>CP139504.1:70860473-71460473 GCA_021014915.2 Artemisia tridentata subsp. tridentata | reverse complement strand
GGAGTGTGACGCCGTCACCTCGCCGCTTTTAGGGTTCTCGGATGACCTTCTTGACGCCGTCCCTCTTTAGCTCTCCAAAATCCGTTCTGGCTTATCAAGGCTTGACGCCGTCAGACTATGAACGTGACGCCGTCCCTCTTTGAATTATAACGTGACGACCTTGATCAGATTAAAGCGTGACGCCGTAAGAATTTCGATGCAATTTCTCTGGCTTATCATGAGTAAATTTCACATCCACCACTTTTGCCAAGCCATGACGCCGTCCAGGGTTAATCCTGACGCCGTCAAAGGTAACTTCCAGCAAGATTTTGAGACTTTGTCGTTTTCTTCACTTTTATGCTCCAAAAATGTCCAAAATGCTTCCTTTTCCAGATTTCTTCTCAAAAGTACCTAAAATGACAAAAGGAACGATTTAGGGCAATATTTGATCAAATAAATACGATTTAGGGCTTAAATGACCCCTTAAAAGCGGTACACTTTTCGCTTCATCACCTAATGAATCCTTTATCCAAGAGTTCTTGCAATTGGTTCGACAACTCTTGCATTTCTGAAGGTGCAAGTCGATAAGGTGCTTGCGCAACTGGTGCGGCTCCTGGCACTAAGTCAATCTGAAATTCGACTTGGCGAGTAGGTGGAAGTCCTGGTAAGTCTTCTAGAAAGACTTCTGGAAAATTTTTAACTGTTGGTACATCCTCAAGTCGCTTCTCCTCCGACTTCTTTTCTGTGATATGAGCCAAGAATGCATAACAACCCTTCTTTATGTATTTCTCTGTTTTAATGCACGAGATGATGCTGAGTCTAGTCCCACTGTGTTCTCCGCGAACGACCAATGTTTCGCCATCATAAGGAAGATGAACAACTTTTTCATCACAGATGATTCTAGCATGATGTTGAGATAACCAATCCATTCCGATGACAATGTCGAAACTTCCAAGTTCTACTGGCATGAGATCTATATTGAACGGGTGATTGAGAAAATTGAGAGTGCAACCACGAATGATCGTGTCGGTGCCAACTAAACTACCGTTAGCTAGTTCAATGTGATATGGAGTGTCTAATGCGGTTGGTTCAATGTTGAGTAATGGTGCAAATGCAGTAGAAACAAAACTTCTATCGGCTCCTGAATCAAATAGTATGGATGCATAACGATTATTAATGAGGAACGTACCCGTAACGACATTCGGGTCCTCCCTGACATCTTCTCCTCCAAGGACATAAGCTCTTCCTCTAGCTGTTCCACCTTGGTTATTGTTTCCATAGTCGAATGACCAACCTTCTTACAGTTCCCACACGGATTCGGACAATTTCCAGGATTATGATGGGTTTGACATTTGTTGCACTTGGGTAAAGTACCATTGTAACCTCTTTTCTCAGCTTGACCTGCAACATAAGCCTTTGCAGTTTCCTGTCTCTTGGGTGGTGGTTGAGTAACATTGCTATTCTGGTTGTTATCCCGATTTCTTTTGTTGTTATTGTTGTTATTGGAATTGTTTCGGTTGCTGTTATAGTTGTTGTTGTTTCGGTAGTTGTTGTTGGAGTTACGGTTGTTGTAGTTACGGTTACTGTTGGTGTTGTTGTTGTTGTCTAAAGCAGTTCCTTTCTTCACTATCTGAGCCATGAGTTTCTGAGACATTCTGATTGCCTCATCCAATGTTTGTGGGTCAAAAGAAATCACATCTCCTCGGATTTTGTGAGGTAATCCTCCAATGAAATTCTCTAATAGCTTCTCAGTGTCCGAAACCATTGTCAGACATAATGCTGCCAATTCCTGAAACCTCCTAATATATGCCTCAATATCATTACCTGCTGTCACTATCTCATAAAACTCTGTTTCCATCTTTTTCACTTCTGTTCATGGGCAAAACTTCTTTGTCAGCAACTTCTTGAATTCGTCCCATGTAAGCTTGTGAGCATTCTCCATTCCCATGGGCTTTGCATACGAATTCCACCGTGACATAGCTTCCCCAACGAGTGTACTAGTAGCAAACTTAACCTTGCTGTCCTCCAGACAGTTGCCTAGAAGGAATACTGATTCTGTCTTTTCAAACCATCGGATCATGGTAGTGGCTCCTTCAGTGCCTTTGAATTTTTCTGGATCACCACTCTTGAAATCTTTGTACGTACATTTACGACCATTTGTACCATTGGTATTCGTTCCTGCGGCTTCCGCGGTTTCTGCCCGCGAAGCGGCTTCAGCAGCAGCTGCAGCTACGGCAGCTCTTTCTGTAGCCAATGCTGCCTCTATACTGTCGGCAACAAGCTTTCTGACTTCCGCTGAGGTCATAGCAGTAGTGGCTCTTTTGGGTGGCATAATTCTTCACAATCACAAAAGATAAAAGCAATGAGAATCCACAATAGAAAACGATCGTCATACACAATATATAAAATCACAACATGTATATACATCCACAACACGTATAAATACAACCACAGCATGTATAAATACAATGAAACCACAATGAAACATCATAAATATAATCACAATGCACATGAATATAATACATGAAAATTTCAGTTACGCAGACCGATATCATAAAATAGCACAACGAAAATCCTGCATAGTAGAGTCACACTTGATATATTTGTTTGTACTACAAGCAAAAGACAAAAAGTACTAACTATGTCCCACACCCCGGGACTAGGATAATAATGTACAAGCTACATGATAACAGTCTAACACTAGGCACCTCCTCCGGGTGCTCCATCTAGCCTGCGGAAAATCCTCTGAAGATCCCTAGACATCGCAACAACGATCTCCTCTAGGTGCTGAACTCGAAGCTGGAGATCAGTCTCCCTAGTCTCTGATGCAGACAACCTAGTCTGAACTGAAGATAACTCACCGGCCTGGCGATGATGCTCATCCTGGAACATTTGTGCTCTGTCGACTAACCACGGCATCTCCTGCCTTAGCTGTGTGATATGCTCTGAACTCTCCAACTGATGAGCCTCTAACCCTGGCGTGACACATCGATGGCAACCCTGCCCTGGATCAATCCCTCGACCTCCTCCTCAATAGCCTCAATACGGCTCACTGGAGTCTCGTCTAGATGAGACAATGCCCTCTCAATCTCTCCCTGAAGCTGATCTAGTCGCGAGTCAAATGTAGCAGCAGTAAGCAATCTGTCAGCAGTAGCCCTCGAGCTCTCACCAACCTCGAATCTGCTGGGTGGTGCTGTCTCTGTAGCATCTGAAGTATCTGGTGATGAGATATCAAGACGAGCCCACTTCTTGAGTGGTAGGTCTGACATAGGAGTAGGATCCCTGCTATGAACTGGTGTTGATAGGGATGGCAATGGTGGAGACAATGATGATAAGGATGGTAAAGGTGATAATGGTGGTGGTGTACTGAATGCCACACTCCTCCTCGCTGTCAAGTGGCGACGGAGTGGATGAGATAAAGTAAGTGATGATGGTGGTGGTAGGGATACAAATGCAGCTGGTGACCTGACAGTGAGACGATGAACCCGCTTAGCAGCAGTGCGCTTCATGCGCGGCCCACCTGGATATGTACGGTAAACTCGACCATAGGGTACAAACTCTCCTGGCTGGATAACTGGAACAACTCTGGGACCACGACAGATCACAGGTGACAGTGGTGGGGTAGGCACGACTTCCCCCTTCTCAAAGGGTTCTGTCTAAGCCTCTGACATCATAGGTGAAGACTGTGGAGTAGGCTCCACTGATGACAAAATGATAGTGGGTATCGCGGATGATGTAACCAACTCTAGTATGATGGAGGGTAGTGAGGAAGTATCGTCTGACTCAGAGTCTGATGAGATAACAATAGGGTGTGAATCCGAAGACATCACTGTGACAATAGATGTGAAATAACAGTAAATAAACATTTACACAATGCGGGTTATGATGAAATGATATGTGTATGAAATCGCAAACATTACATGTGATATAATGAATATGCACTTATGCTACAATGATGAGATGCTATGATGGTGCAGCTATAGTCTAGGATATAATGGACAACCTAGTTCGCTATAACCTTTGCTCTGGTACCAATCTGTCACACCCCCAAATTTCGTGACTTGCAGTGGAATGAGTCATTCAGGGGCACGACTGGTCATAGCACCAAAGTTGCAGTTATATTGAATGACCTAAAGTGTCGTTTAGAAAATACATCGTTTGATTATTTAAAAACATTCAGAGTTTCAAAGCTAGGTCCCAAAAGGTGAAACAAGTTTTCATAAAACATGTTCATACAATTCAAACGATGGATAAGTGCATAAAATATAAAGTGAGACGCTTTGACTCCGCGACTCCATGATGTCCATATGTAAGCCAACATGCGATACCTTAATTACCTGAAAATACATTGCTAAAAATGATCAACAAAAATGTTGGTGAGATCATAGGTTTATGTAAATGAAATGTTGTACGGATACCACAAGTATAAAGTGTATGACAAAACAATGCCACATAAAAATGATACATTAGCTCTTAAGCTCATGAACCCGAAGCTAGACTGAATGAAATGCCCCAACTGAGTGTTTGCCAATCACTCGAATATGACAGAAATGAAATGCGTTCGTTTGACAAGTTGGCGCTACCAACCCGAACGGAGGAGTCACCCTCAATAGATCTATTCACTCACTCTCGCTTGCTAACAATTAATGGTTCATGATAATAAAAGGGGACTTTAATCTGGGCAATGATGTAACTTAAGCAATGTAAATGAGTTTGCATACTTTGGTCCGCATATAAAAAAATGGTGCAATGTATTCTCCCCCGTGAGATTAGAAATCAATAAACAATTTAAAACGGGGCTATGAAAACTCACCTGATATGATATAGCAACAATGACAATGATGGATGTGATAGAATAAAGCTCGGTCTCTAACCACGACCTATTATGAATGATGTGATTCAATGTAAGCAATAATACAATGCAACACATGCAATTACGTATGTTAACGATACCACTTGTTAGTTTTGAAAATAACGTATATCGACGAAAAATGCACTTTTGACGTCTCGTTAAGTTATAAACTAATTTTCGTGTAAACATGTTGAAACGGTACTCCAAAGATCCTTGTTTGGTGTTCTATCGGCAAAATGTAGCGTTTTCATCGCAATTTAATATTTTCCTTAACTTGTGAAAATATGTCCAAATTGGCTTCGTGAAACTAGTCGCGAAATATTGCACGTTATGTGTTAGTTGATCAAACTCGACGTTTTTGAAAACCTTGTAACAATGTATAAATGTCGTTTCATTTAACTTTTGATTGTACACGCCTCGATCAAATAGAAAATCGGCTATCAATGTTATGTTTCACAAAAACACTAGTTTTTATACTTAAAGCACTTTCTAATAGTGGCTGTCAAAATAAACATGGTACGTCGGGCTTCAAACGTGAATAACTCGGCCGTTACAAGCTCGTTTTCTACGTTCTTTACATCCACGGCTTCGTATAAACATGAACTAACATAATCTCAGTAGGTCGGGTCTTCTAGATCACGTCTAACACCTCGTTTTTTCCCTTGAATCTCGGTGATCAGCAACTAAATTTTCAGAAAATTAGTTTTCGTCGTCTAACTTTGAAAAATCATATCTCCTTCGTTATAAGTCGGTTTTTAGTGATTCTTGCGGCAACGGTTTCGTTTTTGAAAGAACTTTCTGAATATGAAGGAAAAAATATACCAAAAGTTACTGAGTTTTCCAGTTTACATGTTTTTGGGCAGAACCTATTTTAGATTGTTAAAAACTCACTTCCTTGGTTCTAAACTTGATCATACTAACTCAAATCAACCCCACAAGTTCGCAAATCTTACCATACACCTTCTTAGGGTGTCATGGGGTCCTAAACATCACCAACCTTGGTGGTTTTCATGAGATCATTAGTGAAACTTATAGATCTAGTGATTAAGGTAGTTTATGTTCAAAAGTGGTATGTAAAACATAAGTAACTTGCATGGATAATTAATATAACTTGAAAATACATGTACATATGAATCAAATGAAAGTAATAGATGATCAAAACATGTTCTTGAAACTTACTTGATGATTTGATGAGTTTTGGTAAGAAATGAGTAATAAACTTGAGGTTTGATCACAAATCCATAACTAGGAAGGTAAATGGAGTATGATTATGACTTGATCTTGAAAAATTTATGGATTATGGGTGTGTTCTTGAGTTGGAGATGAAATAAAATGTGTACTAATTCATTAATGAGATTTGGAAGCATTAAGCTAAATGAGGGGGGGGGGGGGGGTTGGGGGTTTGGGGGCGGCACATGTGGGTAGTATGAGAGGGATTTGATGTTATTTAAGATACTTGTCTCCCATTTATCGGGTACCGAGTTAACTAGAAATAACTCGTGACGAGGTGAAATGAGATACGACGAAGTTGTAAAAATTGTAAAATCATGTTCCTTGCAAGAATCGGGTGTTAGAATGATTATCGGATTGAAATTTCGTAAACCGACGGAGTTATAAGCGTCAAACGAAAAATATAGCGATTGTTTTAAAAACACCGGGTAAAGTAATAATATAATCTCTATATCATTATAATTAGCTTGAAAATGTATTAGGATCATTGTCGGGAGTATTGGGTATAATGTTAGTAGAAATGACTGAGTGGTAACGTTAATTAAACAATTAAGCATACGTTAATGAAAATCACACAAACACATGTATGAACTGATATGATAATGATGTTACTGATGATGTGCAGACTACTCTAGTCTGTATGATGTGCCTTTACTGATGATGCATGAATACGCAGCTAAACCTAACTGGTTACACGCATTTGAATACCCGTAAACCTGGTTTACAACATGATGAATGATGCCCATGAATAGTGATTTTCCTCTGGGAATGAATAGTGTCATGTGAATAGTAAAATTTTTGACGACTTCTCAAAGTCTCAAACTGACTTCAAAAATGATGAATAGTGAATGGTGAATAGTGATTGATGAATAGTAACTCATGAATAGTAAATTGTCAGGGTTTGGAAAATGACCTGAAATTACGAGTTGTGACAAAATGTATAACACCAAACTTTGCTAAACATTCCTATTCACATCATGTTGAAAATCCATCTATAAAACTTTGGGTCGTATTTTAAAACAGTCCAATCTTGCATAACCACTGAAATTATTCAAACTTGAAAATTCATTTATTCAAACTTGCGAATTTATTTATTCAGAAAAAGGTTTCAAACAAAACACTCCATATCGAGAGAAAGATTTCATTTATTCAAACTTGTGGGTTCATTTATTCAAATTTCTGAAATTCATTTATCCAAACTTGTAAATTCATTTATTCGGAGAAGGATTTCAAAGAAAACCTTCCATATCGAGTCAAATTTTGAAAATCAACCACCATACTACAACACTTCATACATTTAGGATCTTGTGATTGACAAACAATAGCATGGAAAATTTTGATGAAGGAAATCTAGGGAGATACTATTGAATAGTAAGAATCTTAGTAATGAAGACCAAGCACCTTAGGCAAAGAGAGACTCATATCGTAGCATCAGTTAGAGCAAAACACGAGAAATCAAAATGGTTACCGCTGCTTTATCCTTCCGATAACGTCCCTTCTGACAAACTTATCATTGTAGAATTAGTCACGAGACATGTTGTACCGAATTTCAAACACTCCTAATAGAAAATAGTCAATACACCTCAAATTTCTGGCAATCCCTTTAAGATATTCTTACCCAATCAGATATACGCACGATCTACCATCCTCAGACCCATGAACATTGAAGAGAACTATCCAAACATTATAGGACGTGCTCAGCATCGTATAATCAACTTTGAATTATTTGGGATAATCTTTTGACATTGACAGATTTCACCTTCAACAATAGACATCACATGAATATAAAGACTGCAACCTTTGAGGCACCCTATGGTCGAAGTACCAATCACCTATTGATAGACCAAAATCGGAAAAACCCAACTCACTAGTCCAGGACTTATTCGTGAAACAACAAAGGAAAATTGTACAGGTCAAGAATCAGTTTCAAGCGACAAGAGAACAATAAAAAAGTTAGGTCGGTACCTGACGCAAATCATTAAAATTAGGTGTCCCTAAGCCGCGAACCATTCGGATTCGAATTGGAGGACGAGTTATGTTGAAAGTCTTGCCTTGGAAAGGCATGATACAATTTTGGAAACGCGGGAAAGTGAACCCTAGGTATATTGGACCATTTAAGATTCTAGCTAGAATCGGCCGACTGGCATACAGACTTGAGCTTCCGTCAGAGCTCAGCAGCGTACATAACACATTTCACGTTTCAAATCGCAAGAAGTGTCTTTCAGATGAATCACTCGTAGTTCAATTAGAAGAAATCCAACTCGACGATAAGCTCAATCTCGTGGAAGAATCAGCAGAAATCATGGACCGTGAGGTCAAACAATTGAAGCAGAGTAGAATTCCTATCATGAAAGTTCGCTGGAATTCTCGAAGAGGTCCCAAGTTTACTTGGGAGCGGGAACACTGGATGCGACTCAAATATCCACATCTTTTCACCAAATCCACTCCAGAGACCAACACTAACTGAATTCAGGGACTGAATTCCTTTTAGGGTGGAAGACTGTGACAAATCGTAATTTCAAGTCATTTTTTTTCAAACTTTGAAATTTTACTATTCATCTCGGGAATTTACTATTCATGGATTACTATTCATCATTTTACTATTCATCATTTTTGAAGTCTGTTTGCGACTTTGAAACAGTATCAAAAAAATTTACTATTCACAAAACACTATTCATTCTCGGAAGGAAATCACTATTCATGGTTATTATTCATCATTTCGTAAACTAGGATTACGAGCATCAAATTCGCGTAACTGTAAGGGTTAAGCTGCATATTCATGAAACATCATTGAGGACACATCATATAGACTAGAGTTAGTCTACATATCATCAGTAACATCGTTTTCGTATTAGTTCATTCGCGGGTTGCATAATTTCAATTCACATACGACTTTTGCTAGAATCAACGTGAACACCTAGGATATATTTCTAGTACACAAGGACTTAGGCTAAATTTAGTCCACAACGATCAAGTACCTTGCTCCTACTCCAGTTCACAATTTTAAATCCTAAAACAATTTCCTTTTCTTAAAATACTTACGGTTGACAATTCAACGAACACTATTCATTATTCAAAATTTAACACCCGATGTACCCAATTCTCCCAACGATTATTTCTAATGTATTTTTATACTTCCAAAAAGATTACAAAAGTTCCAAAAATATTTCCTTACACCAAAAATAATTTCTTTATATCCTACGTTTAATTACGTATAACTTTCGTTAATTACCGAAACAACAACCAATACTAATTTTTAACACCCAATACATAAAATATATACACTCTTGTATTAAAACTACTAAATTACTCCCATTTTATCCTCATTTCCGCCCCCCCCCCCACACCCTCCTCTTGGTTTGAAGATATTTTTAGACAATAGTACATGGTAATTAATGGACACCATACCTTCAATATTTTCAACACATGGCAAACTTACGATTTTGGTGAAAATCTTGTCTCCCCTCCCCCCATACCATCGGCCATACCCTCCCCATACCCAAATCATAATGATTTTTGACTTATACTTGTACTTTGATAAGCTTTGATATGTATATATCACATGTACCTTCATTTCTTCACCTAGCTAAGTTCAAGAGAGAAAAGGAAAATAAATCACCTTCCCATCTATATAAAAGTCGACACATAAAGGAGCAAGGAGGAGGAAAATCTTGTTGTGGCTAAGTTCAAGCATTCTTAGGGCATTCTAGCATAGATTTGGAGCATTGATCTTGAGGTTAACCAAGTGTTTTATAACTCACATCTCACTAATTACTTTTGTAAGTAATCTTACACTACAAAATTTCATGTTTTCTTTATTTTATATTGCTAGTCAAGTAAATATACTAGTTATCACTTGGTACATGTTGATAAATTTTTACATTTACAATGATCCTTTAACAAAAGATTATGTTTTGAACAAGTTTTGGTTTCAAGAAAACTAACTAGTGAAAACCTCCAAAAGAAAATGATGAAAACATTATATATACATGTATGTTAGTAAACTAGTAGTTTTATACACTCTTGATGATTATTACATGGACCTTGGAATATTGTTAAGTTTATGGTTAGATCACTATTATTATGATTGAGAAGTTGATGGGTGAACTAGGACTAAATTTGAAGTGGTTGTTAAGTGGTTATGCTAACTTTAAGATTAGAAATATGGTTTTGACCCTCTTGATAAACAATCTGTCCTCTTTTGATAATTACAGAAAAATCAGTAGCATGGTGATTATCTTAGACTAGAATGTTGGGTTTGAAGATGCTGCTGCTTGAGGTTTGATTATACTGCTCATGGTTCTTATTGGAAAATATACTAAGTATCATTCTGCTGCTGGGCTAAATGATTCTACTGCTAGTATATTGATTCTACTGCTGGGTTTATGAGAAGATTTAAGAAATAAGCTAAGTGTGATTCTACTGCTATCCTACGAAGATTCTACTGATAGAGTAATCATTCTGCTGCTTATTAGATAAACGTGTATAGTTTGTTAAGATAATTATGGTAATGATACGATTATATATTATCTTGTATAGAAAGCATTGTAACCGACTAGGACTCCTTAAGTCTATAAAAGGAGGATCTAGGGTTAGGGTTTAGTACACGATTGTTAGCATACGTATTGTTTTTTATTCACTTCAAGGTTCTTTGTAACCCTGTTACTTTTGAGTAACCGTATTCAATATATTGAGGTGATAGTTGAGAGAATTATTGTGTGTTCGATTCTTAATTCTTCTTAAGATTAAGTGTTAGTTTCCGCATAATACTTAATAGCATATTCAAGAACAATCTCTATACCTATTGTCTTAGATCTACATCTAGGATAATTAACAAGATCGTTAGCTCAACTGGGATCAACAAGTGGTATCAAAGCTTGTGATCTAGAGACTGCTATCAAGAAGAATTTCGTATAATCAGATCTGTTCATCATCTACATAAGCAATGGATTTAGATACTACTCATATGGTGACTGCTTCTAAGGTACCAATGCTGAAGGCTGGTGAATATGAACTCTGGAAGATGAGGATTGACCAGTACATGAAGATGCTTGACTACTCCATGTGGGAAGTCATTCAGAATGGAGATACTCTACCTCCTAAGGGTGCTGATGGGAGACCTTTACCCATTAAAACTAATGAGGAAAAGGCACAAAGGAAGCTGGAAATCAAAACTCACAATATGATGTTGATGGGTATTCCGAATGAATATCAATTGAGTTTTGGTAACACTCAGTCTGCTAAAGAGTTGATGGATGCAGTTGAACTCATATTTGGTGGGAATGAGGCCACCAAAAAGTCTAGGAAGAATCTGCTCAAGCATCAATTTGAAACATTTACTGCTACAAGTTAAGAAAACATTAATGCTACCTATGATAGACTTCAAAGGTTGGTGAGTTAATTACAACTTATGAAGGTCTCAATGCTTCAAGAAGACATCAATCTCAAGTTTCTAAGGAGCTTACCATCTGAATGGAATACTCATACAGTGATCTGGAGGAATAACCGGATCTACACACACTCCTTGTGTTAGATGTATACTTTGAATGATGTCTAGTCTAGCATGCGGAATTTACTTGCTAGCACTTAGAAGATTTGTTTGTTTGTGTTTTGTATGAACGAATCAACAATGAATGAACAAGGAACACAATATACTTCAACTTCAACGATTCAATATTATTAATGAATAATACGAGTGATCTCCTATCACTAGGGTTTACAACCTTGAATCTTAACAAAACAATACGTACATAACCTTAAACCTAGGCAATCCTTTTATAGACTAAGGATTCCTTTACAAGATAACTATCAACCTAATCGTATAAGATATACACAATATCTTTTCTATAATTATCTTTTACAAAAACATAATCCTTACTAACTTCTATATTCAACCGTACGAACTGCTCTTGTCTTCAAAACTCATCAGCAGTACTAACTTCCATCTTTAGCCGTACTAACTGCTTAAGCTTAATTCCTAACAAGCAATAAGACTGACTTTGAAACAATGACTTTTGATGATTTGTACAACAATTTAAAAGTATATGTATCTGAAGTCAAAGGTACATCCAGCTCATCTTCTAGTACAAGCAATCTTGCTTTTATGTCTTCTAACAACAAGGGATCTGGAAGTTCTCATGACAACCATTCTGCTTCTGCTCATGTTGTTTCTGCTGTTGGTGCACCTGTTTCTGCTGCTAGTTCAAATACTGATAACATCAGTGATGCAGCTATATGTGCATTTTTGGCTGATCTTACTACAAGCACAACTGTTACTGAACAGGATCTGGAGCAGATAGATCCTAATGATCTTGAGGAGATTGACTTAAATGGCAGATGGCTATGCTAACTATGAGGGCAAGAAGATTTTTAAAGAAGACTGGAAGAGCACTCAAGTACAAACAAACCAATGTGGGGTTTGACAAGTCAAAAATTGAGTGCTATAATTGTTTGAGAAAAGGACACTTTGCTAGGGAGTGCAGAGCACCAAAGAAGAACAAAGAGCCTGCAAGGATTGTTCCCATTGAAGAAACCAAGACTACTGCGGCTCTGGTTTCATGTGATGGATTGGGAGATTATGACTAGAGTGACGAAGCAGAGGATGGACTAAATGCTGCTTTCATGGCTGAAGAAGAAAAGAAGGAACACAATTTTGCTCTAATGGCCTATGCTTCTTCATCCTCTGGTTCAGACTCTGAGGTATCTAATGAGTCATCTTGTTCTTTTAAATCATGCCTAGATATTGTTGAAGAATTAAAATCTAGGAATGAAAGTTTAAGAATGGAAGTAGAAAAGTTAAAACTTGATAATTTAGGCTATGAATATGGCCTAAAATCAGTAGAAGCAAAACTTGACTTTCTTAAACAAAATGAAGTAGAGTATGTTGATAAGATTAATGGTCTAGAAGTAGAAATTATTAAGAAAGATGCTGAAATTAGTGTTCTTAATAAAAGAGTTGAAGAGGCTGAAAAGGCTAGAAATGTAGCCTTATCTGAGAAAGAAAAACATGTCATTTTGGTAGAAAAACAACAGCTTGCAACAGATCTTATCAACAAGTCAATTAGAAGTCAAATACTGAGAAGAGGAAGTGGTTTAGGATTTTCTGAAGTACGACCCCCAGTCAAAAGTGCCTTTGCACCTCCCAAAAAGGAATTGTCATTCTTAACTGAGGTAGATGCGAAACCTGTAGGTGAATCAAGTGAATTAAATAATGTAAAACCTGATAGAACTTATGCACCTAAGGTAGAAAAGAAGTTGTCTGATACTGTAATCATTGAAGATTGGGTGTCAGATACTGAGGATGATGAAACTGATTCAACACCCAAAGCTAAAAAGAGAGAAATTTTTAGGACTATTGAACCAAAAGTCACTCAGGTTAACACAGCTGAAACTAAAGCTAAACATGTTGAATTTGTAAAACCTGTGTTAGGAAGCAGAATTTCGAGGAAAATGGCTGAATATGATGTGAAACCTAGAGATTATCCTAGGAAGACTAATAACTTTCCTAGAGGAAACTAGAGAAACATGAACAACCTGATTTCACACAAGTTAGGTAGTGATTTTGAACTGGTTAAAAAGGCATGTCACAACTGTGGTAGTTTTGAGCACTTAGAGGAAGATTGTTATTATAAAAGGCCTGTTAGAACATCTGCTCAAAAACCTATTTGGAACCAACACTCCAGGGTGAACCATAGGAATTTTACTAGAAAGACTCACCCTCACCCCAATAGAAACATGGTTCCTAGGGAAGTTTTGTTGAGAAATGGTGCTTCTAGGACAATTACTGCTGCTGTACCAACAAGGCCCATTCCAAAGAAAACAGAATTTTCTACTGCTAAGGCAAAAGCAGTTTCTGCTGCTAAGACAAAAGTGGTTACAAACACTGTTGTGGGCAATCATTTCTATGCTGTTAAGACCTCAGCTTGATGGGTCAGGAAACCTAAAATCAGACACAGCAGTGCATCAATGGACTTCAAGAAATTTGATTACATTGATGCACAAGGCAGATCCAAGTCAGTAATGGCTTGGGTCCCAAAGAGAAACTAATTCTCTTACTTTATGTGCAGGGTAATCTACAGGATGAGCTAAAGAATAAATGCATTTTTGATAGTGGATGCTCTTCACATATGACTGGATACCAAAGCAAGTTGGAAGATTTTGAAGCTTTGGATGGTGGCTATGTTGCCTTTGGAAATGACCCCAAAGGAGGTAAAATTGTTGGAAAAGGTACTATTAAAACAGGCAACATGGATTTTGAAAAAGTGTATTTGGTAAATGGACTTAAGTTCAATCTTTTTAGTGTCTCACAAATGTGTGACAAAAAGAATTTTGTTCTTTTTACAGACACTGAGTGTCTTGTCTTATCTTCTGACTACAAGTTGCCTAATGATAAATTAGTACAACTTAGAGTCCCTAGAAAACACAATATATACAGTGTGGACATAAAGAACATCCTTCCCGAAAGAGATTTAACTTGTCTATTTTCCAAAGCCACAATTGATGAATCCAAACTTTGGCATAGAAGGTTTGGACACTTAAATTTCAAAACATTAAACAAATTGGTTAAGGGAAACCTTGTTAGAGGTTTACCTTCAAAAGTTTTTGAAAAACCTGAAACCTGTGTTGCTTGTCAAATGGGAAAGCAACACAGAGCTTTTTGTAAGTCCAAAGTGGTGAACTCTATTTCTGAGCCCTTATATATGTTGCATATGGATCTTTTTGGGCCAACTTTTGTGAAAAGCTTGAATAAGAAAATGTATTGCCTAGTTGTCACTGATGAATTCAGTATGTTTACTTGGGTTTTCTTCTTAGGAACTAAGGATGAGACCTCTAGCATTCTTTAGGCTTTCATAACAAGAGTAGAAAACCTAGTTAATCACAAAGTTAAGATAATCAGATGTGACAATGGAACTGAATTTAAGAATAATGTGATGAATCAGTTCTGTGTTGAAAAAGGTATCTTAAGACAGTTTAGTGTGGCTAGAACTCCTCAGCAAAATGGTGCTGCTGAAAGGAGGAATAGGACATTAATTGAGGCTGCTAGGACAATGTTGTCAGAGTCAAAATTACCTACTACTTTTTGGGTTGAAGCAGTTAACACTACTTGCTTTGTGCAAAATAGAAGTAAGGTAGTGAAGCCTCATAACAAGACCCCTTATGAATTATTTCATGGTAGGAAACCTATGATAGATTTCTTGAAACCATTTGGGTGTCCTGTTACTATCTTAAATACCATTGATAACCTAGGCAAATTTGATGAGAAAGAAGACAAAGGTTTCTTTGTTGGATACTCCACAAATAGTAAGGCTTTTAGGGTATTCAATCAAAGAACTAGGCATGTGGAAGAAAACTTACATGTTAGGTTTAGTGAAACCACACCTAGTGTAGCTGGAAGTGGACCTGAATGGCTGTTTGACATATATTCGTTAACAAAAAGTATGAATTATGTGCCTGTAAATGCAGGTACAACTAACATGTCTGCAGGAACACAAGAAAATTCTAATGCAGGTACACAAGCCAAGGCAAATGAATCTGCACATGAATTTTTCAGTCTTGAGAAGTGGAAGCTTGATCAAATTTTCACACCCAAAGAGAAGGAGGGCAAGAGTTCACAAGGTGATGCTGTTTAAAAGGATGTAGAATGTGGAGCTGAACCTTCTAATGCTGAAAATGTGGTTAATGAAGAACCACATGTTGCTGATAAAGTGGATCTGGGTGAAAATAAAGGAAATAACACAAGCAGTAGTATCCCTGATTCAACTGCTAGGCCAAAAGTTTCTGCTGCTCAGCCTAGCAGTTCTACTGCTATACTAAGATTTTCTACTGGTGATGAAGATTGGAGATCCTTTGATGATGTTAACTATCCAAAAGATCCAAATATGCCTGGATTAGTTAATGTCTATGCTGACACTGATGATGAAGTTGTAGAAGGGTTTGGTGCAGAGGCTGACTTCAACAATATGGAGAATGCCATTCCAGTCAGTCCTATTCCAACCACTAGAATACACAAGGATCATCCAAAGGAGTAAATAATTGGAGATGTTCATTCTGTTGTTCAAACAAAAAGTAAAGTAAAAGGTTTCAGTAATTTCTTTTATCAAGGCTTATTTGCTTAGTCTCTTCATCTAGGAAAGAGCCACAAGGATTTACAAAATTGTATGTTTTCCTGTTTCTTATCTCAAGAGGAACCCAAGAATGCCTACAAAGCATTAAAACATGAAAGTTGGTTTGAGGCTATGCAAGAGGAGTTATTGCAGTTCAAGCTTCAACAGGTCTAGACATTAGTTGATTTGCCTTCTGGAAAAAGGGCAATTGGTACTAAATGGGTGTTCAAATGCAAGAGAGATGAAAGAGGAATTATAATTAGAAACAAGGCAAGATTGGTGGCTCAGGGATACACACAAGAAGAGGGCATTGACTATGATGACGTATTTGCACAAGTAGCAAGAGTAGAGGCAATCAGACTATTCTTGGCATTTGCTTCATTCAAGAACTTCACTGTGTATCAAATGGATGTGAAAAGTGCTTTCTTGTATGGAAAGATTGATGAGGAAGTTTATGTGATGCAACCACCTAGATATGAAGATCCTGATTATCCTAATAGGGTTTATACGGTGGAGAAAGCACTGTATGGACTACATCAAGCTCCTAGAGCTTGGTATGACACCTTATCCAAGTTTTTGTTAAATAATGGTTTCAGCAGGGGAACCATTGACAAAACTTTGTTCATCAAGAAAGACAAAAAGGATATCCTACTAGTACAAGTTTATGTAGATGATATCATTTTTGGATCTACAAATAAGGTGTTATGTGAGGAATTTGAGAAGCTCATGCATAGTAGATTTGAGATGAGTTCTATGGGGGAACTCACTTTCTTTTTGGGGCTTCAAGTTAAGCAGAAGAAAGATGGGATTTTCATCAGCCAAGACAAGTATGTGGCTGATATTTTGAAGAAATTTAGTTTTTCTGATGTGAGGCCAGCTAAGACAACAATGGAGACCAACAAACCTTTGCTCAAGGATGAAGATGGGGAAGAGGTTGATGTGCATTTGTACAGATCCATGATTGGATCTTTGATGTATCTAACTGCTTCAAGGCCAGACATCATGTTTGCTGTGTGTGCTTGAGCCAGATTTCAAGTGAACCCCAAAGTTTCTCACTTGAATGCTGTCAAAAGGATTTTTAGATACTTGAGGAGTCAACCTAGGTTGGGCCTTTGGTATCCTAAGGATTCACCTTTTGACTTGGTGGCATACTCAGATAGTGACTATGCTGGAGCAAGTTTGGATAAGAAGTCAACTTCTGGAGGCTGTCAATTTCTTGGACATAGGTTGATCTCTTGGCAATGCAAGAAACAGACTATGGTGGCTAATTCCACAACTGAAGCTGAGTATGTGGCTGCTTCTAGTTGTTGTGGACAAGTACTCTGGATTCAAAACCAACTACTGGATTATGGGTACAACTTTTTAAACACCAAAATTTACATTGATAATAACAGTACAATGTGTATTATTAAAAATCATGTTTTTCATTCAAAAACAAAGCATATTGAGATAAGACATCATTTTATCAGAGATTCTTATGAGAAAAAGCTAATTCAAATAGTTAAAATCCATACTGACAACAATGTTGCAGATTTACTCACTAAAGGTTTTGATGTGAGTAGATTTCAATTTTTAATTTCCAGTATTGGAATGATTAATCTTTGAAAAACCTTATCTCTGTATGTTTTTGTAATGTTTTGTAAGGATTTGTACTGTTATTAATCAAATAAGTTGTTTCTATTGCTTGCTCTGTTTGTATGTTGTCTGCTGCTAGTTGGTTATTCTGTTGCTATGTATAAAAAAAATTGCTTGTGATTATTGTGGAATATTCTTGCTTGTGTTTTGGTGGTTTGGACTAACCTTTTGCAGGAAAAGTCAATGAGGATTGCTGATTTGATGAGAAAAAGATGTTTGGAATGCTCAGTGAACATTCTGCTGCTGGTTCCAAAAGTTTCTGCTGCTAGGCAAAACATTCTACTGCTGAAGGTTCTGCTGCTCAACTTGAAACTATTGGGATTCTGCTGCTTCGTTTGAAAGTAAAGGGACTATTTTGCAAATTGGCACGAATTAAACCCTAATGAGATCCAAACGGCTTAAAAAACCCAATTCAATCTCAAAATTAAGTTTGTTCGCCCAAAATTAAACCCAATTCAAACCCTAACACATCTTCTTATCATCCGATCAAAAACCCCAAAATTAAAACCCTAAATTCACAATGAAGAAAAGAGAATACTCCGCTAATCACAATCAAGTGGCATTTCTTCAGAAGGTCCCAGAAGCTGAGGGTTTTACTGAGGTCATTGACTTTCTTAACGCTTCCCATATAAGGTATGCGTTAACAGTAAATCCCACAATATATAAATCCCACATGAAACAGTTTTGGTCCACTGTCAGGGTCAAAACTAATGAAAATGGGGGAGAATATTTGAAGGCTAAGGTAGACAATCAAAGGATAATTATTACTGAATCAGTTGTAAGAAGAGTACTTCATTTTACAACTGATGAAGCAATAACTTGCCTTGATAATGCTACCATTTTTCAAGAACTTGAAAGAATTGGGTATGAGAAGAAAAATGATAATTTAAAGTTTTTCAAAGGTCTTCTCTGCCCACAATGGAAATTTCTTCTTCACACTCTTTTACATTGTCTTAGCCCTAAAACTACTGGGTGGAATGAGTTCAGTACAACTCAAGCTTCTGCCTTGATTTTTCTGGCCACAGACCAACCATTTAATTTTTCGGCTATGATTTTTGAAGGGTTGAAAAAGCATATTTCTGGAAAAAATTATGTTTATCCAAGGTTTTTGCAACTAATAATAAATCATCTATTAAAACAACCTTTGGAACATCAAGGGATCCATCCCAGTCCTGAACTAATAAGCAAAATGTTTTCATATTTGAGAAAAAATGGAAATGGTTTTTCTGGGACAGTAACTCCTTTGTCCCAACATATTTTGCAAATGGCTGCTACTCAGGGTGAAGAAGCTGAAATCCCAACAGCTTCGCATCACACACCCACTCCTGAACAATCACATGAATCAACCCAAAAGACCCAAACCCCTAGGATTTCACAAAATGTGGACATTGTGCTACCTCAGGCCAATGTTAGTATGGAAGCAGATGAGGCTGCCACAAGGGATGTACATGGCACGATGGGAGAGGCTGGCACTACTGTTTCCAACTTAGTAGTTGAACAGGACAATGTTAACATACCTAAGACCTCAAACATGACAATATCTAATCTTGAGAGTTCTTTTGAACTTGCAACAGGTGATGGAAACCCCAGTCACATGGCTAAAAAGGGGGACTCAGGAGATCAACCAAGGGTTGATACTGAGTTTAAGTCCATTGATTCACCTCTTAGGGAAGGTAATACATCCCGAAGTGATGAGGACAGAGATGAAACAATTGAATTGATGGATACTTATATGCACAATGACATTGCCAATGAATCACCTCTCAGACCAGGTCACACAGGTCGAAGTGAGGAGGCTAGACTTGAAACTAATACTGATGAATTGACGGTCCCAAATGTACCAAATGCCAAATCTGATGATCCACCTCTCAGGTCAGGTAACACAGACCGAAGTGGTGAAGATAGTCTGAAACTTATAAAGAAATTGATGGTCAGATGTACAAGATTGTCAAAGGAAGTTGATGAGGCGAAAAGTGTACCGCTTTTAAGGGGTCATTTAAGCCCGAAATCGTATTTATTTGATCAAATATTGCCCTAAATCGTTCCTTTTGTCATTTTAGGTACTTTTGAGGAGAAATCTGGAAAAGGAGGCATTTTGGACGTTTTTGGAGCATAAAAGTGAAGAAAACGGCAAAGTCTCAAAATTGTGCTGAAAGTCACCTTTGACGGCGTCAACATTAACTCCAGACGGCGTCATGCCTTGGCAAGAAAAGTTGGATGTGAAATTTACTCATGACGGGCCAGTGAGTTTGCATGAGAATTCTGACGGCGTCACGCTTTAACTAAATCAAGGGCGTCACGGCTTAAATCAAAGAGGGACGGCGTCACGTTATAGGTCCGACGGCGTCAAGCCTTGATAAGCCAGAATGGATTTTTGAAGAGCTAAAGAGGGACGGCGTCAAGAAGGTCATCCGGGAACCCTAAAAGCGGCGAGGTGACGGCGTCACAATGCATAAGGTGACGCCGTCAGATGTCAAAGTCTATATATAGTTTTCTAATTTTTTGTCATTAGGGAGAGCTTAGTGTGTGGAATTTTGGGATAAAACCCTAAGACGATTTTAGCTACTTTTTCAGGGCTTCTTGCCTTGAGATCTTCCATGTTTCATTGAAAGATAAGTTATCAATTAATCATTCAATATGTCTATGTGTTGTTTGATTCTATCTTATGCTTGTCTTTTGTTTAACATGTTAGGCTAATTTTATCTTGTGTTTGCTTAGATCTAATGAAACCTAGCTATTGATTATTGGTTGTTAGTGTGTTGTTAGTTGTATTGGATGATTGTTTATCTATGTTAGGCTTAAGAAAACTGGCTAACTTCCTATTCGGTAACTTGCTTGAACGTCTTAAGAAACATGAACCAAATGCGTACTAAAGGTTTTTATGGTTGTATTTAATGCACAAGCGAATTCTAGTGATCCCATGTTAGGAGCTTCCTAGCCGGCTCGACATAGGAGTGAAGTAGGAGCTTGTAGAGTTTGGGGAAGTAAGTACGCCACCCCACGAATGGTATTAAGGAATACACCCGTCATCCACGCGACTAATACACACTAATTAACCGGTAAAAGATAGTTAGGGAGTAAGGAAATCTAAGTAAACACATTTCTCCACACATAAGTTTCTCACCACTTTTCATTTTTGTTATTTTATTTTATTTGCATTTGTAGTAATTTGGGTTAGTTGACTAGCAACTAATTCCGCCCACTCCTTCAAAACCCGAGATTTTACTTGCTTTCATAAAAATATAAAAACATAAAAAGAATCTTCCTCAACCCTTAGACCTAATTAGAGTAGCCTTTCACACCTAACGAATACTATTCCCTGTGGAGAACGATCAATCCCCCGTACTTACCACTACACTATACTACATCGGTCAGGTACACTGCCTGGTGGGGTTGTAAGCCTCTTGAGATCCCTCGAGAGGTAAAACCTGTTGTAAGGTTGCAAAACCCACGCATCAAGTTTTTGGCGCCGCTGCCGGGGAATAGTTATTGTTTAGGTTGAATTTTTATTTCTATTAGGTCTACTCACTAGATTCCTTTCTAGTGAGATTTTTATTTTATTTTTCTAGGTTTTCTTTAGTCTATCTTATTTCTTTGTACTTTTGTTTGTGATACCTTCCACTTACCTCATGAGTAACATTGGTCATTTGATCCCTGTTATTCGTGTTTTTCGCCGTGCAAATTTTCAACTACCCGTTCCCGCCCCCATAGTAGCAAACAACAACCTTTCACCCGACCACCACTTTGGTAACAATTCTGAGATGGAGGAGTCTGACCATGAGAATGATTATGTTAGTCCATTTTACTACTCAGACTCCGATGAGGATATTGGTAATGGAGAAGTAGTTAACGAGGAATGGGGAAAAGAGGAAATTGATCCCTTTAAGTATGTTGACCCTAGGACTAAGATCGAAAAGGATAGCCTCTTTAACATGCAATTCCCGTGTAAAATTGGTTATCATGATTTTTATGCTTATCTTAACTCGTCTTTGCCTATGAACATTATCTCTCGCGCTAATTATAACAAAATCATGGTAGATGAGCTTGAATATCAAGGAGATAACATTGTTGCTAGGATTAAGCCACTACACGTGTTCGTAGGAAGTTTTGTGTATGTGGTGGATTTTATGGTTATGGAGAACTTAGGAGAATTCATTGATAACAAATTAACCCAAGTCATTTTTGGAGAACCCTTCAAAAGGTTGACCAACCTTGACGAAAAACTTGTGGACGGGTTAATTACATTCTCGGATGGGGATGAAGATTTTGTTTATCAAATGCCCCGAGCACATCCTAGGTTTAAGAACTACCCCATTGAATCTTGCAATAGAATTATGCCTATCGACTTGTTAAGTGAGAATGATAAGAGGAAGGGGCTCAAATATCCACATGAGAAAAATAAGAGATACTATCATGGATGTTTGGAGCTGAATGATGAATACAAGAAAGATGAGGCAACAATTAGATGGCTCACACTCGGATACGTGAGCATAAGCGACACTAGATGAGCGTGACTTTGAGTCTAGCTACAAGACTCGTTAATAAAGAAAAGCGCTTCTTGGGAGGCAACCCAATCTTTATTTGTTTTATTTGCTTTGTGTGTTCATTTGTTTGTGTGTTTGTTTTATTTGTTTCCATATGTGTGTTTAATTTTTATTCTTATTGATTCATGTTCAAAAACTAATTTGTGAAAATGCTTTATTTTGTTTTTAACTTCGTCTTAACTACATATAAAGGTATTTTGCAAAAGATAAGTGTAAGGGAAATCTAAATTGGTTTATTAGAACACAAATGAACATGAATCATAATAATAATAAATTAACATACATATTAGTATTTGTTTGAGTCAAATGCTTGTATCGAGTCATAATGATGTTTTGCAGGAATTCCAGGAAGTAAGGTAAAGGTTTTTCCAGAAATTTTCCGGAAACTTAAAATGAGAATTTTTGTCAGGTCATTTCTGACGGCGTCAGGGTTTATAACCTGACGGCGTCAGATTTAATTTTCAGAAATTTTTGAAAGTTTTGTTTTCATAAAAAGTTTTTATTAAAATCTCTAACTTATAATCTCCAGGAATCTGCAAAATTATCATTCCACAAGCATTATATCTTTATATATAGATTTATCCCGCCGATGTTATGCAGGTTTTCGTGTTTGTTTTCTCAGGTTTAACAGGTTATTTTGGACAAGGAAATGTTTTTGAATCAAGCTTATGGCGATGCATTAGTCATGGAGCTTCAACATTACTTTGGAAGAAGATCTAACCGTGTAACTTCATTATCCACCGAGCGAATCAGGGGAGTATTTGATTTCAAACTTTTACTTTTTGCTTTTACATCTTGTTATTTGAACATTGGGGACAATGTTCATCTTAAGTGTAAGGGGGGGTAAAAATACGATTTTAGAGAATACAATTACGCTTGATTTTTGTTTGTTTAATAGTTGATGTGTAATAAAACTGAGAGAAATACCTGTTAGGGCAATTTTAGTGCCAAATTTAAAATTTTTTACAACATATAGGAGTGAAACTTTGATCTTAATGAGCGTCTCACGGATAGGAGTTATATGACTAGCACAAAAACCGTACCACTAAAAAATTTTCCACCCCCAAATATGTGAGGTTCGCCCCTAGAATTGGTAGGAAAAGCATTTATGCTATGATGTGAGTACCGGTAGCACTTAGATTCTAGAACTTGCGTTAGGACCATTCCGAGGCCACAAGTGAGACTACATTCGTGTAGTTAGATTTACTACATGATAAGAGGCATTAGGATTAACCCATGTTTTACACCTGTGTTTTTGTTATAATTACATTGGCTACATTGGTCAAGTAATTCTCCCACACCCTTTGCGTTGTACTCATTTTTAGTACACGATACCCCTAGTACACCCCTCAGAGCCTATCTTTTCGTTTCGACCTTTAAGCATTTTACTTAAAGGAAGAATTTGTTACACCCCACTTAAATGTACACCCAAATCGCCTTAGCCTACCTTGTATGCACTCAATTTTAGTGCATTATTGTGACAACATTTGTTTAAACCCAAGTTAATTATCTAATTGATTACATGGTTGCTAAGTCGAGTCATATCCTTGTACATATTGTTTTGGGACGATTGGGACTCATGGGTAAAGTACTAGTGTAATGGAGTAATGGGGAAGAACATCATTTATTACCCCCATATGTGCTAAATATTTTAAAAGTACTCCAAGTTTTTCAATTATCTTAATTCGAGTCATTAGAATAGTTATTTGTAAAGTTATGTAAAAGTTCAAGTGTAAGGGGATGCAACGCCCCTATGATGTATTATTTTGGATGGTAGGGTAAAAGTGTATGTCAAAAAAAAAAAAAAAAAAAAAAAAAAAAAAAAAAAAAAAAAAAAAAAAAAAAAAAAAAAATTCAAGAAAAATACAAAAAAAAAATGAGAAAAAGAAAAATAGAAAAAACATACGGACTACCATCCCGTTTTATTTTATGTTTATTTTATGTTTATGTTTTGTTATTTTCTTTCATTAGCTTAAGATCGAGTCTAGTCTTGGCTTAGCAACATTGTATAGTACATGTAATTGATCAAGATCTTTAACTCGCCACCAGTAAAATATCCCGTATCCAACAAAACCGTGTTTTCCTTTTCCCTACACCTAACGTTATAACCCATTTAAAAGCCCTCTTTGATAGTTTATCTTAGGTGCTTACGCCTAGTGGAGGAGGTTTTCGATCCTTTCCCAAGCCTATGGTAATCTATTTGCTATGACAGGTAGTGAGAGATATTATCCGTTTTCATTTATGAGATTTATTTTGATGACACTTGAGAGATGTGAGTATCTAAACACTACTTGTGAGGTGCTAGTATGTAATCTCCGTGCTTATTATGATTGAAGTGGAACGATTATTTGTTGTAATTACTTTTATGTTTGCATTAAATGACCCCTAACTTGTATTTTGATTAGAATAAAAGCGCATTTGCTTGAGGACAAGCAAATCTCAAGTGTAAGGGTATTTGATGAGGCGAAAAGTGTACCGCTTTTAAGGGGTCATTTAAGCCCGAAATCGTATTTATTTGATCAAATATTGCCCTAAATCGTTCCTTTTGTCATTTTAGGTACTTTTGAGGAGAAATCTGGAAAAGGAGGCATTTTGGACGTTTTTGGAGCATAAAAGTGAAGAAAACGGCAAAGTCTCAAAATTGTGCTGAAAGTCACCTTTGACGGCGTCAACATTAACTCCAGACGGCGTCATGCCTTGGCAAGAAAAGTTGGATGTGAAATTTACTCATGACGGGCCAGTGAGTTTGCATGAGAATTCTGACGGCGTCACGCTTTAACTAAATCAAGGGCGTCACGGCTTAAATCAAAGAGGGACGGCGTCACGTTATAGGTCCGACGGCGTCAAGCCTTGATAAGCCAGAATGGATTTTTGAAGAGCTAAAGAGGGACGGCGTCAAGAAGGTCATCCGGGAACCCTAAAAGCGGCGAGGTGACGGCGTCACAATGCATAAGGTGACGCCGTCAGATGTCAAAGTCTATATATAGTTTTCTAATTTTTTGTCATTAGGGAGAGCTTAGTGTGTGGAATTTTGGGATAAAACCCTAAGACGATTTTAGCTACTTTTTCAGGGCTTCTTGCCTTGAGATCTTCCATGTTTCATTGAAAGATAAGTTATCAATTAATCATTCAATATGTCTATGTGTTGTTTGATTCTATCTTATGCTTGTCTTTTGTTTAACATGTTAGGCTAATTTTATCTTGTGTTTGCTTAGATCTAATGAAACCTAGCTATTGATTATTGGTTGTTAGTGTGTTGTTAGTTGTATTGGATGATTGTTTATCTATGTTAGGCTTAAGAAAACTGGCTAACTTCCTATTCGGTAACTTGCTTGAACGTCTTAAGAAACATGAACCAAATGCGTACTAAAGGTTTTTATGGTTGTATTTAATGCACAAGCGAATTCTAGTGATCCCATGTTAGGAGCTTCCTAGCCGGCTCGACATAGGAGTGAAGTAGGAGCTTGTAGAGTTTGGGGAAGTAAGTACGCCACCCCACGAATGGTATTAAGGAATACACCCGTCATCCACGCGACTAATACACACTAATTAACCGGTAAAAGATAGTTAGGGAGTAAGGAAATCTAAGTAAACACATTTCTCCACACATAAGTTTCTCACCACTTTTCATTTTTGTTATTTTATTTTATTTGCATTTGTAGTAATTTGGGTTAGTTGACTAGCAACTAATTCCGCCCACTCCTTCAAAACCCGAGATTTTACTTGCTTTCATAAAAATATAAAAACATAAAAAGAATCTTCCTCAACCCTTAGACCTAATTAGAGTAGCCTTTCACACCTAACGAACACTATTCCCTGTGGAGAACGATCAATCCCCCGTACTTACCACTACACTATACTACATCGGTCAGGTACACTGCCTGGTGGGGTTGTAAGCCTCTTGAGATCCCTCGAGAGGTAAAACCTGTTGTAAGGTTGCAAAACCCACGCATCAGAAGTGCTTGGTCTCAAGAAGCAATTGGTTATGGTCAAATCTACTCAGGTTGCAGAAATCGGAAAGCTAAAGAAGTGGGTTAGACATCTTGAGGGGTTAAAGAGATCAAGGGCTTCAGAATCAAAGACTACCAACCTTGGTTTGGGGGAGGATCCTCCCAAACAGGGGAGGAATGAAGACCAGGGTTCAGGGGAAGAGAACAAGGGTCAAGGGTAGGTTGAGACTAAATTGGATGAAAATGTTGATATGGATGTGGATGTTGATAGTGGTGAACATGTTGAGGAGTTTGTGGTTAAGGACAAGTCTGGGAATGAGGTGGTTTTGAAATCAGAGAAGAAGGAGCAGATTTTAGGTGATAATGCTGCTGATGATGTTGAGAAGTTGGATAAAGAAGATTTTGTTGCTGGCTCAGGGCATCCTACTGCTAGTGTTGCTCATTCTGCTGCTGAGCCAGAGCAAAGTTCTACTGCTGTTGGTGTTGAAAAGTTGGACAAGGAAGTTATGTTTGTTGCTGGTGTTGAACATTCTGTTGCTGAGCAAGGAGATGAAGAGTCAGATGATGATGCTCTTAGTTTTGCTCAATTGATGCTTAATCTGAAAAACAAGTCTCCCACACTAATAAAACAGTCCGAACCAACACAACAAACAACTAAAAAAAATCACTCCCAAAACCTACAAGAAAACTAGCTAAAGGAGTTGTCATTAGAGAGTCGGTACCAATCCCAAAATCTGCACAACCAACTATTGCATCAACAGATAAAGGCAAAGGAATTCTTGTTGAAGAACCCAAACAGAAGTTCAAGTTTCAATCACCAAGTCAACAAGAACAACAAAGTCTAATAGATGAAGAAGTTGCTAGACAGATGCAAGCACAACTTGATGCAGAAGAAGAAATTAAGAAAAAGCTGCAAGAAAAGGCTGATTGGGAAGTAGCTATGAAGACTCAAAAAGAAGAAAGAAAGAGATACACTCCTGCAGAACAACAATGTGCTATAGATGATCTGCTGGGTGAATTCAAAAAGAAACAGAGTCAGAAAAAGGTTTCTAAGAGGAAGAAGCCTACAAGAGCTGAATAGATAAATTATATGAAAAATTATCTGAAGTATCAAGCCTACTGGAAAGCTAGCTCTTTCAAAGAGATGACTCATGCAGCTGTTGAGAGAGCATATTTTGAGGCTTATGCAAGGTTACACAGACCTGTTGAACCCATGTCAGATGCTGATATTGCTAAACTTACAAGACAAAAGACACCTAGGGCTTATATGAATCCAGAATCTAATGTTGCAAAGCCTAAGGAAGTATCTGACAGTGTCAAAGACAAGGTGGAGAGTAAGAAGGCAGTAATGAATGATGAGAAAAATGAAGAGAAAGAGGTAAAGACTGAATCTACCATTGGTGTAAAGAGGCCTGGGAGAAGATTGAAAATGAGGGCAAGGAAGAAGAAAAGAACTAAGGTGCTGTTTGGTAAAACTGAATTATTCAGCGCTGAACGAATCAAAGATGCTGAATAATTCAAAGGTGCTGAGTGAATACGATTCTGAATAAAAAAGACTGTTTGATGAATATTCTGAGTACCTCTCTGAATGAAAGATAATTACGATTTTAACCTTGAGTATGGTTTAGTAATAAATGAAATACGTTGCTGATAAATAATTGTTGTTTATGAAAGATAAATTCAATAAAACACAATATACAAATTAAAAGTAATAATTTCCACAATATTATTAGTATCAAACATATATTTCAACAATCAGAGAACTTTATTTGGCTAAATAATGCATAAACAATTAATTACCCCAATTCTATCTTATTTAATAATATAAAAGTATGGTCATAATTTGTTTGTTGGTGCCACTTTTAAATATACTATGTAACAAAACGTAGTAGGGACTAGGGAGTCGTGAAAGTGGAAGGGTATATATGTAAGTATATAGCATCATGGCCCACTGAATCATTTTGTGTGTCTTGCCTTGCAAAATCGCTCAGTAGACAATTTACCATTCAGTGGCAATTTTTTCCTGCACCAAACACGCAGACCGAATAAATTTTTAACAATCAGTGCTGAATCAATTCATCCAGTAGCAATCAAACACACCCTAAGCCAGTGGTGATGAGTGATTCAGAGAGCAGTTCTAAAGTTGAGAAAGAACCATGTGTTGATGAGCATGAATCTGAAGAGGAAACTGAGGAGGATAAAGCAAGAGTAATGTCTCTCACAGTTTTAGCTCCACAAAAAGAACCTGAGGTATCTAATGCAGTTCCATTAATAACCAAATATCCAATCATCTCCTATTCACACACAGTCAGAGATAGAAGTGAAGCATATTGGGAAATCAAGAGATCAAATGGCTTATATTATGGATTTGTTAGATTTTCTCAGATGTTATATTATATGGATAGAGATGATGTGGTACAACTCTGGAAGCTGTATAAGGGAAACTATGGTGATAACAGACCAGATGTGATATCTGAGAGGATAAACTATTATTTTCTGAAGAATACGTTTGAGCCACAATGTTGTAACACCCCAACCCGGCAAGGGTAAAGATGTCACAACGATAGTTCCATATCAGAACAAACATAAGCATTAGACATAAATAATACAATAGAAATTCAAGGGTTACAATGGAAACTCTGAAACTACAAGGTTACAATACAATAACTCTAAATCTGAATATAAATTCTTCTAATATTCTTCCATAGCTAGTAGGGTCTTCTAAATCCAATGATACTCTCCACTCATACCCAGCTTCCAAACTAAAACCTACCGCAGGAAAAGAAATGCGGCTGAGCTACGAAAGCTCAGTGAACAGATATGACGATACAAAGCAGTAGTAAAGGAATAGTGAAGTAAATGGAATAATACAAGGTGTAACAAGAGTAGGAAGGAAGATAAAAAGGATATCAAGAAATGTTTACAATCGGTAGGTGTAAAGTAAACCGTAACCCACCACTAGCCCAAGTTCAATTCAAGTCGAGTCAAATATCAAGTCATAGGGTAACAGAAACAGAATCCACTACGAACCCAGAACATATAAAATCAAGTCAAGTAAACAAGTATACATGTATACGGAGGGGTGACCTCGGTATGCCAAGTATAATATGAGGGGATACCTCCAAGGGTTGGAGTCATGAGCTCCCAAGAGTGAATGACGTGCATCGCACACACCCATCATGTCACTAAACAATTCAAGTAATCAAGTCAAGTCAAGTCAAGTACAAATCTAGGATGCATCCATGCACCCCTGTAGGCTGCCACAATGTCTTCATCTACGCGCAAGTCAAGTATCAAGTCATGGCAGGGACGGGATAGGTAATCACTTTCCTACCCAAAAGTCAAGCCATTGGTGCAACAATGACAAGGACATGAAACCCTCATGCCTAGTATGGCTCGTAGTCTCAAACTGTGGGTCAAGGTCAAGGTCAAGTGTACAAGTCAAGTTCAAGTATCAAGTGGTTCAAGTATCAGGTTTCAAGTTTCATGTTTCAAGTTCAAGTTCAAGTTTTATCAATGGGTTCAAGTCAAGTCATATATCAAAGGGTTTATATCAATGTATCAAGGTTCAAGTAAAATGGTCAAGACAAGAGATCGTAGCAAATGTTCATAGTAAAGGTTCAATCTAAAAGTTCATTTGAAAATAATCCTTTTAAAATAGTTTCCATAAAATAATCCTTTAAAATGGTATTCATAAAAATAGTATTTTAAAATGGTTTTCATAAAAATAATCTTTAAAATAGTTTTCAATAAGATAGTTTTAAAAATGGTTTTCTTAAAACATTTCCATAAATAATTAAAAAGGTTTTTCTCATCCGCTAAAATCTCAAGTATATCAAGGTTCAAGGCAAGGTGTATGGCGAGGTTCATATCAAGGTTCATAGCAGGGTTCAAGGCAAGGTTCAAGACAAAAGGTCAAGGCAAGGGTTCAAAGCAAAAGATTCAAAACAAGGGTTCACAATACAAGGGAACATAGCAATGGCTTGGGGAAATCCTAAACGAATCAAAACAAGAGATCAAGAGAACGAAGGCTCCTTACAAGAAGGGCAGAATATCTGTACCTTATTAGCAAGCAAGAACAAAGACAAAAGCTGATAGAGACCAGATTACTCCTTCCTCGAACCTAAGGAGTAGAAGATAGAAGTTCAAAGGATTCTTAGTTATCTTTCCATTTTATGTAAGTTTCCATTATTAGTAGGATTTCAATATTACAATTTCAGGTTAAGTCATTACTTAATATCATTATGGAATTAGGGTTTCTTTTATCATCTTATAATATCTTAGGGTTAATTATGACAACTTCCATACTTTAGGGTTTTAAATGTAAATATATAAAAGATAAAGGTTTAAAGTGAAAATATTATAAATTACTCTTTTAGCCCATAAGTTACCCATAATTACAACTCTAGTCCCTTAATGTTAACCATTTACAATCTACACCCTTTAGTTACTAAAATTACAAGATAAACCTTATAGTTACATGATTTACAATTTAACCCTCACAATATTCATAATTACATCACAAGCCCTTATATTTACTAAAATACAGAATATACCCTCACATTATCATATGGTACGAATTACACCTCTATGTTTCACATATTTACATATTTAATCCTTTTTGTTTATAAACTTATAATTAAATCCACAAATTACCAATAATTACATATTAAGCCCATAATTATCCAAAATCTCATATTACCCTTCTAATATCATTATTTACTCATAATAACTCTAAGTTTCCAGAATTTACACTTTTAGTCCCTCTACTTAATTAATTTCTACTTCGAACCATTAAATAACCAATAAATCATTATCTTGCAAATTTTACACTTAAGGACCTCATCTTATAATTTTTATACATTGGTACTGATCTAATTAACATTACAAAAATATCACACAAGTTTCAAAGTTGGCAAAACACACCCTTCTAATTTTATTTTCTAATCGATTTGCACTTTTAAATACTAAACCCTAACCCTAGTTCTTCCAATCATTAACCAATCATTGTACCATCATTATACTGCATTTATTAACCAGAATTCATCATAAAAACCTAACCCTAAATCGTTACCCTTTGTTTCTCTATTTTTCTTTCTTTTTCTTTAAAACCGATTACAAAAACAATTCAAGAACACATGATTTAAGCTTCCACAAATCAAATAGCTATTTTTTGAGACTTATATGAACACCATAGAACTCAGAAAAATTATGAACAATGCCCAGAAAAATCGTAGACTAATAATTGGGAATTAAGTGTGTTTTAGCTATTTAAAATTCGTACGCCATATTAAGCTTGCAAGATTCACGTTTCTTATTTTATTTAGTCCTTATATGATCTAAAGAACACAAGAAAAATGTTACATGAAGAATTGAACGTGTCAAAGGGATAATGGTGAATTATACCTCTCGGCTAACTTATATTCGACAAACAAAAGCTCCAATGATCCACGAACGAACCCACGACCTCCAAACTATTTCTCCTAGCCTCCTTAGAGTATGTAGAACTCCAGAAAAATAAGCCACAAATTTTCCTTGGTCGATTTGAGGCTATACGATTTTTGGTAAAGGTTTTAAGGGTTTTTGGTATATATTATATATATATATATATATATATATATAAGGAAAACGTGTATATATGATAAGGAATCATATTTTTCGGCCCAAGCAAGTCTAATTAAGGTCAAATACTGATTGTGATCTTTTTCTAATTTTATTTGCATTTATCTTGTATTTATTCTATTTATTTTGTATTTTTAATACTTATTAATACACGAAATAAATACATAATCGGTCAAATAATTATTTTGTGTATATTATACTTTTCTAAATATTAAAATGAAATCACAAAAATTATTTTGATTCATATCTAGTTCATTCCCGAAGGTTTGGGATTTATTTGGTGATTTATATGCATTTTAATCAATTTTTAAAATTGTAGGGGCATTTTGGTCATTTTGCATGTTTTAGAATTTCAGGTATTACAACTTCTTCCCCCCTAACAAAAATTCGTCCTCGAAATTTGCAAGGAAGCTGAAAGGCAATAGAATGGAAACTCATACGGAATGCGAACAAGATTTCAAATCCATTTAACGGTATCAACAGTAAAGAGCTCTACAAGAGTTCAAGATTTATAACTGAAGTCAACAGAACGCAAAACGAGAGTCCAAGCTTATCCAAATCTCTAATGAACAAGGGCAGAGTATACGAACAGGTAGGATGAACCTAAGGTCTCACTAATCACGGATAATCCAACGGGAATCAAGTTCTGAACTTCTTAGGTACTCCCCAAGATATCCTATGGCCACAATGAGGGCACGTTATATGGTGTAAGTATTATCACGTTGATCAGGCATCATAATACCAGCACCACATAAGTATGCCTTCATGATGATCATACTTTATCTCAAGTCGGAACAATAACCTATCTTAAACCACCTAGTACTTCTACGGTCTCAGAGGTCAACAAAAGCAATGTCATAGCAAGGCACGAATCAGAGTGACGCGGAAACAATGATGCTTAAACAAATACCTTATAGTCTACCCATTCCTCACCGGTCAAATCTTAAGTTCATATAAGGAATCCTAAAGCAAGTCCTCAAGGTATCCTCCTATGTTCTTACAGTGAAAGCCTAATGGTCCTAAACACACAGGTCAAGGGTAAATGTATTACAAGTCGTCAGCCCGTTGCTCTGATACCATAATTGAAACACCCCAACCCGGCAAGGGTAAAGATGTCACAACGATAGTTCCATATCAGAACAAACATAAGCATTAGACGTAAATAATACAATAGAAATTCAAGGGTTACAATTGAAACTCTGAAACTACAAGGTTACAATACAATAACTCTAAATCTGAATATAAATTCTTCTAATAATCTTCCATAGCTAGTAGGGTCTTCTAAATCCAATGATACTCTCCACTCATACCCAGCTTCCAAACTAAAACCTACCGCAGGAAAAGAAATGCGGCTGAGCTACGAAAGCTCAGTGAACAGATATGACGATACAAAGCAGTAGTAAAGGAATAGTGAAGTAAATGGAATAATACAAGGTGTAACAAGAGTAGGAAGGAAGATAAAAAGGATATCAAGAAATGTTTACAATCGGTAGGTGTAAAGTAAACCGTAACCCACCACCAGCCTAAGTTTAATTCAACTCGAGTCAAATATCAAGTCATAGGGTAACAGAAACAGAATCCACTACGAACCCGGAACATATCAAATCAAGTCAAGTAAACAAGTATACATGTATACGGAGGGGTGACCTCGGTATGCCAAGTATAATATGAGGGGATACCTACAAGGGTTGGAGTCATGAGCTCCCAAGAGTGAATGACGTGCATCGCACACACCCATCATGTCACTAAACAATTCAAGTAATCAAGTCAAGTCAAGTCAAGTACAAATCTAGGATGCATCCATGCGCCCCTGTAGGCTGCCACAATGTCTTCATCTACGCGCAAGTCAAGTATCAAGTCATGGCAGGGACGGGATAGGTAATCACTTTCCTACCCAAAAAGTCAAGCCATTGGTGCAACAATGACAAGGACATGAAACCCTCATGCCTAGTATGGCTCGTAGTCTCAAACTGTGGGTCAAGGTCAAGGTCAAGTGTACAAGTCAAGTTCAAGTATCAAGTGGTTCAAGTATCAGGTTTCAAGTTTCATGTTTCAAGTTCAAGTTCAAGTTTTATCAATGGGTTCAAGTCAAGTCATATATCAAAGGGTTTATATCAATGTATCAAGGTTCAAGTCAAATGGTCAAGACAAGAGATCGTAGCAAATGTTCATAGTAAAGGTTCAATCTAAAAGTTCATTTGAAAACAATCCTTTTAAAATAGTTTCCATAAAATAATCCTTTAAAATGGTTTTCATAAAAATAGTATTTTAAAATGGTTTTCATAAAAATAATCTTTAAAATAGTTTTCAATAAGATAGTTTTAAAAATGGTTTTCTTAAAACATTTCCATAAACAATTAAAAAGGTTTTCTCATCCCGCTAAAATCTCAAGTATATCAAGGTTCAAGGCAAGGTGTATGGCGAGGTTCATATCAAGGTTCATAGCAGGGTTCAAGGCAAGGTTCAAGACAAAAGGTCAAGGCAAGGGTTCAACGCAAAAGATTCAAAACAAGGGTTCACAATACAAGGGAACATAGCAATGGCTTGGGGAAATCCTAAATGAATCAAAACAAGAGATCAAGAGAACGAAGGCTCCTTGCAAGAAGGGCAGAATATCTGTACCTTATTAGCAAGCAAGAACAAAGACAAAAGCTGATAGAGACCAGGTTACTCCTTCCTCGAACCTAAGGAGTAGAAGATAGAAGTTCAAAGGATTCTTAGTTATCTTTCCATTTTATGTAAGTTTCCATTATTAGTAGGATTTCAATATTACAATTTCAGGTTAAGTCATTACTTAATATCATTATGGAATTAGGGTTTCTTTTATCATCTTATAATATCTTAGGGTTAATTATGACAACTTCCATACTTTAGGGTTTTAAATGTAAATATATAAAAGATAAAGGTTTAAAGTGAAAATATTATTTAATTACTCTTTTAGCCCATAAGTTACCCATAATTACAACTCTAGTCCCTTAATGTTAACCATTTACAATCTACACCCTTTAGTTACTAAAATTACAAGATAAACCTTATAGTTACATGATTTACAATTTAACCCTCACATTATTCATAATTACATCACAAGCCCTTATATTTACTAAAATATAGAATATACCCTCACATTATCATATGGTACGAATTACACCTCTATGTTTCACATATTTACATATTTAATCCATTTTGTTTATAAACTTATAATTAAATCCACAAATTACCAATAATTACATATTAAGCCCATAATTATCCAAAATTCATATAACCCTTCTAATATCATTATTTACTCTTAATAACTCTAAGTTTCTAGAATTTACACTTATACTCCCTTTACTTAATTAATTTCTACTTCGAACCATTAAATAACCAATAAATCATTATCTTGCAAATTTTACACTTAAGGACCTCATATTATAATTTTTATACATTGGTACTGATCTAATTAACATTACAAAAATATCACACAAGTTTCAAAGTTGGCAAAACACACCCTTCTAATTTTATTTTCTAATCGATTTGCACTTTTAAATACTAAACCCTAACCCTAGTTCTTCCAATCATTAACCAATCATTGTACCATCATTATACTGCATTTATTAACCAAAATTCATCATAAAAACCTAACCCTAAATCGTTACCCTTTGTTTCTCTATTTTTCTTTCTTTTTCTTTAAAACCGATTACAAAAACAATTCAAGAACACATGATTTAAGCTTCCACAAATCAAATAGCTATTTTTCGAGACTTATATGAACACCATAGAACTCAGAAAAATTATGAACAATGCCCAAAAAAATCGTAGACTAATAATTGGGAATTAAGTGTGTTTTAGCTATTTAAAATTCGTACGCCATATTAAGCTTGCATGATTCACGTTTCTTATTTTATTTAGGCCTTATATGATCTAAAGAACACAATAAAAATGTTACATGAAGAATTGAACGTGTCAAAGGGATAATGGTGAATTATACCTCTCGGCTAACTTATATTCGACAAACAAAAGCTCCAATGATCCACGAACGAACCCACGACCTCCAAACTATTTTTCCCAGCCTCCTTAGAGTATGTAGAACTCCATAAAAATAAGCCATGAATTTTCCTTGGTCGATTTGAGGCTATACGATTTTTGGTAAAGGTTTTAAGGGTTTTCGGTATATATTATATATGTATAAATAAGGAAAACGTGTATATATGATAAGGAATCATATTTTTCGGCCCAAGCAAGTCTAATTAAGGTCAAATACTGATTGTGATCTTTTTTTAATTTTATTTGCATTTATCTTGTATTTATTCTATTTATTTTGCATTTTTAATACTTATTAATACACGAAATAAATACATAATCGGTCAAATAATTATTTTGTATATATTATACTTTTCTAAATATTAAAATGAAATCACAAAAATTATTTTGATTCATATCTAGTTCATTCCCGAAGGGTTGGGATTTATTTGGTGATTTATATGCATTTTAATCAATTTTTAAAATTGTAGGGGCATTTTGGTCATTTTGCATGTTTTAGAATTTCAGGTATTACAAATGTAGTGATCTTGAATGGAAGGAATTGTTAAATACCAAAATTCACATATGGTATTTGTATCAATCTTGTGGAGTACATGAACTGGTTGGTCAAGGTGTGATGGTTTACATGCTTGTGGAAAAAGATTATCCTTTGGATACAGCTGTTATCACTCAGATGTTAAAACCTGGTAAGTTAAAGTTGCAGAAAGGGTTCTTTTCTGATGATCAAGCCTATAAATTTTTGAAGAAGTACGAAAAAGTGCTTAAATCTAAGTCTTCAAAGCAGAGCTAAGTGTTTGGAAGCATCCTCTTGGTGTTGATTTGTGCTTAGAAGAAACTTGCCTATTTTGGGAGAAAATATCAAGTTTAGGGGAGGATTGTTGAGTTTGAAGATGCTGCTGCTTAAGGTTTGATTATATTGCTCATGGTTCTTATTGGAAAATATACTAAGTGTCATTCTGCTGCTGGGCTAAATGATTCTACTGCTAGTATATTGATTCTACTGCTGGGTTTATGAGAAGATTGAAGAAATAAGCTAAGTGTGATTCTACTGCTAGCCTACGAAGATTCTACTGCTAGAGTAATCATTCTGCTGCTTATTAGATAAACGTGTATAGTTTGTTAAGATAATTATGGTAATGATACGATTATATATTATCTTGTATAGAAAGCATTGTAACCGACTAGGACTCCTTAAGTCTATAAATGGAGGATCTAGGGTTAGGGTTTAGTACACGATTGTTAGCATACGTATTGTTTTGTATTCACTTCAAGGTTCTTTGTAACCTTGTTACTTTTGAGTAAACGTATTCAATATATTGAGGTGATAGTTGAGAGAATTATTATGTGTTCGATTCTTAATTCTTCTTAAGATTAAGTGTTAGTTTCCGCATAATACTTAATAGCATATTCAAGAACAGTCTCTATACCTATTGTCTTAGATCTACATCTAGGATGATTAACAAGATCGTTAGCTCAACTGGGATCAACATAGAATTATTGAAAATAAACTTAATAACGAAAACGTAGCCGCTTGAATGAGTTAAAACGGGCTTATAACGAAAAAGATACGTTATTTTCAATTTAGACGACGAAAACTGCATTTTCAGAAAATAATTGAATCTCTCCAGAATTTTAAGCGATGAAAACAGAGGTTAAATGATGTCTAGACTTGCCGAAACCTTGGAAATCCTAGAGTATGCTTAAATACCTTCGCGGGGATAGGTCAAACTTAAGAAACGAAGCTACGACGCAAAAGTTATGGCCAAAAGAAAGTTTATGTCAACATATACATTGACAGCCTATTACTTTCTCTATTAGAAAGCTGTTAGGAATTTTTGAAGTGGATTTTGGACCTTTTAGAGTACATTTTGGCTAAAATGACGTAAACGGAATGGTAGAACATTACATATACTTATTAGGTGCGTCATAGATTTTTTGAATAGCCATTAACATGACAACTAAAATTTGGTCGCGAGATTTACAAGTTACATTTTCTAAAGTAGTAATTTTCTAAATAAATGATCAAAATGACGCAACTATATTTTGACAATAAATATTTCAAAAACATGTACAAGTGATAAAGTAGAGTATGCACTTGCGTGCACGGTCTTGTTTTCGAACCTAAGACATATGCATTATTTAGGTCGCGGTTAGGACATCGGACTTATATTTTCAGTTTACCATAATAACAATCGGGATTTGCGTTTGCTAAAGGTGAGTTTTCATAGCCCCGTTTTCAATTTACAATTTCATTTCTAAACTTTCGGGGGAGAATACACTGCACATCATTTTATTACGAGCCCAAGTATGTTAAATTCATTTACATTGCTTAAGTTATTTCATTACCATATTAAAGTCACCAGTTTATCATGAACCGTTAATTACGAGTAAGCGAGGGTGAGTGAATAGATCTATTGAGGGTGACTCCTCCGTTCTTGTTGGTAGCACCAACTGGTCTACGAACGCATTTCATTTGAATCATATTAGAGTGTCTGGTAAACACTCGGTTGGGGCGTTCATTTTTAGTCTAGCTTTGGGGTCATGAGCTTAAGAACCAATGTATCATTTTTATTGTGGCATTCTGGCCATTTCACATTTTACTTGTGGTTATCGTACAGAATATTTACATAAACCTATGACTCTCACCAACATTTTTGTTGACCGTTTTAGCAATGTATTTTCAGGTAATTAAGGCATTCACTTCATGGCCTGCATGAGGACTTATCCTAGAGTCGCGATGACGACGCGTCTCACTTGTATTTTTGTGCACTTAATTTATCGTTTGGTTTGTAACAAACTTATTTCCACAACTTTGACAAACCTTTTGGGACCTATCTTTTGTAAACTCTGAATGTTTTATGTAACCAAACGATATACTTTTAAAACGACACTTTAGGTCGTTCAATATAAAGGTAACTGTGATGTTATGGTAGTCACGCCCCAGGCATTCTATTCCGCTGCAAATCCGGTATTTGGGGGTGTGACAAATTGGTATCAGAGCTCATGGTTTGATTAGATAGATTGTGTGTGCGTTTTCTTGGTTAGTTTAGATAAATAGTTTGGTTTTTGAAGGTTTAGGGTATTATTCTTGGCTTTCTTTGATTTTCTCGTTTGTGGTGTTCAATCTAATACTTATCATTCTCTCTCTCTAAAAGGCTCCCACTTTCTCTCTCTAGAATTTAACCTTAAACATCAAAGTTCTCTTGTGTTATGATTATGATAACTCTACAATAAGAAGCAGTACAAACTTGCGACTGATAGCAGTACAAACAAACGATGGTAGCAGTACTAACTTATACGATGAGCAGTACAAAGGTTTATTGAGAGCAGTACTAAAACACGCATGACAAGCAGTACAAATATAGGTCTCGACAACAGAAGTAAGCTGATAGCGCTCATTTTATACATGTTTTATTTGCGTTATTTCTATGTTTAAGCATTGTATTTGGTTGTATTTATGAACATATTATGCTTAAAAAGGTACAAAAGATATATTCAGGTTCAGGTACAATCAAGTTCAAGTAAATGGCTAAAAAGATGAAGAAAAGTTGTTAAATCAAGAGCTTTTGCACAAACATAAGTTTCTTCTCACAATAAAGGCTTTGGAAGGATCGTTAATGATAATGAGTCAAGATTATAATGATTTCCATGTTGGGAATTAAATATTCAATAAGTTTAATATCGGGTTCTACTCAAAGAAATACTCTAAGTATGATTCTGCTGCTAGAGCATTTGGTTTCTGCTGGTAGTGTTTGATTCTGCTGCTAGCGTTAAACATTCTGCTGCTAGCGTTAACATTGCTGCTGGTGATTAACTTTCTGCTGCTGAGCAGATAAGTATGAAAAGATATTATGTGTATTAAAGTCAACAATATACGGTAGATAATATCTTACCCCATGTGATCAGTCATAATGTTATATTCACAGAACAAGTTGTAAACATAGATACAAGTTGTATCTTAATGACTGACACTCTCAAAGCAAGCGTTCGACAACCTTTGTGAATCCTTTCAGCCTCAGGATCTTGTGAAACCTGTCATAACCTTTGTGAATCCCTTCAGCCTCAGAGATCTTGAACTCCTGGAACTCCTGCTTGAGGATGGACTTCCTCATCTTTTTGGACTCATCAATCCCTCCAAATCTAGCTTTTACAGCAAGCCAGATCTCCCTAGCATCATCCAGGTGATGAAAGTCACCCATATGATCTTTTGGGAGATCCTGAAGAAAAAGAGTTCTTGCCTTGGTCTCCCTTTGTACAACAACCTGCACCTCTACTGATGCAGGTGGAAGAATGATGATGTTCCCCTTCTGATCTCTCCCAGTTTTCTTCTTGCTGTTCCCATTCAGGATCACATTCCATAGGTTATGATCACTGTTTGAGATCCAGTACTCCATCTTCATAGCCCAAATCTCGTACTCATCTTTCTTGAGGTATGGGAATTTAGCATTACTGTTAGACACAGTGGTTGTGACTATTTGTTGTTGGACTTGTGAAGTTTCAGGTTTTTCATTATTGATGACAGACTCATCAGTATGGACGTCATCCATTGTGAAAGGGTTTAAGAGATTGTTTAGAAAAGTTTTCTTCTTCGACAGAGATCCTCACCAGGCTCTGATACCAGTTGTTTGATCTAGGCCTCTTTGATAGATCTTTGAGCCTTTGTGGATCGGTAGAATGCCTATGTAATCACAAGCACGCTACAAGAGAATCTCTGAATATAAACTAATAAAGAAGAAGAATAACTATAAAGACTTTGATCCTCTATGGATCTTTTATTCACTAAAGATATTAAGAATTCGATTACAAAACTCATAGCCGCATGTTTCTTTTATACTACAAGAAACCCTAATGCAGCATTACTAAGAAAACGTGTAAAGAGATATACACTATCTCTTCCTAAATTAACTCTAACAAACTTTCTAAACATACGGTATTACCAGCAGCAATGACAACTAACAGCAGAAACAAACAAACACTACCAGCAGGAACCATACCAGCAGGAACTACATACCTACCAGCAGGAACTACATACCTACCAGCAGGAATCACTAATACTAACAGCAGCAATGAAATAAATATTATTCCTAATAATTCCTAACACTTGACAATATTGTAAAGATCTTTCTTGTGATATAAAAGAAAGATCTTAGTCTTGTGACATATGTGTGTGAATTATTAAGTGTTTAGATAATAACTCTCAAGAACATAAAACAAATATCACAAGATATAGAAACATAAGATTCAAGGTTGTAACCCTAGTGATAACTCAAGATCACTCGTATTATTATCTTAATAATATTGAATCGTTTGGTGATAAGCTTTCATTGTTCATTATCATATAACAAACACAACTGTTCCATTTCCATAACCATAATAACCTTCTAAGTGTGATTAAGTAGATTCCGCATACTTAATCATATTCATTCAATATATCATATACACAAAGTACAAAAGGTTTAACCACCTTATAGTGTATCGAATCCCTAACAAGTGGTATCAGAGCAAGGCTGATATAATTGATTTAGAAGAAGAAGCTTAAGAAATGGATGTTCAAGATACTGCTACAAATGTTGCTGCAAAGTTGCCCATGATCAAACAGAATGAGTTTGAGTTATGGAGGTTGAGAATTGAGCAATATTTCATGGTTCAAGATTATGCTCTTTGGGATATCATTCTGTATGGTGATTCATTTACACTAGGTTATACAGATATTATTCTTGAAGGCAAAACTGAAAGAAAAAGGAATACTGGACCAGCTAACAATGATGAAAAGATTCAAATTTGTTGCTTATGACCATTCCTGGTGAACAAATGCTATCTTTTAGCAAGTATCCAGATGCAAAAACTCTTTTTGAAGAGATTTGTGCATGGTTTGGTGGTAATGAAACTACCAAGAAAACACAGAAGACATTGCTAAAACAACAATTTGAAAACTTTAGTTCAAATAGCAATGAATCACTTGATAAGCTGTTCTCAAGATTACATAAGCTTGTCAGTCAGTTAGCTGTGTTGGGTGTTGAGATAGCCAAGGAAGATCTCAACATGAAGTTTTTGAGAAGCCTACCTGATGACTTCCATACTCATGTGGTTGTCTGGATGAACAAACCAGACATTGAAACCATGAAACTCAATGATTTGTTCAATAACTTCAAAATTGTTGAACAAAGTCTAAAGAAGTCTGGAATCTATAGTACTAGTTCTGGGAATGTGGCACTCTTGTCATCTCCTAGTATTAGTAAATCAGAAGAAGTAGGTGTTTCTACTGCTATCTATGGTGGTCCTTCTACTAGTTCACAAAAGAATGCTGCTGGACTTGGAGATCCGGCATTCTATGTATTCATGTCTAGTCAAACTAGTGGTTCTCCTCTAACTCATGAAGATCTTGATCAGTTGGATGATAATGATTTGGAAGAGATGGACATCAAATGGCAGGTTGCTTTACTTAGCATGAGGGCTAAGAAGTTCTGGCAGAGAACTGGTAAGCAGATTACCATTGATGGTAATGAAACTGCTGGGTTTGATAAGAAGAAAGTAGAGTGTTTCAACTGTCACAGGTTAGGACACTTTGCTAAAGAATGTAGAAACCCAAGGAAGCAGGACAATAGAAGCACATGGTATAGGCAAGAGAAGAAGAAGGAAGTCACAGTTGAAGAACCAAGGGCTATGCTAGCCATAGATGGTGTCAACTATGATTGGAGCTTCATGGCTGATGAAGTGGAAGCACCAACAAATGCTGCACTGGTGGCCACTGAGACTGCTCTAATGGCCTTTTCTGATTCAGAGGTAAATTCCATAATTAAATGTACTGAATCATGCTCTGCTCTTAAAGCTTATGAAGATCTTAAAAAGAGATTTGATGATCAACTAGAACATTTATATGATGCATTAGCCAACTTAGGTAATCATAAAAGAGGTATATCTGTTGTTGAAAAACAACTTGTACATTTTCAAGAAAATGAGTCTAAGTTTGCTGATGACATGAATGCTCTCCAAAGAAAAATAGATTTTCAAGCTGAAATAATTTGTTCAGAAAGAGCATCATTAGCTAAAGCCCTAAATAACAGTGAAAATGTTAAGATAACAGTAGATGCTTTAGCTTATGCCTCAGAGGGAATTAATAAGATTTAAGAAGCTCAAGTAATCAATAAAGCTAAGTCTGGTTTAGGATACAAATCTGTTCCTCCACCATACAGAGGTGTTCCTTCATCTCCAGGTATTGACCTAGCACACACAGGTTTTGCTGAGTTTCAAGAACCAATTATGGAATATGGTTTTAAGTCTACTGAGGGTCCTAAGATAGAAAAAGTAAGTGAGAGTTTAAATAAAACTTCGCTTCTTCAGGACAAGGTGTCCTTTGTTAAGAAAGGAGATGTTATAGTTGTTGAGGATTGTACAACTGATAGTGATGAAGATGAACAGGTTATGTCTAAACCTGAAGTAGTGAAGAAAGCAGGGACAAGGGTTCCTAAAGTGATCAAAAAGGATACTGTTAAGCATATTTCAAACATTAAACATGTTAGGCAACCAGTTAAATATTGTGAACAATATAGATCCACTAGCAAGCCCAGAGGTAACCAAAGAAATTGGAATGGCCTCAAGTCTAACCAATTAGGTGATGACTTTTTCTTTTATAATAAAGTTTATTACACATGTGGTAGTTTTGATCATCTTGCAGCTTTCTGTAACAAATGGGTATCTGGGTATGAAAACAATAGGGTGAATTTCAAAAGGCAAACTCCTCAAACTCACTTTCACTCTAAGTCTAATAGAATAAAACCCAGAGCAGTTACAAAAGCAGTTTCTGCTACTAGACCATTCATGACTGTTAACCCAAGACCAACAGTTAAAAATGCAAAATCTTTTTATACAAATGCATCAAAGACTGTTCAAAGGCCCATTAAAAAAAAAGCAGTGGTCCCAAAACAAGTTTGGAAAATTAAGGGAACAATTACAAAGCTAGCAGTTTCTGCTGCTAAGCATGTAATTCATTCTTCTGCTAGGGAAAACAGGGCAAATGCTGTTAAGGCCTCAGCATGTTGGATTCTTAAATCCAATGTTGCATCAACTGTTCTTAAGAGATTAAATTTCATTGATGCAAGAGGCAGATCCAAGTCAGTAATGGCTTGGGTCCCCAAAAGAAACTAATACTTCCCATTTTGGTGCAGGAACTTTCAATTGATACACAAGAGGATCAAGGATACTCAGATAGTGGATGTTCAAGGCACATGACAGGCAAAAAGAATTATCTCTCAGATTTTCAATCAATAGATGGAGGCTATATTACTTTTGGAGGAGGTGTTGGTGGCAAAATTTCTGGTAAAGGTACCATTAAAACTGAAAATTTAGATTTTGAAGATGTGTACTATGTACAAGAGCTAAATTATAATCTTTTTAGTGTCTCACAAATGTGTGACAAAAAGAACAAAGTTCTTTTCTGTGACACTGAATGTCTTGTACTTTCTCCTGATTTTAAGATGCCTGATGAAAGTCAAGTGCTTCTTAAAATTCCTAGAAAGGGCAATATGTACAGTGTAGACATGAAGAACATTGTTCCTAAAAAGGATTTAACTTGTCTTGTTGCAAAGGCCACATTGGATGAATCAATGTTATGGCATAGGAGGCTTGGTCATATTAACTTCAAAACCATAAATCAGATGGTTAAGAATGGTTTGGTAAGAGGTTTACCTCAAAAATGATTTGAAAATTATCAAACATGCATTGTTTGTCTTAAAGGTAAACAACACAAAGCCACTTGTAAGCCCAAGATTTTTAACTCTATCAATCAATCATTGTTTATGCTTCATATGAACTTGTTTGGTCCTACAAATGTTAGAAGTATGCAACATAAGAGATATTGTCTTGTTATAACTGATGACTATAGTAGATTTACATGGGTTTTCTTTTTAGCTACTAAGGATGAGACACCTAGCATCCTTAAGACTTTCATTACTGAGATAGAAAACCTAGTAGACAAAAGAGTAAAAGTCATTAGATGTGATAATGGGACAGAGTTCAAAAATAGAGTTATGGATGAATTCTGCAAAGAAAAGGGTATTAGGAGAGAATTTAGTGTTGCTAGAACTCCACAACAGAATGGAGTTGCTGAAAGGAAAAATAGAACACTAATAGAAGATGCTAGAACTATGTTAGCTGATTCTAAGCTACCTATAACTTTTTGGGCTGAAGCAGTCAACACTGCTTGCTATGTCCAGAATAGAGTTTTAGTTGTTAAGCCTCACAATAAGACATCATATGAGCTTTTTAGAGGTAGAACTCCTCCAATAGGATTTCTTAGACCTTTTGGATATCATGTGACAATTCTCAATACCTTAGACCATCTTGGAAAGTTTGATGGCAAAGCAGATGAAGGTTTCTTAGTTGGATATTCTCTCAATAGCAAAGCATTTAGAGTATACAACTTAAGAACTAAGAAAGTAGAAGAAAACCTACATGTGGAATTTTTTGAGCATAAATCCAATGTAGTAGGTGAAGGTCCGAATTGGCTATTTGATCTAGATTCATTAACCCATTCTATGAATTATGTGCCTATTGTTGCAGAAACTAATAATTTTTCAGGTTCACAAACAACAAATGAGGCAGGGTTAGACAAGGAGACAAATCAAGATCATATATGGATGCCAATAAGTACCAGTGTGGCTTCAACTTCAACAAATGATGAATCTTCTTCTGATAAAGCTAAAGAAGATGTTGAAAGTGAACATGAGGAAGATGGAACAAAGGAACAACAAAATGTTTCTGCTAATGATAGTGCTGCTGAGACAGAGCATTCTACTGCTAGGCTTAATTTTTCTGCTGCTAGGCCAAATGATTCTACTGCTGGCCCTTCAGACTCAAATGAAGCAGATTTCTCAGATAATGAGGTGGAATTAAGCAATATCACACCTACCTATCAAGTTCCTTCAACCCCACACACAAGGATTCACAAAGTCCACTCCCTAGAAAATGTGATTGGAGAGGTACAATCAGGTGTGAAGACAAGACAACAACTCATGTCTTCAGACCAACAAGGGCTTCTTGATGCCCTTTATGCTTCAAAGCAGCATGAGTTTTCAAACTCTTGCTTGTTTGTATGTTTTCTCTCACAAGATTAACCAAAGAACATTCTGAAAGCCTTAGATGATTCAAGCTGGGTAGAAGCTATGCAAGAGAAGCTTCTTCAGTTCAAGATTCAGAAGGTATGGGTGCTAGTTGATTTACCAAAGGATGCAAAGGTAATTGGCACTAGATGGGTTTTCAAGAATAAAAGGGATGAAAGGGGAATAGTGATTAGGAATATGGCTAGATTAGTAGCCCAAGGGTACACACAAAAAGAAGGGATAGACTATGATGAAGTTTTTGCTCCAGTAGCAAGACTTGAGGCAATTAGGCTTTTCTTAGCTTATGCTTCATTTTTAGGTTTCACAGTTTACCAAATGGATGTCAAGAGTGCATTTTTATATGGCACAATTGAAGAAGAGGTGTATGTCTCACAACCTCCAGGGTTCATTGATCCTGACTATCCAGATAAAGTGTACAGAGTTGTTAAGGCTCTTTATGGCCTTCATCAGGCACCTAGAGCTTGGTATGAAACACTGGCTTCCTATTTAAAAGAGAATGGATTTCAAAGAGGAAAGATTAATCAGACACTTTTCATCAAACAACACAAGAAGGATCTTCTGTTAGTACAGGTGTATGTGGATGACATTATCTTTGGATCTACAAGGAAGGAGATGTGTTTGGAGTTCGAGAAGCTTATACATGATAAGTTTCAGATGAGTTCCATGGGGGAACTTACATTCTTTTTGGGTTTGCAAGTTAAATAGTCATATCAAGGCATATTTATTATTCAAGATAAATATGTTGCTGAGATACTAAGGAAGTTCAACTTTGCTGATTCAAAAATGGCAAGCACACCAATGGACTCTGAGAAGCCACTTCCAAAAGACTTAGATAGAGAAAATGTGGATGTACACACTTACAGATCTATGATAGGATCTTTGATGTATCTTACATCATCAAGACCTGACATCATGTTCTCTGTTTGTGTTTGTGCAAGATTTCAAGTAACTCCAAAGGTTTCTCACTTAACAGCAGTCAAAAGAATTTATAGATATCTCAAGGGTCAACCTAGGTTGGGACTATGGTATTCTAGAGAGTCACCTTTTAACTTGGTAGCATTTTCGGATAGTGATTATTCTGGTGCTAGCTTGGACAGAAAGTCAACAACTGGAGGATGTCAATTCCTTGGGTGTAGACTTATCTCATTGCAGTGTAAGAAGCAAACAACTGTGGCTACTTCAACAACTGAAGCTGAATATGTAGCTGCTGCAAGTTGCCGTGCTCAAGTCTTATGGCTTCAAAATCAACTCCTTGACTATGGGTACAATTTCATGAACACTGTTATTCATATTGATAATAGTAGTACTATTTGCATTATTAAAAATCCAGTGCAACATTCTAAAACAAAACACATTGAAATTAGACATCACTTTATAAGAGACTGCAATGAGAAAAGATTAATTCAAGTTCTTAAAATTTCTTCAGAATTCAACTTTGCAGATCTGCTAACCAAAGCTTTTGATGTTGGAAGGTTTCAGTACTTGGTAGCAAGTATTGGAATGCTTAATCCTCAATGATTTTAAACTTTGTGATTTTGTAAATAAATTTTTGTTTGTGCTGCTGACTTTAAAAGATACTACTGCTGTTACAAAAGTTTGTGCTGCTAGTACAAATTTAAATTGTGTTATTCATACAGTTAGTCCTATGATTATTCTAATACAAGACAAGTACTTTGTACCTTGTTCTTTTGGTTTTAGACTAACAATTTCAGGTATGATCATGTGAACACAAAGGATGTTTCAAGTGAAATGAAAGCAGCAGAATGATAATATTAGTTGCTGACATAATAGGTTCATGATAGAAAAAGTTTAGGAATTTCAAACCTCCTTAAAACTTCTTTCTTGAAGCTTGATTATGATGTTTCACATTGAATTGATGACTTAGTTGATCAGATAGTAACTGATACAACTCACTTTCTATCATTTTATACTTTTAAGTATAATGAGCAAGTCTAAGGACATCTGATAGAAAGAACAGCTAGTAAAAGTGAATCTAACACTTGTGTTAGAGGCAACAATTACTATGAGCTGGAAACCCTGTCAAGAAAGCCTTTTGAATAGGTTTATCTTTACACAGGCAGTTATTTATAACTGAAAAACATTGGTTCTCACACAACCAGAGGTTGCTTTAAACCGAAATTTTGATTAAGTGTCTGTTAAAATCAAGTACATACTGCTAAGGCAAAAGTTTCTTAAAAGGATTTTCAAAGAGACTCACAAAAACCATCAAATGATGGACCATGAGTCAAATGCCCCATGAATCACCTCTCATAGGAGTTAACACACCTAGAAGTGATGAGGGCAGCAAATTAAACTCTTAAGGAATTGATGGCTACATGTACAACATTGTCTGATAACAAGTTCTGATGGATAGCTCAGATGATGGAGAGAAATATTTTGGTACATAGTGAGAGATCTTCCAAACAGGGGAGGATAAAATGTTATTTGCATCTCAGGGGAGGTAATATCTCAGGAGAGGAAATAAAGCCCAAAGAAGGAAGTTTAACAATTGAAAGGGGAGGAAAAGACAAGAGCATACAAGATGATGACCTGGAGGTTGAAAATGACAAGAACAGAACTTATTATATATATTCAGAAGGGATGAAGCATTCCAAAGGAGAAAGTTCTATCTAGGTCAAACGAAGAAAAGTTTCAATTTCAGTTCACCACGTTTGTTCATCACTTGCAAAGGCATGCTGATAGATGATTTCACTTGTTGAAACAAGCATCCAAGATACACAGCATCATTGCCTCTTATAATTCCTCCATCCAAGGAAATTGCACCATCTTTTAGGTCAATGTTTGAAGCCTGAAGATGTGTATTGATATTGTTAAAGTCAAAGAACAGAAAGCAGATGAGTTACTGAGAAAGATATTTAATCTTGAAGAACAGAAGTGTTTGAAAGATCTTCACAATCCATAATTTAATTCAGAAACATGTTGAAAAGGATTCACATGTTTACGGGAGGATTGTTGGGAATTAAATATTCAAGAAGTTTAATATCGGGTTCTACTCAAAGAAATACTCTAAGTATGATTCTGCTGCTAGAGCATTTGGTTTCTGCTGCTAGTGTTTGATTCTGCTGCTAGCGTTAAACATTCTGCTGCTGGTGGATTCTGCTGCTAGCGTTAACATTGCTGCTGGTGATTAACTTTCTGCTGCTGAGCGGATAAGTATGAAAAGATATTATGTGTATTAAAGTCAACAATATACGGTAGATAATATCTTACCCCATGTGATCAGTCATAATGTTATATTCACATAACAAGTTTGTAAACATAGATACAAGTTGTATCTTAATGACTGACACTCTCAAAGCAAGCGTTCGATAAGACTTGACAATATTGTAAAGATCTTTCTTGTGTTATAAAAGAAAGATCTTAGTCTTGTGACATAAATGTGTGAATTATTAAGTGTTTAGATAATAACTCTCAAGAACATAGAACAAATATCACAAGATATAGAAACATAAGATTCAAGGTTGTAACCCTAGTGATAACTCAAGATCACTCGTATTATTATCTTAATAATATTGAATCGTTTGGTGATAAGCTTTCATTGTTCATTATCATATGACAAACACAACTGTTCCATTTCCATAACCATAATAACCTTCTAAGTGTGATTAAGTAGATTCCGCATACTTAATTATATTCATTCAATATATCATATACACAAAGTACAAAAGGTTTAACCACCTTATAGTGTATCGAATCCCTAACATTTCCTAGTTCAAGAAAAGATCAAGAATTGATGAAATGAATTAAAAGTTATATGTAAAGAATTATGGCTTGCTTCTTCAACCAAAGGTTCAAGAAATACATCTAAGGCTTAAGTTCAACCCAAGGTTCAATAATGCCATGCCATCATTACTCCAAAACTTGGGCTGGAATCTGAACCTTAGGTTGAGACTTTCAACCTTAGGTTGAAACAATTGCTGGCACACTTAATGACTATCTTCAATGAGCTAACTCTTCATATGGGTTGTCATTACACTTCATTTACTCCAAGTGCAGAATTTTTATGATACTTTGGGCTCAAGTATTTTTCTTGGTGACCAAGGGGAGTTATCTTATATATATGTATGCTTGGCCATTAGAGAAGACATCTATATACAATCTATAATCTATTATCTACACATCAACAACTACTATAACTAATCTTATACTCAAAGGGGCGACAAGGAAGAAAAACGCAGGAAACGAAGAAGCTTAGATTCACCAATCATCAATTTAATCATTCAAGGAATCTTTGTTGATCATCTCAAAAGTGTTCCTAATTCTTGTAGTCATCATTACAACTTTTGTAAGACTTTTTAATTATGATTTCAATTGATAAATTTCTTGTGGTTATTTCTTTGTTTGCCATGAGTGGCTAAGTGCCTTGTGCACTTGCCTAGATGATGTTTGTTATATGATTCTTGATTGATTATGACTCATTGGTTCTAGTTAAACGAAAAGCTAATACTAAGATCGAATTGTGCTATTAAGAGTTTTCTCCACCAAAGAGTTGTCAAGTTTGTTTAATTGCTAATAGTGTAATGGGTTGAAAAAGAAATTGTTAGTCAATTAGTTGTAAACCTTTGTCTATGAGGGTCTTAACTTATGTATTGACCATTTCATGAGTAACATGGTTAAACTTGGAAAACTAAAATAGTGTGGTTGTCAATTGCTTGTGAAACGAAAGCGAATCAAGTGATTGAGTTGTGTTAGTCTTGGTTGATCAAATCTTAAAAATTGTTTTTGTCATCTAAAAATCTTGACGAGGATTGAAAGTGTTGGAAACAATAGGATTAGTATACCCACTAATCGAATTAGAACACCACCTAATTCATTGATCATAATCAAATGGAACCATTGTCATAATCATATTAAGATAATTGTCCAAAACTAGTCTAGGCAAGTGTAGCTTTAATATATTGAATTTACATCATCATTATTTGCTTGCTATTAGAATCGTTAATTAAGCTCGATATTATATTCAAAAACTCACATCCCAAAAACTAAACAAATCCTAGTGAACGACCTCGGCTTACCATATTATCTCTTACTACACACGGACGAGTATACTTGCTCGTATGTGTTTCGTTTGAATCATTGGTAGATAGTGTTATAAATTTAAAACTTCCACTCGAAACGAGCACATCAAGTTTTTGGCGCCGCTGCCGGGGATTTGATCACGTTTTTTTTTTATAATTTTTTTTTATAATTTTCTTGTTTAAATCGTACTCGTATTCGTGGATCTCTAAAAAAAAATTCAAAATAAATTCAAAAAAAATCTCTGCAAACCGCCGGTTTATCCCCCAACCGCGGCGGTTCACCTCACGGTAAATTAAAAAATGGACCGAACCGCCGGTCCATTTCTCCAACCGTCCGGTCCAAGCTCTCGGTAAAAATTTAAAAAATCCAAACCGCCGGTCCAAACCTCGACCGCGGCGGTTCAACCTTCGTTAAATAAAAAATTAAAAAAAAATTCGAACCGTCAGTTCAATTTTCCAACTGTCCGGTTCATCCTCGCGTTAACCCTTCATTTATCCAAACTCTCCGGTTCATTCTTCCAACCGTCCGGTTCATTAAAAAAAATCTTTTAAAATTTAGTTTTTTTTCTTTCTTTTCGATAAGGCTCGTTTTTCTCGTGCATGACCACTCGCTCTTCAAGCGACGAATTGAGCACACCATTGTCTAACCCTGAAAGTTTATTTCGCAAAAAGAGAACTCCATTCATTCCACCCGATAAAAGAATTCCAAGAACCGTTAACCCACCATTTGAAAACCTTTCCGAAGTTCATCAAATCGTTAATCTTTTTCTTGAATTACCATTTCCAATGGCCGACGATCGACCTATGTGGGATATCAATAGAGTTGTAACTCCTACACCCGCAGCCGCCATTGTTCCCGTTAATCTTGGAGAAAACTTTACTATCAAAGGTCATCATCTCTCGATGATTAAAGACAACCAATTTGATGGTCGAGTTAAATCCGATCCACACAAACATATCGCCGATTTTCTTGAAATTTGTGACATGTTTCATTATGGAACTACCAATGCAAATGCAATCCGTCTTAAACTTTTTCCATCGTCTCTCACTGGAGAAGCGAAAATTTGGTATAACGAATTAAGCCCCGGAGTGATCACAACTTAGGACCAAATGAGAAGTGCATTTGTTGGACGTTTCTTTCCACCGGCCATGTTTGATCGTCTCTTAGGTGAAATTCTTAGCTTTACTCAAAAGGAAGGAGAAAATCATGTCGAAGCTTGGCTTCGAATGAAAAACATGCTCCGAAGTTGTCATGGGCATGGATTGTTTCGTGTTAATATCATTCAAATCTTTTACCATGGTCTCGATGACACAACTCAAGGGATACTTGATGCCGGAGGAATTTTCCTTTATAAGACCCCTAACGAAGCTTATAATTTGCTAGAAGACCGTGTACTTCTTAAGCTCGATTGGTCTAAGCATGCAAAAATATAACTTCAACGAAAATCCGTTGCATTCGCCGAAGGAACGAATGAAAATTCTAAAATCATGGATATAATGAAAGATCTCACCTCTAAAATCGATTCTAAATTCCAAAATATCCAAAAAGAAATCAAAGAAATGCGTGAGGGATGTACTCATTGTGGTGGAAATCACTCATCATCCGAGTGTGATGATAAACCCATGGGAGGTCCCGAAGCGGAAGCCAATTATGTTTATGGATGATATAGAGGAGTAGGATATCGTGGAAACTACTATGGTAGAAATTCTAGAGATTGGCAAGATCGTCCACCAAGGGATGATAACCGCAATCCCCAAACTCGTGAAGACAATCGTCAAACATCTTCTCGTGATGATAACCGTTCATCATCACAATCACGTGAAACAAAAAACGAATAATCTGAATTCGAAAAAACCATGCGTGAATTCGTGCATGCTCAAAAGCAAACAAATGAATTCATGAAAAATTAGTTCTTCATGCTCAAAAGCAAAGTCGAACAAGGTCAAAAGAATCATCAAGCTTCTATCCAAGATCTTAAAACCAAATTTGGTCGTCTTTCTGATCAACTTGCTGCAAGACCGTCTGGTACCTTGCCAAGTAATACTCAAACAAACCCCAAACCATCATCTGGAACTTATCGTCCACCTCAAACGAGGAATGAGCATGTAAATGTTGTATATACTCGTAGTGGTCTATCTTATGATCCACCACCCAACCCAACCCAAACAACCACTATCGTTCATGATGATAGTGAGGATGAAGCAGAAGAAGAACCAAAAGATAACGAACCAATTCGTACACCAGTTGTTAAACCTACTCCACAACTTAAACCGTATAAACCGAGAATTCCATATCCTCAACGTTTGAGGAAAGAAAAGATGGAAGAGCAATATGGCAAGTTCATTGACTTAATCAAAGAAGTTAGGATCAACGTTCCTCTTGTGGATGTCCTAGCTGGAATGCCCAAGTATGGGAAGTTTTTGAAAGAACTTGTGAGGAACAAAAGTAAAATGGAAAACATTTCCGCTACCTTCTTGAATGAAGATTGCTCAGCCATTATTGAAAATAAACTACCGAAAAAACTCGATTTCTTATCCTGATGAACTCAAATAAGTACAATTTATTATCATCATTTATCCTATTTATTTAACTTGTTTTATTATATTATATATGAGAATTGATACGTTAATGTTTACTTTTATAATTCTCAGGTAAAAAACAAGTATTATGTGAAACTTGGCGATTTTGGACTAATTACGGAGCAAAACAAGCAAGATGTTAAGAGTCTACCGAAATGTACAAGATCAAGATCATTCTGCTCCAGATACGCCGCAACATACTTCTTACATACGGCGTATCACTATCAAGATTTCACAAGTTACAATCCAAGACAGCAAAGGACATGCGCCGCATAGAGAAATGGAGTTACGCCGCATCTTAAGGCGGCGTACGAATATTCCCGAATATATTAATCTTGGACCCCACGCGAAGTTATGTCAATGCGCCGCATCTACTTATCCTATGCGCCGCATCTAACCATCAGACAGAAACTATAAATACCCCAAGGTTAGACGAATTTGAGAGGTTGGACAGTGCAAGATACCATACATACGAGTACCAAACCAGAGACGAATTCAGACGTATTAGCAGCACAAGACACACCCTGAACGAAGATACAAGAGCTGTAAGAAGGTCCTGCATGTATAAACCATTTTGTTACTCTCACTTTTAGAGTAAGATACCCCTAGAAAAACACTTAGAGCCATTCCTTTCGTTTCTTACACCTTTGTTAAAATGTTTCGATACACCCTTACACCTTAGCCTACCCTGTAGATTAAAATCCGTGGTTAATTGCTTTAGGCACAGTGTGTTTCCTTACATTACCTGTGTTCGCGTGCGTAATTCATTATCTTTGGTTAGGTCAGGAAATTGCACAATGCAATTGGTATGAAAGTAAATATTGTATAACTTTGAGTTTATTTTTCGTGTGTTTACTACTTTCACTATTACAGTTATTTCTGAAAGTATGAAGAGTATGGAAAAATTATCCGGAAAAATAGTGATAGAAAAGTTGTGAAATTTTACACATATGTTGATGTTAAAAAAAATCGAAAAAAAATAGAAAAGAAAAAGAAAAAGGAAAAGTTGGAAGTTTGTTTTAACCAACTTATGTAAAGTTTTGTATTAAGTGGGCGATATCACCACTATTTGTTGTATATTATATTTATGGATTGAATGGGAGTTGGCCGTTATGGGAACGCCAACTAAGGTTATTCTTTGATTGAGATCTTGTTGAGTATAATTCGTGTCTACCTAAAGCGTGTGTTTCAAGTGTTAAAGCGTGAGTAATTCGATGATATGAGTTTTATTCATGGGATGGTTGGGAAAGTGATTTACCATACTTAGGATTCTAATTTATCTGTTTTGTTTATTTTTTATTTTACACCAATTTGTATCCCAAATATTATCCATACCCTATATCATTCTTCATCCAAACCTTTGATTTATTGAGATTAGGGATTTGAGCAATCTTAAGTATCGTAGTCGTAGATTCGGCTATGTATTCTTGATTTTGTTGCCCTTTTTGATATAATATTATTGGTGAAGATTACTTGGTCCTATCTTTAGCCTATTCGAGTTAAGGATTTGAGCAATTGCAAGTATCGTGGTCATGGATTCGATCATGTATTTGTGATTTTGTCGCCTTTTCTGGAATATGAGATCGATAGAGATTAAGAAGAATGATTAACCCTTAACCAACAAACCCTTTTTATCGCTTTAGACTTGTTATTCCTTGGCTTTAGTGGGGGAGATGTGTATACTTGCCAAGCTTATGATAGAATATTCGTCACGACTGGACAGTTAAACGATTAGATTTGCTTTTATCGAAATATTTTATTTTATTTCTAATTCGTTAAGTGTTTGGTTGTGCAATTATGACAAAATGAATACATGCTTAAATATAAAAATAAATCCTAATATCTTTTAGGATACATTTTCATAAGATTTATTCTAAGGTTTACTTGGGGACAAGTAAAGTTCAAGTGGGGGGATATTTGATGAACTCAAATAAGTACATTTTATTATTATCATTTATCCTATTTATTTGACTTGTTTTATTATATTATATATGAGAATTGATACGTTAATGTTTACTTTTGTAATTCTCAGGTAAAAACAAGTATTATGTGAAACTTGGCGATTTTGGACTAATTATGGAGCAAAACAAGCAAGATGTTAAGAGTCTACTGAAATGTACAAGATCAAGATCATTCTGCTCCAGATACGCCGCAACATACTTCTTACATACGGCGTATCACTATCAAGATTTTACAAGTTACAATCCAAGACAGCAAAGGACATGCGCCGCATAGAGAAATGGAGTTACGCCGCATCTTAAGGCGGCGTACGAATATTCCTGAATATATTAATCTTGGACCCCACGCGAAGTTATGTCAATGCGCCGCATCTACTTATCCTATGCGCCGCATCTAACCCTCAGACAGAAACTATAAATACCCCAAGGTCAGACGAATTTGAGAGGTTGGACAGTGCAAGATACCATACGTACGAGTAACAAACCAGAGACGAATTCAGACGTATTAGCAGCACAAGACATACCCTGAACGAAGATACAAGAGCTGTAAGAAGGTCCTGCATGTATTCAATTCATTAAGTAGTTTTGTTTTATTGTATTAGTACACTTTAATTCATCAGGATTGATGGGCTGATGTCATGTGACTACGGAATATCATGATCACCCCTTAAAATTGCTTTCCCATTAATTAAAGTTTATATGTTGATGTCTTTGGTGACTTTTATTAGTGCATTGATAACCTCTGTATCTAGCTGAGCATTGCTTGGGTCGCCATACCCCTTCCTCGCCTATTTATTCTATCGTTTCTAGGATAGTGGGATAGACATAAGTGATCATTAAGGGTTTACTCGCCGATAAGATTAGAGCCAACGAGAAAGGGTTAATTATATACACTTCATATAAAACTAGCAATAAAACAAGTGACAAGCTACTTAATTATCAGGACAGGTCTTCTTATTGTCTCAAGTATCTATCTGTGTACGTGTGTGCTAATCGCTGATTCATGCTCATTAGTTTAGTTTACTATTTAATCATAACCAAACCGTGCCAGTCTCTCAGGCTGAACCCCCTTGCGTTAGATTAGGTTGTACAGCTAACTTAGGATATTAAAATACTGATTAGAATAACTAGATAATACGTTCCACTCTTAGTGATCGACACTCTACTTACCATTATATTCATACTGACCGGGTACACTGCTCGTTAAGTGTGTGTGTTATTGATAAGTCGGCTAAATATAAATTTAAAACTTGAGTAGGCATTAATACTGCTAAACCGCAACGACACATCGCACGCGCATCAAGTTTTTGGCGCCGCTGCCGGGGAGTGAATTGTTATTATCTATTAATTTGATTAGTATTTTAATTAGGTTTTTCTTTTTTCTTTTTAGATTCTAACCACTAACCCCGTTGTATATTAGATAAATTGCATTCATTGTATTATTTGCATATTTTCTGTTTTTGTGTGTTTTTTATTTCTTTTTGTTTATTTTTATTTTAGTTTTTTGTTTTTCTATTTTTCTGCATTCTGCTATCGTTGTATTGTGCTGATACAAACGATACGGCGCATCTGTTTTCACAGATACGGCGTATTGCGTTTAATTTTTATAAAATACAACGCGTTTAATAAATTCGAGTACGACGCATCTTTCCCCAAGATACGGCGTATTCTTTTTTTAATAAGAAATTTTTCTATACCCTAACCCCATACGACTTATCTGTTCTAACAGATACGGCGTATTTTATATTTAAAATTAAAAACAGTTTTTGAATTATTAAACAGATACGACGCATCGATTTCTATCGATACGGCGCATTTTCTAAATCAAAAATCTTGTATTTTGAAACGTAACGAAAATACGACGCATTAGCTTTTGTTAATACGACGCATTTAATTTTAATAAATATAATCGATTTTTGATAATTAAACCTGATACGGCGCATTCTAAAATCATAAGAGGCGTATCTGCTTTCTGAATAAAAGTCTGATTAAATTTTAACGATTATAAGATACGGCGTATCCAACTTTTTGGATACGGCGCATCGCTTGCAGATATCAGCAACTTTTATTTTTCGTATTCCATTTTCGTTGTCAATTTTCTGATATACTACTTTCTTGAACATACCCTACTGATGCTTTTGTGATGGTTTCAGGAAGTGAATGACCAGGAGTTCAACTAAGAACTTGATTAAACCTTTCGAAGATCCTGAACGAGCCTTACATTCGCTTAAAAGGCTTTTCAACACAAAAAGCTTTGAAATTTCAAGTTCATTCGAGCTTGATTATTTTTCTGAAGAGAAGGAGGAAGAAGAAACATAAACAATGACGGAAAACACTACAATGGAGGAATACATGAACAAAACCCGTGCTGATTACAGTTCAGGAGTTGCTAGACCAAAGTTTGATGAAAAGTCAAAATTTGAGTTGAAGGGTCAGTTTCTCAAGGAGCTAAGAGAAAATGCTTTCAGTGGAACAGAACATGAAGATGCTAATGAACATGTTGAAAAAGTCCTCGAGATTGCAGATTTGTTTACTACAGAAGGAGTCTCTAACGATTAACTTATGCTAAGAATCTTTCCAATTTCGCTTAAAGGAGCTGCTAATAAGTGGCTAAGGAATGAACCTGCTAGTTCAATCACAACATGGGAAGATTTGAAGAGCAAATTCCTGAAAAGATATTGTCCACCTGCTAAAACTGCTAAAAAGATAGAGGCTATCAACAGTTTCAAGCAAGAGCCTGATGAAATTCTTTATCAAGCTTGGGAACGATTTAAAGACCTATTGATGAAATGCCCTCAACATTATCTAAGTCCAATGCAGGAGATAATATTGTTCTATCAAGGATTGGACGTGCCTACTAGACAAATCTTGGATGCTAAGGGAGCTGTGCCTCAAATGAGTGCAGCCAATGCTAGAAAAGCTATCCAAGAAGCTGCTGATCACTCTCAAAAATGGCACGACGGAACCTCTACTAGATCTAAGAGCAGCACTAATTTTGACGGGTTTGCTGCAATTCAAGCTCAATTGGATAAAATTAGTAGAGAGATGAAGAAGCGTGATGAGAAAGTTTATGCTGCCCAAGTTGGATGTGAAAAATGCGAAGGACCTCACTACACTAAGGATTGCCCGAATAAGAATGAAAGTGAGACTTTTGAAGAAGCATACTACACACAATTTGGACAACCATTCCGACCTTCAGGAAGATTTAGGGAAGCTGCTCCAGGATACTATCAAAAGAACAACTTTAATCCCACTTATCAAGAAAGGAGGCAGACTTTGGATGACACTTTAAAGAAAATTATGGTCGATGCTGCTAAAAGACATGAAGAGAACACTGCTATGATCAAAGAAATCCGAGCCTCAACGGATACTATAACAAGAAATCAAGGAGCTTCGATCAAAGCATTGGAACAACAAATCAGACAAATGAGCAAAGTTCTTCAAGAAAGGGGATACGGAAGTTTACCAAGCTCAACTGAAACTAACCCAAGAGATCATGTCAAGGCCATATGCACTACTGAAGAAGTCGCGCCTAACATACCTTTTCCTAGAAGATTGATGAATGGTAATGATGCTGCAAAGCCCGAATTTTTCTTTAATAATTCAATCAGTTTAAGGAGGTTACTCAAAGAGAAGGCAAAGATTGAAGAGGAGATCAAGGCTACAATGAAAGAAGAGAGCTCTATAACCGACTTACGTGCCTTGCCTCATAAAGAAAAGGACCCAGGAAGTTTTACTTTACCTTGTTCAATTAATGACATATCTTTCAATAATGTATTAGCTGACTTAGGAGCTAGCGTTAGTGTTATTCCCCTTAAGACATTCACTACCCTAGGACTAGGAAAATTAGCACCAACTAAGTTGCTTATTGAATTGGTTGATAAAACGGTAAAACGACCTGAAGGGATTGCTGAGAATGTGCTAGTTAAGATTGAGAAGTTTGTTTTCCCCGTAGACTTTGTTATATTAGATATGCCCGAGGATGTTAAGATTCCTTTAATCCTTGGAAGACCTTTCTTGTCTACCGCCCATGCTAAGATTGATGTGTTTAAAAGAAAAATCTCATTAAAGGTAGGGAATAATAAACTAGTCTATAAGTGCCAAAATCCTGCTAACAGCATAATTAGAGGCGTCTATGTGCTAGGATTAAGAGAACATATGGACCTCGATCTAGAAGCTAGGCTTATGGGAGAAACATTGATTCAAAACAACTCAACTAATCCTAATCATGAGAACTTCGAAGAATTTATTGACCTTAATGTACCTACCGAACTTAGGCGCGATATTGTTAATGATTCTGATGATGAGTGGTATGATTACAAAGTAATTAACAAACGTAGGAGGATAGTTGAGAATAAAAATTTGAATAATGATGTGTTTATTGAACTACCACCCCACCTTGCATATTTATGCCTATATAATAATAAAAATTTCCCGTCTATCATTTTGTCATCTCTGCCCGAAAGGGACAGAACTTTGTTTATACAGATATTAAAGAAAAATGGCGTGGAAATTAAGGACGAGCAAGGAGTGTTCAATATTACTGGACTGGCGATGAGGGAGCGCGATGCTTCCGACTCTTTTAGTGATCGGTATTAAGGAGCTGAACGTGAGTCTAACTTGAAGACTCTGGAATAAAGACAAGTGTTGACCGGGAGACAACCCGGAAGAAAATTTTTACTTTTCTGTTTTGTGTCGAGTCTGTCAGACCTGCAGAAGATGCGGCGCATCTCAATCCTAAGATGCGACGCATCGCCTGCACTGGTCATATCTTATTTAATTTTCTGCATTTTTATTTTTGACTTTAAAACTTTCTGTCAGTTTATTTAATGCGGCGCATCCCTGGTTAAGGATGCGACGCATCTTTTATTCTGATTCGTATTTATTCCAGGCTCGATACGGCGTATCTTTTTCCATAAGATACGGCGTATCGACTGACCTGATGATTTTCATTTTAATTTTTATTTTTACTAACTACTAATGTATTATGCAAGTTTGAACCTTCTTAACTCAGGTGTGTTAAAGTCTTAATGGTATTATAGATTCCTGCATTTCTGTGGATACATCATCTATGAAGCTTAAACGTTCTAATCGACAAGAAAGTTGATTTTTGCTCTTATACGAATAATGGAGGATCATACCGAGCAAATCTCAGGGGAGTTTTTCTGTTCTAATTCTTTTATTTTCCAGTTTTTAACCTTTGACACAAACAACGAGGACGTTGTTTAACTTAAGTGGGGGGATTGGAGAATTAGAACACTTACTTGTCCTAAACTTTTTCATAATATGCTTAAAATGCGCTTAATATATCAAAATTTAAAATTTTTTAGCATGTTTTTGTTTAAAGTCTAAATTACATAGCTGCACACATAACATTATTTCCAAAAATTGTGAACTTATCAAAATTCACAAATCTATGAGTGTGCCGGTGACTTGTAAACTTTAGAACTTGGCTTGTATACTATTCGAGACCACAATAATAAGTATTATCTATATAATTGGAGTGACTTGTCTAAATTGGTAAATTTCTAAGATTACACCCAAATAGCCTTTATATGTTATGTGATATTAACTAACTACACTGGTTAGTTAACCCCCGTATAAACCCTTTTGTTACTCTCACTTTTAGAGTAAGATACCCCTAGAAAAACACTCAGAGCCATTCCTTTCGTTTCTTACACCTTTGTTAAAATGTTTCGATACACCCTTACACCTTAGCCTACCCTGTATATTAAAATCCGTGGTTAATTGCTTTAGGCAAAGTGTGTTTTCTTACATTACCTGTGTTCGCGTGCGTAATTCATTATCTTTGGTTAGATCAGGAAATTGCACAATGCAATTGGTTTGAAAGTAAATATTGTATAACTTTGAGTTTATTTTTTGTGTGTTTACTACTTTCACTATTACAGTTATTTCTGAAAGTATGAAGAGTATGGAAAAATTATCCGGAAAAATAGTGATAGAAAAGTTGTGAAATTTTACACATATGTTGATGTTAAAAAAAATCGAAAAAAAATAGAAAAGAAAAAGAAAAAGGAAAAGTTGGAAGTTTGTTTTAACCAACTTATGTAAAGTTTTGTATTAAGTGGGCGATATCACCACTATTTGTTATATTATATTTATGGATTGAATGGGAGTTGGCCGTTACGGGAACGCCAACTAAGGTTATTCTTTGATTGAGATCTTGTTGAGTATAATTCGTGTCTACCTAAAGCGTGTGTTTCAAGTGTTAAAGCGTGAGTAATTCGATGATATGAGTTTTATTCATGGGATGGTTGGGAAAGTGATTAACCACACTTAGGATTCTAATTTATCTGTTTTGTTTATTTTTTATTTTACACCAATTTGTATCCCAAATATTATCCATACCCTATATCATTCTTCATCCAAACCTTTGATTTATTGAGATTAGGGATTTGAGCAATCTTAAGTATCGTAGTCGTGGATTCAGCTATGTATTCTTGATTTTGTCGCCCTTTTTGATATAATATTATTGGTGAAGATTACTTGGTCCTATCTTTAGCCTATTCGAGTTAAGGATTTGAGCAATTGCAAGTATCGTGGTCATGGATTCGATCATGTATTTGTGATTTTGTCGCCTTTTCTGGAATATGAGATCGATAGAGATTAAGAAGAATGATTAACCCTTAACCAACAAACCCTTTTTATCGCTTTAGACTTGTTATTCCTTGGCTTTAGTGGGGGAGATGTGTATACTTGCCAAGCTTATGATAGAATATTCATCACGACTGGACAGTTAAACGATTAGATTTGCTTTTATCGAAATATTTTATTTTATTTCTAATTCGTTAAGTGTTTGGTTGTGCAATTATGACAAAATGAATACATGCTTAAATATAAAAATAAATCCTAATATCTTTTAGGATACATTTTCATAAGATTTATTCTAAGGTTTACTTGGGGACAAGTAAAGTTCAAGTGGGGGGATATTTGATGAACTCAAATAAGTACATTTTATTATCATCATTTATCCTATTTATTTGACTTGTTTTATTATATTATATATGAGAATTGATACGTTAATGTTTACTTTTGTAATTCTCAGGTAAAAACAAGTATTATGTGAAACTTGGCGATTTTGGACTAATTATGGAGCAAAACAAGCAAGATGTTAAGAGTCTACTGAAATGTACAAGATCAAGATCATTCTGCTCCAGATACGCCGCAACATACTTCTTACATACGGCGTATCACTATCAAGATTTTACAAGTTACAATCCAAGACAGCAAAGGACATGCGCCGCATAGAGAAATGGAGTTACGCCGCATCTTAAGGCGGCGTACGAATATTCCTGAATATATTAATCTTGGACCCCACGCGAAGTTATGTCAATGCGCCGCATCTACTTATCCTATGCGCCGCATCTAACCCTCAGACAGAAACTATAAATACCCCAAGGTCAGACGAATTTGAGAGGTTGGACAGTGCAAGATACCATACGTACGAGTACCAAACCAGAGACGAATTCAGACGTATTAGCAGCATAAGACACACCCTGAACGAAGATACAAAAGCTGTAAGAAGGTCCTGCATGTATTCAATTCATTAAGTAGTTTTGTTTTATTGTATTAGTACACTTTAATTCATCAGGATTGATGGGCTAATGTCATGTGACTACGGAATATCATGATCACCCCTTAAAATTGCTTTCCCATTAATTAAAGTTTATATGTTGATGTCTTTGGTGACTTTTATTAGTGCATTGATAACCTCTGTGTCTAGTTGAGCATTGCTTGGGTCGCCATACCCCTTCCTCGCCTATTTATTCTATCGTTTCTAGGATAGTGGGATAGACATAAGTGATCATTAAGGGTTTACTCGCCGATAAGATTAGAGCCAACGAGAAAGGGTTAATTATATACACTTCATATAAAACTAGCAATAAAACAAGTGACAAGCTACTTAATTATCAGGACAGGTCTTCTTATTGTCTCAAGTATCTATCTGTGTACGTGTGTGCTAATCGCTGATTCGTGCTGTAAGATCCTACAAAAATCCGTTACGATAATCTTTGTTAATTAATAATAACCTCGACTTACCGTTTAATCAAACCCATTTTTACAGGAAAATTTAAATTTTCTCTATTATACTATACTCGCGACCAACACAAGAATAGGATGAGTCTATATATTTTATATGAACTATTGCCACTTTGCTATTGTTATTTTTATTTTACATTATACACCTTACGTAATACAAATATTTAAACCCTATTAGATATTATTAACGTGTACGCTCTCCGTTAAATTTATCATACGTCTAATATAATTAATTGGAATATATTAATAAACTTTGATATTTTTATAAACATTATATTTTTACGTTACCCGATTTTTAGTTTCGTGAATTAAGGGCTTAACGTTAATAATTACCGGAATCAAACTATATCTTAAACTATTTATATATACAACTCTCGTTCATTTCAAATTTGCCATGTGTGTTCATTTCAAATTGCCATACGTGTCATTACAAAATTTGCCATACGTTTCAACTTTCAAAAATATATAACATGTAAAGATAAATCACTATTTTTTTAACGTGTATAAGTTTTGACCATAAAACTCAACAACCATGTGCCATGCATGCAAAATTTGAGACGTGTAACATAAACTTATATTAGAACGTATAGGACTTTTGCACCATATAAAACTATATGTATAACGTGTCTCATTTTGTATCCTGATCCCTGCTCCAATTCGCCCATGTCATGCAAATTCATGCATCTATAAATGAAGTCTTCTTTTTTTTTTCCCATCGTTCCACACACACATAAAACTCTTACCTTCAATTATCTCCCATGAAGAAACCCATCTGCTCAAGTCAACTTCACTAGTTTTTAGAGCCACTCTCTGTCGCACGTATGGAGGCAACAATCTAAGAAAATACGTGAGGACATATCTAGAAAGTGAGCTGCCTTCATTCTAGAGCTTCATTCGACATTCACTGCTTTTCTCCACCACCTTTCTAGAGGTGTAGTAAGTATCCTAGATCTCTTTTAATATCACTACTCACATCCCACCTAGCATGTACACAAGTCACTTGCATATTTCCTTTAGTATCAAACATATATGTAAAACTGCTATAATCACACTGTGATCACACGCACCACTTTTCTCTTAATGCACATTCATAACTGATAAAACGCAACATGCATGCACACGTTAGTTCTTTACATTCAAAGCTTAGCATTTCTTTTATTTCACTAGTACATGCATTATCATTTACAAACCCATGCGGGTGACAACCTCACTGAGAAAGAATGAGAACCACACTTTCACTACACTAGTGCACTTTTAACATAGAAGTCATGCATCAACTGTCATCATTCGAACATATTACACGCTTATATTTTAAAAACACATAAACTCATTTAGAAGCAGATAAAGATGTCGAACTCACTCTACAGTAAAGAGTTAAAATTCCAACATGCACATTATATTCATAGCACGACCACTTGCATACATTACCCTTATTCGAACATACAAAAACCAGCAAACTATGTTAAAATATGTAAAAGTATCGAACAACTTAACTTGCCAGTACTCAACAATTACTCACTCATTTCTACTTACTTTATACGCTTACTGTTAATCATCCGAAACCATATTTTCACAACAAGATGAATTCAATAACCCATAAATACCTTAACCTGTCGAATACAAGATCAAACAAAGTTGAAACAAGCACAAGCTCCTTAAACCTTCAAACGAACTCAACCCTCAAATAAGATTAAAACCAGGCATGAAAGAGTTACATTTCTCAATGTATCTTTCATAAACAAATATGGGTTCGACTAGGACAACTCTCACTTAACTATACCCGATTTTTCCAACGTAACACCCCTACCTTTTTACACCTGTTAATAGACCACCTAGCAAACTACCTTTTTCGTGTTTTAACCACAACCTCATAAGCCCTGAAACACGCTCAAATAAAATGGTTTTAGATACCACTCGAACTAGAACTTAAATTTCATAAAAGTGTAATTCCGGTTTGGATTCGAATAAAGCCCATTAAGTTTTTGTGAATTACCAGCCCAACAGGCCCATATGGCATATTTTCAGAGTCATAACAATAGCCCAAGCCCGAGTCCAAAACTAATTTCACGCCCTCGCCACTAAATTTATTATTGGGCCTTAAGCTAAATCGTTAGTTGGCCCATTAATATGAAAATAAGCTTTTTTTCAGAATAAGCACTTAGAATAAGTTAAAATAAACTTAATAAAGATATATAAATTTTCAGAATATTTTTCCCGTCATTTTTATGCAAAAAGGACTAAAAATGTAACGCGAGTTAACCGGAAGGACCAAAACTGCCAACCCGTGTAACCCATGGACTGAAACTGCTAAAACAGATTATAAAGGACTTAAATTGACATACCATTGAACTCCGAGCCTTATATGGACATATGGACAAGATTTGGACTATTATGGACTTTGGACTTAACCGAGGACTAACGACGTAACGCAACCACAGTTAGACTAAAAAGTATAAACTCTAAAAAGAACAAGGACTTATTTAATTTTACTTGACATTCTTAGTTTATTTTTATTTTACACCCTTCATTTCATATGCATTTTTCATTTTTAGTTATGCATTATTTATAGTTTCGCTATTAGAAATATTAGCAACCTCACTTGCATATTATTTCAGCATATTTCGAGAAAGTAATATTTTGAGTCATCTGATATAAGAACCGAGATAATATTATAGATATTATATTTTTAACTTGAGGCATTTTAGGCATATCACACACTCACATCACCTATCAAATCGTTATACGATTTATCCTTTTCACATTCGCTATTAGTCGTAAGTTAGACTCTTAGACTTCGCTTATACTCAGGTCCCGTATTGAAGAAGTTTTCGTGATCGTTTACTTGGTCTTATAATTTCGTCTTGCCGGATACGCTCCAGGTGAGTCGTGGCCCCTACTTTTCACACTTGTTTTTAATAACTCTTTTGGGGGAGATACATGCTTTAACTGTTTTTATATTACTTGAAATCTATTATGATTTACTCGAAATTATCAACTATGCTTTACCTATTTGAATCATACTTGAAAAGAATATATGCTCAATATATGTGCAAATAGTTTGACTATCTTAAACATGGAACTTGAAACATAACATCTCTGAAGAACTTGATGTAATATGATACTGAAACTCTCTGTATGTATTCATATAACAAAGGAATGAACTGTTACTCGTTATGATATTTCTACATTCCATTAGAAATAATTGCCAAGATCAGAATATGTATGTTTTATGAACTTTGAGACCCATATTGCCTAAGCTTACTTTATTGCCAAAAAGTCCCTTTATCATGAGCCATTAATCACTGCGGTGAGCGCGAATATAGCAACAGCTTCGAAACCTGTTGGTGGACTGACAACCTATCCCACTAATACTAGGACGGAATGCTTAACCGCTAGTCGTATTAGTCGCGATGCGCTATATTTGAGAAAAATAGGAAATGGAGATTCACCTATTACTCGAGGGCCAATTTTTCATCATTAATTTGATGATCACCTCCGTTTTACGGTACTTTGTTAACGCTTTGCGCTTCATGAGGCCGATGGCAATATAATGTTATATATGAATGTTTCATATATATATCCTAGGATACAGCTGTATTAGAGACCACCACTTTACATCAATAGACTTCAGACTTTAGACTATTATTACTTTACGTGATATGATTATGAATCTCGTATATGAACTTTAGCTGTTATCATATGTGATTTAAATAGAGAAGTCTATAAAGATATCTAAAAAGGCTTAGTATATAGTCACTTTCAAAGGCTAACCCAATATATCATTTCGAGCATATAACAACGTAGCTCTTATTCATTTATAATTTGAAACTTATGACCGTTTGAGGTCATACATGAAATACTTGTGAATTTTTTTTATTCAACGCGACTTATTAATAAATGAAGAACTATTATTTATTCCAAAAATCACTATACACCTTTCAAATAAAGTTATTTTCTATAAACTCCACAAACTCACCAACCATTGTGTTGACATTTTAAGCATGTGTATCTCAGGTAAATAACGGAGCAGGACAAGAAACGGAGCGGGCATCCTTTACTCTGATAACTTTAATGGTGTAAAATCAAATATGTCGTTCCTCCTAAATTATCACATTTTCTTATGGGAATTTCAAATCAAATAAATCATTTTTGCATCAAGAATATTCTTTGAATGACATATAACTTTCAAAACGCCCTTCCGGGCCGTTTTCTGAGATTTAAACTTCGATCCTCACCGTAACACCCAAATTACTTTTCCGCTGCCACAAATCAAATTTGGGGGTGTTACAGTTTGGTATCAGAGCCTATGGTTATAGAGAATCAAATGTTTTACAACATCGAACTATAACCACATTTTCAAAATAAATGATTTTACACCTTATCATCTTATGCCTTCCGTGTCTGCAGACTGCCGTGCTCAATATATTACCTATTAAGATTGTTTTGTACTAATCTTTACATGCTTAATGTTTATTCTTCACACATTACACACCATATTATTTCACACTCGACGTTACACCTTAAACGTATAATTACTCATAATTACTATTTTCGATTGCTACAGAAACATGTCTTCCCTACCAATTGACATCGCTAAAACTACCTCTCCTACCACTCATGTATCACCTAACTACCATATTACACCAAATACTGAAGATCCCTATGTACAAATGTCACAACCCCGACCCAATATAGAACTTACTCAGAACTCATCTTCATCATCACCTACCCATTCACCTCCACGTCAGAAACTTAGAAGAGCAACTGAATCCTATTCAGATCCAATTGGTGGTCAACCAACGTTTGAAATTGGACAAAGTTCACGTCAAGAAATGACTTGGGAAAACATCAACCTAAATTCTCCTATACCCAATACCTCAGATTTCTCTATGCCAGATGTCCCAAACAATGTATCCTCACCCAAATCTCCCAACTACAATGTAAACACCCGAGACTCCATATGGATTCGCCTTCACCAACACGCCAGCATACTGAACGTTCACTCTGAACAGTTAAAAGAGTTACATCCATTACTATTGGAATGGTTCAACCGTAACATTGATACCCTGTTCAAGAGGACCGATGCTGAGAGACGAGAAGTGTTTGGTTTAGGAGTGAATATTGGTAATATGAAGGACAACTATGAACAAGAACTTAGAAACTTGGATGCTAGAACCCGCTGTTTAGGTAGAGGCCATACTCAAACCCACATTAGGATTGAAGACATTGAAAGAGTATTATGGTTAGCTAGAGACACAGCAAGAACCCAAAGCCAAAAGATTGCAGCCTTGGAAAACATGTTAGCTAATCAGATGAATGCATGCCAAGAACGTTTCTCGGCTATGGAAGCAGCACAACTGGATCTTGAGGCAGAAGTTAGACGTTTACGTCAGAGACGTAACTAATCTTAAGTATCGTTGTTGTACTCAATAAACCAAATAGTTTTGGTTAGTAGTTTATGTACTTCCAATAAATCTGTAACTCTCAGAGCTTGTAATCGACTTTAATGTATAATAGCTATCCTTCTGTTATACTTTTCTGTTGTAAACAAATTCTTCTCACCAAACCTTACTATGATGCTGTAAGAGCACAGAGCCATGCAAAACCTCACCTTTTGTTACTCTCTTAGGTAAACAAATGATTCTACATGAATCAATGAGACATTAATAAAAGACCTTGTACTGGTTGTTTTGCAAAAATCAATCGAACAAGTTATTAGAGTTATGTCAATTTTGATATTGCATTCCAACTTATTATGACGTTATCTGTGATTATACCTTCAATATATCACGACTGAACAATAAAACATATAATTCTAAGAACGAATAATTAGAAGAGAACTTGATAAATGAAGAGGAAGTTGTTAAACTTTAACTGTTGTGAATAAATTCATATCAAGAGTTGATTATTATTTTACGATGCTACCTAGATACATCGTATTTCTATGATCCTCAGTTGACTTGATTTCGTATTGAGACCACATTGTTAGCATTAATATACAAATACCTTGCTATTTGAATTATTCTAACGATAAAGTGAATACTAAATCAACGTTTCGTGTAATGTTCATAGGGAATGGACGACATGAACAGTATGGTGCCCACAACAATCATGACCCCTAAAACCATCGAGGAATTGGTAAACAAAATCGTCGCAGTAGTAATAGAGATAACCTCAACGGTCCGTTCAAGCGACAATGACATGACAAGAAAAGAAAGAAAGAAGGTTATACCCTGCAAGCATAACCATGAACGTTTCATGGGATGTAGGCCAACTAGCCTAAAGAATTCAAGGAAAATAGCTAAGCCCATCCGCACATGTACCCAAAGAATTAGGCAAGATATTGCACTTAAGAAAAATAACCAAAAGCAAAGACCCTTTACCCTCAACAAATGTGAGTTTCACAATGATGTTTGCACCCGCAACCATCTACAAGACCGCATTGACTACCTTCGCCAGAAAAGGCTCGACCCAGAAACTAAAGGAAACTATGTCACCACCCCTACCAGCAGAGACAACTACCGTGGAAATAAACCTCTGTGCCTAAAATGTAAGATGCATCACACCAGATATTGCACTGCAATATGCGGGAGGTGCAGGAAGACAGGCCACAAGACAAGTGACTGCAAAGTTATGGAAAGAAATGAGCAGCATTCATCCATAAGATGCCACGGATGTGGTGCAATAGGGCATTACAAGAGCCATTGCCCAAACTACAATGCCAACTGGAAGGCCAAGATAGAGGCAAAAGAATGAAGACTCGTTAAGAAATCTCGATAGTATCAAAGAATGATCTCTAAGTTAAGCAGATGAATGGATTCCTGCTGTAAAATAAATAAACTCTAGTTTAGGATTATCTAAGTTGTATTTCCGTTTGTATTCACCTTAGGTACGATGGATGTAACCTAAGTGTAAAAGTTATCTTTCTACCATGTGAAAAATCTACCTTGTAATATTTCCATGATAATAAAAATCTACGTCTATTTCCATTTCCATTACACCTCTCTATTATTAGTCGTTATGTAACAAATACATTAATAGTACCTCAAGAATTTAATTAATTCTATCATGATTAAATACTAAGTTGTTACCATATTGCAATGGAATCCCACTTAAAACCTAAGTATACATCTAAGATGTCCAAATGTTATCTTAGAAACTTTTGACTCATCCTCGAAAAATGAACAATATTATTATTTTTATCAGGAACAGCCTGACTTTGAGACAAAATTATTATAACTGAAACAAATAAAACTCTTTGAAGAAACATAAATATTGAACCAAGAGTTACATCATTTGGTCCTAAATTATACATAGCCTAGCTACCTATGTATAATTTAGGAAGAATCATGTTATAAATGGGACAGTTATCCTTTCGAAATTTTAATAACAACTTTCATTCCAACAACAGAATCATGAGACAAAATAATTTGTTCATAAACTTTATTTTTTTTAACCAACCCCAGTCAGATCTACACTCATCACTCATTTCACTATTATATGAGGACAAGGAAATTACGAAAATTAGAAACTTTAAAAATTCGCGACAATCTACGAAAAACACAAACAACATAAAATTTTATTAGAAACCATGGAGGTTAATACATAACGAGATGATTAACATCGAAAGTGCTAACAGTACATAAAACACAACATAAAACATACAACCTTCAACTGATTGGCCTATTATAGAAACAAACACCACCCCAACCCAGCCATAGCAAGACCCACCATAGGATGAAGTACCCTGATTATTCTGAACACACAAAAGCGAACCATTAGACACAACAACTTAACATAAACATAAACGAGAATTTATTCCGCATTACATCGACACACAACAAAGCTACATTCTAAGCCCCTACGCGCGACCTTCACTTCCAAAAATTATCCGCAAAAATCGCTAGGATTGTGAGGGGTACGATAACCAACAAATATCCGATCCAACCTCTGGTATCTTCGCCAGGAAGAAGAGCCAAACCAGCGACGACGAAAATGATGAACATGACTGCAAATACTATGGCGATCGGTGGCATTTTTTTTTTGGAGAAGAAGTTGAGTGAAGAAGATGAAATTTGAATGATGAGAATAATTGTAAAGGGTGAAAAGATAAAAAGGGAATAAAGTGGAGGAAAAAGGAGAGAGTTAAATAGGAAAAGTAGGTAAAAATAGTACCCGCTATTTTACTATTCACTATCATTAAATTTCAAACCGCCACCATCCAAAAATCCTCTAGTCCCGACCATTAGAACTCTAAACATCAAGTGTTAAGTGTTCCCTACTTTTGACTGTTAATTTCACTATTCGTGGCCTATGAATTCAATTATTGACCCAACTTTCGAATTTAATTCATTTAGTACGAATAAATCTAGTGAGAATCTCGCTTCTTTGATGTTCAAATAAGAAATATCTCGACAATCTCTTCCGTAAACTCTCACCTCAGGACATCATTTTTTTTCATATACCTATCACGGACTGAACTTCGGGACGAAGTTCAAAATTGAGGGGTAGATACTGTAAGATCCTACAAAAATCCGTTACGATAATCTTTGTTAATTAATAATAACCTCGACTTACCGTTTAATCAAACCCATTTTTACAGGAAAATTTAAATTTTCTCTATTATACTATACTCGCGACCAACACAAGAATAGGATGAGTCTATATATTTTATATGAACTATTGCCACTTTGCTATTGTTATTTTTATTTTACATTATACACCTTACGTAATACAAATATTTAAACCCTATTAGATATTATTAACGTGTACGCTCTCCGTTAAATTTATCATACGTCTAATATAATTAATTGGAATATATTAATAAACTTTGATATTTTTATAAACATTATATTTTTACGTTACCCGATTTTTAGTTTCGTGAATTAAGGGCTTAACGTTAATAATTACCGGAATCAAACTATATCTTAAACTATTTATATATACAACTCTCGTTCATTTCAAATTTGCCATGTGTGTTCATTTCAAATTGCCATACGTGTCATTACAAAATTTGCCATACGTTTCAACTTTCAAAAATATATAACATGTAAAGATAAATCACTATTTTTTTAACGTGTATAAGTTTTGACCATAAAACTCAACAACCATGTGCCATGCATGCAAAATTTGAGACGTGTAACATAAACTTATATTAGAACGTATAGGACTTTTGCACCATATAAAACTATATGTATAACGTGTCTCATTTTGTATCCTGATCCCTGCTCCAATTCGCCCATGTCATGCAAATTCATGCATCTATAAATGAAGTCTTCTTTTTTTTTTCCCATCGTTCCACACACACATAAAACTCTTACCTTCAATTATCTCCCATGAAGAAACCCATCTGCTCAAGTCAACTTCACTAGTTTTTAGAGCCACTCTCTGTCGCACGTATGGAGGCAACAATCTAAGAAAATACGTGAGGACATATCTAGAAAGTGAGCTGCCTTCATTCTAGAGCTTCATTCGACATTCACTGCTTTTCTCCACCACCTTTCTAGAGGTGTAGTAAGTATCCTAGATCTCTTTTAATATCACTACTCACATCCCACCTAGCATGTACACAAGTCACTTGCATATTTCCTTTAGTATCAAACATATATGTAAAACTGCTATAATCACACTGTGATCACACGCACCACTTTTCTCTTAATGCACATTCATAACTGATAAAACGCAACATGCATGCACACGTTAGTTCTTTACATTCAAAGCTTAGCATTTCTTTTATTTCACTAGTACATGCATTATCATTTACAAACCCATGCGGGTGACAACCTCACTGAGAAAGAATGAGAACCACACTTTCACTACACTAGTGCACTTTTAACATAGAAGTCATGCATCAACTGTCATCATTCGAACATATTACACGCTTATATTTTAAAAACACATAAACTCATTTAGAAGCAGATAAAGATGTCGAACTCACTCCACAGTAAAGAGTTAAAATTCCAACATGCACATTATATTCATAGCATGACCACTTGCATACATTACCCTTATTCGAACATATAAAAACCAGCAAACTATGTTAAAATATGTAAAAGTATCGAACAACTTAACTTGCAAGTACTTAACAATTACTCACTCATTTCTACTTACTTTATACGCTTACCGTTAATCATCCAAAACCATATTTTCACAACAAGATGAATTCAATAACCCATAAATACCTTAACCTGTCGAATACAAGATCAAACAAAGTTGAAACAAGCACAAGCTCCTTAAACCTTCAAACGAACTCAACCCTCAAATAAGATTAAAACCAGGCATGAAAGAGTTACATTTCTCAATGTATCTTTCATAAACAAATATGGGTTCGACTAGGACAACTCTCACTTAACTATACCCGATTTTTCCAACGTAACACCCCTACCTTTTTACACCTGTTAATAGACCACCTAGCAAACTACCTTTTTCGTGTTTTAACCACAACCTCATAAGCCCGGAAACACGCTCAAATAAAATGGTTTTAGATACCACTCGAACTAGAACTTAAATTTCATAAAAGTGTAATTCCGGTTTGGATTCGAATAAAGCCCATTAATTTTTTCTGAATTACCAGCCCAACAGGCCCATATGGCATATTTTCAAAGTCATAACAATAGCCCAAGCCCGAGTCCAAAACTAATTTCACGCCCTCGCCACTAAATTTATTATTGGGCCTTAAGCTAAATCGTTAGTTGGCCCATTAATATGAAAATAAGCTCTTTTTCAGAATAAGCACTTAGAATAAGTTAAAATAAACTTAATAAAGATATATAAATTTTCAGAATATTTTTCCCGTCATTTTTATGCAAAAAGGACTAAAAATGTAACGCGAGTTAACCGGAAGGACCAAAACTGCCAACCCGTGTAACCCATGGACTGAAACTGCTAAAACAGATTATAAAGGACTTAAATTGACATACCATTGAACTCCGAGCCTTATATGGACATATGGACAAGATTTGGACTATTATGGACTTTGGACTTAACCGAGGACTAACGACGTAACGCAACCACAGTTAGACTAAAAAGTATAAACTCTAAAAAGAACAAGGACTTATTTAATTTTACTTGACATTCTTAGTTTATTTTTATTTTACACCCTTCATTTCATATGCATTTTTCATTTTTAGTTATGCATTATTTATAGTTTCGCTATTAGAAATATTAGCAACCTCACTTGCATATTATTTCAGCATATTTCGAGAAAGTAATATTTTGAGTCATCTGATATAAGAACCGAGATAATATTATAGATATTATATTTTTAACTTGAGGCATTTTAGGCATATCACACACTCACATCACCTATCAAATCGTTATACGATTTATCCTTTTCACATTCGCTATTAGTCGTAAGTTAGACTCTTAGACTTCGCTTATACTCAGGTCCCGTATTGAAGAAGTTTTCGTGATCGTTTACTTGGTCTTATAATTTCGTCTTGCCGGATACGCTCCAGGTGAGTCGTGGCCCCTACTTTTCACACTTGTTTTTAATAACTCTTTTGGGGGAGATACATGCTTTAACTGTTTTTATATTACTTGAAATCTATTATGATTTACTCGAAATTATCAACTATGCTTTACCTATTTGAATCATACTTGAAAAGAATATATGCTCAATATATGTGCAAATAGTTTGACTATCTTAAACATGGAACTTGAAACATAACATCTCTGAAGAACTTGATGTAATATGATACTGAAACTCTCTGTATGTATTCATATAACAAAGGAATGAACTGTTACTCGTTATGATATTTCTACATTCCATTAGAAATAATTGCCAAGATCAGAATATGTATGTTTTATGAACTTTGAGACCCATATTGCCTAAGCTTACTTTATTGCCAAAAAGTCCCTTTATCATGAGCCATTAATCACTGCGGTGAGCGCGAATATAGCAACAGCTTCGAAACCTGTTGGTGGACTGACAACCTATCCCACTAATACTAGGACGGAATGCTTAACCGCTAGTCGTATTAGTCGCGATGCGCTATATTTGAGAAAAATAGGAAATGGAGATTCACCTATTACTCGAGGGCCAATTTTTCATCATTAATTTGATGATCACCTCCGTTTTACGGTACTTTGTTAACGCTTTGCGCTTCATGAGGCCGATGGCAATATAATGTTATATATGAATGTTTCATATATATATCCTAGGATACAGCTGTATTAGAGACCACCACTTTACATCAATAGACTTCAGACTTTAGACTATTATTACTTTACGTGATATGATTATGAATCTCGTATATGAACTTTAGCTGTTATCATATGTGATTTAAATAGAGAAGTCTATAAAGATATCTAAAAAGGCTTAGTATATAGTCACTTTCAAAGGCTAACCCAATATATCATTTCGAGCATATAACAACGTAGCTCTTATTCATTTATAATTTGAAACTTATGACCGTTTGAGGTCATACATGAAATACTTGTGAATTTTTTTTATTCAACGCGACTTATTAATAAATGAAGAACTATTATTTATTCCAAAAATCACTATACACCTTTCAAATAAAGTTATTTTCTATAAACTCCACAAACTCACCAACCATTGTGTTGACATTTTAAGCATGTGTATCTCAGGTAAATAACGGAGCAGGACAAGACACGGAGCGGGCATCCTTTACTCTGATAACTTTAATGGTGTAAAATCAAATATGTCGTTCCTCCTAAATTATCACATTTTCTTATGGGAATTTCAAATCAAATAAATCATTTTTGCATCAAGAATATTCTTTAAATGACATATAACTTTCAAAACGCCCTTCCGGGCCATTTTCTGAGATTTAAACTTCGATCCTCACCGTAACACCCAAATTACTTTTCCGCTGCCACAAATCAAATTTGGGGGTGTTACACGTGCTCATTAGTTTAGTTTACTATTTAATCATAACCAAACCGTGCCAGTCTCTCAGGCTGAACCCCCTTGCGTTAGATTAGGTTGTACAACTAACTTAGGATATTAAAATACTGATTAGAATAACTAGATAATACGTTCCACTCTTAGTGATCGACACTCTACTTACCATTATATTCATACTGACCGGGTACACTGCTCGTTAAGTGTGTGTGTTATTGATAAGTCGGCTAAATATAAATTTAAAACTTGAGTAGGCATTAATACTGCTAAACCGCAACGACACATCGCACGCGCATCATATCCCATGTACTCTGGGAAATTCAATCACTTGTGATGCTTTAGCCGATCTCGGTGCAAGTATCAATCTTATGCCATACTCATTGTATGCGAAGCTTTCGATCGATACGTTGAAACCCACAAGAATGAGTATACGTTTAGCAAATCATACTATCCAATATCCTGTTGGAGTAGCTGAAAACATGCTTGTTCAAGTTGGGCAATTCGTTTTTCCTGTTGATTTTGTGATCCTCGAGATGGAGGAAGATAGCTAAGTTCCATTGATTCTAGGAAGACCTTTCCTAAACACTGCAAATGCTATCATTTGAGTGAAAAATAAAGAACTCAACCTTGGAGTTGGGGACGAAAGAATTTCTTTTTCGATTAATCAAGCCATGAAATATTCTCATGCAAATGATGACACTTGTTATAGCATTGATGTTATCGATGAAATAACATTAGAAACATTTGATAAGTTGCTTGAAGAAAGAATTAAGACTCATAAAACGTCTGGACAAATCAGTGATGAAGATCTCGATAGAGAATTCGCTGAATTTATGCAGATAGATACCGAAGAAATTTATGAAGAAGAAAATACCAACTTTGAGGAGTTGGAATTCAATGATGATATGAGAATCAAAACCTCAATTGAAGATCCGCTAATGGATCTAGTCTTGAAACCTCTTCCTGATCATCTGGAATATGCATTTTTGGAAGAAATTTCTCTTCTTCCAGTTGTCATATCTTCAGCACTCAAACCCGATGAAAAAGAACGTCTTTTTTCTATACTTAAAAAGCATAAAGAAGATTTCGCTTGGAAAACTTCTGACATTCGTGGAATAAGTCCAAACTTTTGCAAACACAAAATAAATATTGAGAAAGATTCGAAACCCGTTGTTCAAAGACAACGAAGACTCAACCCAAATATGAAGGAAGTTGTTAAGAAAGAAATAATCAAACTTCTTGACGCTAGAATTATTTATCCCATTGAGGATAGTTCATGGGTGAGTCCTGTTCACTGTGTTCCTAAGAAAGGAGGAACAACTGTCGTGACTAATGAACGTAATGAACTTGTTCCTACCAGAACCATAACTGGTTGGCGAGTGTGCATTGATTATCCCAAATTAAATGACGCCACCAGGAAAGATCATTTTCCTTTACCATTCATGGATCAAATGTTGGAAAGACTTGCGGCGAACAAATTCTTTTGTTTTCTCGATGGATTTTCCGGTTATTTCCAAATTCCAATTGATCCAGCTGATCAAGAAAAGACCACATTCACATGTCCTTTTGGTACATATGCGTATAGGCGTATGCCTTTTGGTCTTTGTAACGCACCAGCAACATTTCAAAGATGCATGATTGCTATTTTTCAAGATATGCTTGAAACCTCCATGGAAGTTTTCATGGACGATTTCTCGGTATTTGGAGACTCATTCGATTCATGCCTTTCTAATCTTGACAAAATGCTTGAATGATGCAAAACTTCTCATCTCGTGCTTAATTGGGAAAAATGTCATTTTATGGTGACAGAAGGCATTGTGCTTGGTCACAAGATTTCAAGCAAGGGAATTGAAGTTGACAAAGCAAAAATTGATGCTATTGCTAAATTACCACCCCCGACTAACGTCAAAGGCGTTAGGAGTTTCTTGGGACATGCGGGATTTTACCGCAGATTCATCAAAGATTTTTCAAAAATATCTCATCCTATGACGAAGCTTCTCGAAAAAGATTCAGTATTTGATTTCAATGAAGAGTGCATCAAGGCATTCGAAACACTCAAAAATAAGTTAACAAATGCACCGATTATGGTTTCACCAAATTAGTCGCTGCCATTTGAACTTATGTGTGATGCAAGGGATTATGCTGTTGGGGCAGTATTAGGGCAACGAGAAGGAAAACACTTTCGTCCTATTAACTTTGCTAGCAAAACCTTGAATAGTGCCCAACAAAACTACACAGTAACAGAAAAGGAACTTTTGGCTGTAGTTTTTGCATTTGACAAATTTCGTTCTTATCTTGTTTTATCAAAGACAATTGTATTCACCGATCATTCAGCTCTTAAATATCTGTTTGCCAAACAAGATGCCAAACCACGCCTTATCCGATGGATTTTATTGCTTCAAGAATTTGACATAGAAATTCAGAATAAGAAAGGTGTAGAAAATGTTGTAGCAGATCATTTATCTAGATTAGAAAATCCTAATTTAGAGGAACTCGGTGAAGACGAAATTGATGATAATTTTCCCGATGAAACCCTTATGGGAATTGATGAAGAAGAAGTTCCATGGTTTGCAGATTATGCAAATTATTTAGCTGGAAGAATATTACAAAATGGTATATCTCACGCTGAGCATAGTAAATATTTCGCAAACCTGAAATACTATTTTTGGGATGAACCGTATCTATTTAAAATGTGTCCCGATAGGATAATTAGAAGATGCGTGTATGGTTCAGAGACCTGAAAAATTCTTGATGATTGTCATCACGGCCCAACTGGAGGACATTACGGTCCATCCACAACTGCGAAAAAAGTTTTTGATGCGAGATTTTATTGGCCAACAATTTTTAAAGAAGCACACACGCTTGTGCAAAATTGTGATGCATGCCAGAAGTCTGGTAGTCTTTCTCGTAGGGACGAAATGCCACAAAAGAGCATACAAGTTTTTGAAATATTTGATATTTGTGGAATTGATTTCATGGGTCCTTTTCCTAAATCTCATAAATTCGATGTAACACCCCCAAAATTTGGTTTAGCGGAAGCATACATGTTTGGGTGCTACTAAATTGGTATCACAACACAAAGTATAAAGAATGGTTTTATCTCAACCATTTAAAATATATTTCATATTCAAAAGTGTTTTGTTTACAGCATTTCAAAAATGGTGCGGAAATATAAGCCTATAAAAGATTTCAAGTGGTCCCAAATTTATCAGAGTCTTCTATAACCATGCCATGCCCTGCCGAAAGCCTCCACAACTAAATTATCGCTTTAAACCTGAAAATACATGCTAAAATGTCAACACGAGGTTGGTGAGTTCATAGGTTTTAGTGGAAAATGTAAAGCATTTGAATAACGATTTCCCGGCAAAGGAATTGTGAATCCACTCAGTCACAAGTCCCGCCCATACAAGACTTGCAACCTGTGTGTTTACAACCCACTGCCAAATAAGATTTGTTCCTGGTAAACAGAAGTAATATATTGTTTGGTTAAGCGGTACGCTCGTAATGACCATTACACTTAGTAGTATATCCGTTACACTCGGTAATGTGACCGTTACACCCGGTCATGTGACCGTTTCACCCGGTCATGTGACCGTTACACCCGGTCCTGTTATATGTGTTCGTCCAGTACCCCTGGTCAAAGTGTGTGTCATGTATACATATAATGCATTCTAGTGAACAATTAAGTATTACAGCCAAACAGTCAAATATTGAGTAAACAGTTCAGTACACTTGGTTAATGTGTGTCATGTATTCATATAAGGCATTCGAGTAAACAATCAAGTATTTCAGCCAAGTAGTATGTTTGAGAAAAACAAATCACGTTTCAAGTAAAAACAAGCATTAAGTTTAAGTAAAAACGAGCATGTATTCTCCCCCAAAACAGTTGTAAAACCAGTAAAAGTAGGGGCCATGAACTCACCTTGACAAGTAGTAGCGTAATCACAAGTATTTCAATTAGAGTGCAGCACCGACACGCGACCTAGATTAGTAAAGTATGTTTTAGTTCAAGTTCAAAGGTTTCAATTATTTCAAAAGTTTATGTTGGTGTTGCTGGTGTGGCAGCCTTTAAGTTTAAAAACCATGTTTTTAATATTTTTGGATATTGGCTCAACGGAGTGCACGGATGTTCAAAAGAATAGAAATGGTGACTCTTGAGTTAAAATATTCGGAAGAATACGCATGAAGGATAAGGATCATGACATGTCGATGTGAACGATCTATAGGACGGTTGGTATTTAAATGATTGTACGAGTATATATAAGAATCGTGACGTTGTCTAAATATATAAATAGGTGTAATAAGTATTCTTAGCGATGTGTTTGCTTAAAATAGTTCGTAACATTGAAGTAATAAGATTTTTCAAATTTTATATATCATCGTCGTGTGTTTAATCAATTCACAAGTTTATATCAAATAAGTGTGTCGAGTTATTTTATAGTTGTCGTATAAATGGACGATTGTTTGTAAAGAAAACATGACGAGTTATGAATGACGGAAAATAGGTATCGAGGAGGGGGCGGGCTGCTGCCCGAACGAAATTAACGGAGACAGGCTATGACCTGTTGGGCCCTTTAAATAGTGAGCTAAATAATTTGAGGATGGCTCCCTTTGACTTGCGATGGACTGGTTCACACCCATTTATAAGTGGGCTGGTCTAAGGGATATTTATATGGGCTGATTCAAGGATACAATACTACTAATGGACTTGGCCACAAGTATTATAGATGGGCTGGGCCCAAGCGATTTTCAGTAGTAGCAACAATAGAAACAAAAGCAGCAGGAACGAGTTGTACCAACAAAAAAAATGTAAAGTCTTATTTGGCCATTTTAGTTAACGCAAGAAAGAAAAGGAACAAAATATTTTAAACAAGTTAAATTTGTAACTACGAAAGACACTAGACTCGAACTTTGACACGGTTCGGGGAAGTCTTAAACCACACAAACCGCAGCCTTTTCGAGGGTTAGTCGGGGCCTTGGGTAGGCATCGAGGTGAGGCCTATCTTGAGGTCCTTTAGGGACTTATAAGCCGAATGCCAAGGCACCCATCGGGGTGGGTTTTCTACCACGAGTCTAACGACAATTATTACTCGATTGTTGGAGTATTTCAACCCGAATTCGTACTCGAGTTTAACACCTCCAAGCCACGTTCTTGAGTACCACTCAAGTTCGTGCTAGTTTTGGCTACACCACTTATTTACAACGAAGAATCTAGTTCGACAATACTAACTTCTAAACCTATTTGCTTCATTTTTGAGACAACAAGTTTGGGTCGAAAGGATTTCACGCACCAAGAATAAAAACGCAAGACTCGTATTGACATTCGAGTGTTATAATGAAGAGATCCACTATGTTCGAGTACAACCCAAACATGGTGTCCTCGTTTGACAGCCAAAAACACCATAAGAGTTCGAGTTCAAGACATTAGCTAGCCTATTCCCGACTCGATTTCCGAATTGGCATTTCTACAAACACCTCGCGGGCATAACTTAAGACTAAAGATTTTTGACTAGTGTAGCTCTTGACCCAAAATTCGCACCATTTGAGCAAGGAATACCATTCACAGTAACATATTTTAAAAACCAAAGTTCGGCCATTCTAGTTCTTGACCCATAACTACAACCATTCGAGCAAAGATCAAATATTTTACAGTAGCACTTTTTTTTGGGGAAAAACTTAACCGATCCAAGACTAATCTAACAACAACACAGATTCAAGATTTTGAGCCAACAACTAATTTTTAAAATCATTTTTAAGCCACACCACAACCAACATAATCGACATACATACACTGATAATCGAAATTAGCATAAAAATCACAATATGATTATCAAATCGAGTGGGTCTTAACAGGAACAAAAATCACTCGGTTCATATACCATTCGAAAGTTTCAACAAGTAAACAAGTATTACAAGATTGAGTAGAAAAAAATATCCTTACAAAGAACTGATGTTAGATCGAATCCAAGAGTCACCCAAGAATGTCCACTCGATTTCCAAGCTAGCCACAACCTTCATTCTCCCCTTGCTTTACTCGACAGAGATATTGATTTAGGTGAGTTTGATGTTATTAGTGTGACTTTGCTTCTCCTGGAAATCGAGCTTCTTAAGGGGCATTCCATGGCAAACTCCTGACTCACTTTCAATCTTCCAAAGATGAGGTTTTACCATTTTTGGTTATCTCCTCCTTTCTATACGAGTTTAATAAGTTTCGACTCCTGTGGAGTGGTTTGGGTCTCGATGTAACCTGGGAATACAAGAAAAGGTGCTACAGTTCACATGTTGATGGTGATGGAAGATAGCAGGGAATATTGTTTGCGTGCGGTGAAGATGGAATAGGGGAATGAGATCAGGGAAAAGGGAAATAGGTATCACATGTGTTGTGTTGACCGAAAATAAAGAAGAAGGAGTTATGGTCATTTATTTGTTTTAAGCTTTAGAGTGTATTGTGTATACCCCGTGTTCCGTTTAGTTGACGTTAATTTGTGGTAATGCGGTTTCACGTAAATGTGAGAAATATAGTTCTGGGGTCGTTTTTACGATATTGATGTAAAATAAATTTGTTGACTCCTAAAAATGAATTTTAAAGTTCAACCTTTACTAAATTGGTGTCGGTACGCGTGTGGTGTCAGTTTTTCAGAAAAACAAGATAACCTCTCGTTTTTTTTTTTTTTTTTTTTTTTTTTTTTTTTTTTTTTTTTCGGAGTCTGAAATTGTAAGGAAGTGATAAATTCACTTTTACTGGTAAGTTTAAATAAATTTTGGCGAGTTGTTGTACGCTACTGCGTGCGGGTTTGCTTCCCGAAATAAATACGTAAACATATCATTGTTTAGTTTAACAGTTTGGTAATAATAAATAGACATTTATTATTAAAATATTAGTGAAAAAGTACCGGTTGTCACATCCTTCCCGCCTTAGATTGAATACATCTTCGTTGCAATTGATTATGTCTCTAAATGGGCAGAAGAAGAGGCTTTACCCACAAATGATGCACGAGTAGTTGTGAATTTTCTGAAAAAGCTTTTCTCTCGATTTGGAAATCCGAAATCTTTAATAAGTGACAGAGGAACTCACTTCTGTAACCGTCAAATGGAGAAAGCTATGAAACGATATGGAGTCCACCATCGTTTCTCAACAGCATATCATCCTCAAACAAGTGGTCAAGTTGAAAACACCAATAGAGCTTTGAAAAGAATACTTGAAAAAACAGTCAAGGATAATCCTTCTGTTTGGTCAAGGAAACTCGATTATGCTCTATGGGCGTTTAGAACAGCATATAAAACTCCAATCGGTACAACTCCATATAGACTCATATATGGAAAAACTTGTCATTTGCCGTTTGAAATTGAACACCGCGCCTACTGGGCGTTGAGACAATGTAACCCCGATCTCAAAATCGCTGGAGAAAAAAGATTCTTGCAATTACATGAACTCAATGAATTAAGACTCTAGGCGTATGTAAATTCCAAGCTGTACAAAACTCGAACAAAAGCTTATCATGATAGGAAACTAAGAATCCGGAAAGAATTCAAGGCCGGAGACAAAGTTCTTTTGTTCAATTCTAGGTACAAATTCCAAGCTCCTAAGCTTATAACCAAATGGTTTGATCCATTCGTGGTAAAACATGGTTTTCCATCCGAATATGTCGAATTATATGACAAGCATGGTGGAACTTTCTTTGTTAATGGACATCATATCAAAATCTACCATGATGAAGAGCAATTGAATGAATTATCAATTGAAGAAATCCCACTTGAACTGCTCGATGAAAAGAAATACACTGCTATTCCATTTATGGCGCCTTTTCCAGCTGATTATAAAAAAGTAATACCATGGGCTGCGGAAACTGGTTACATCTGGGTTGTTCTCCCTAGAACTTGCAATACCGCAAAGTTACATGATATTGATAAAACCGGAAAAGGAATAGTAAAAGGCAATGTGGTGTATATTCCAAAGAAGTCGGGAAAGAATTCCGAATATAAACCACGAAAGTAAGAAAGATTGAGTCGGGCTGATGACTCATTAATAAATTTAGCGCTTCTCGGGAGGCAACCCATGTGTTTTTAAATTGTTTGTTTACTTTTATGCCCCAATGGTTTCACCATAAGTGTGGGGGCCTTACTAATATGAATAATAAAATCCAAAAATATTTTGCATTTTGTGTGTTTTTGTTTTTAATAATTGATGCAGGTTAGGATGCTTGATCTTGAAGTTGTGGAATCATTCGATCTCAATATCCGGTTCAGGCAGTATCATTTCTTTTATGTTCCATTTCCCTATTTTTATGATCTATCGTTCTTTACATTGAGGACAATGTCAAACTTAAGTGTGGGGGGAGGAAATAGGAAAATGAAACTGGATTTTAAAATTTTCTATATTTTTGAGCCTTGTTTTTAATTTGTTTGCCCCTATAATCTAGTTGTTTTCGCACATTTAGGAATAACTAGATTAATCCACTAATAGAACATGTAATTTTTGAAAATTCGAGATGTGTCCTGATTGATATTGCGATCCATTTTTAGGATTGATAACATTGCTAGCACAATTATAGCCCATTCCACTAAATTGTGAGGATTTAAGCCTATTTCATATAGCATACATCTTTTACGCTTGATCTTTTTGCTATGAGTGTGTCGGTGATCTTATTTATTCTAGAACTTGTACATGCAAATCATTACCAGACCGTAGCGAGATTACCTTGTGTGATATAAGTGTATTCGTGTGATAAGAGGCAACCTTAGGAATTAGACCAAATGGCCTTCCATTTTACATCTAATGATATATTAGCTAGCCACATCGGTTAGTTAACCACTTATATGAACCCATTTGTTAGCACTCAATCTTAGTGCTAGATACCATTAGTACACCCTCTAAGCCATCCTTTTCATTTTGTTACACCCGAAAAATATAAAATTATTTTACACTTTTAGCTTTAACCTTACCCATAGTCAAGTCTTGGTTGGTTACTAGCTACAAGGAAGATGGTTGTTATGTGAGAATCCTTGAAAATGAGAAAGTTGCAAACTCCATGATAATCTCATGAAAGATCTATTGGTATTATGATCGATGGTAAAAAAAAATGATGAAAGAAAAGAAGAGAAGGAAAAAGGAAAAAAATAAAATAAGTCATCGCAATTGTTTGGTGACAGGAATAGCCAATGAGCTATAAAAGTAAGATATCGATCAAGGATAGTTCTCGAGTTCAAAGGAAAGTGGTTGATGTAGCTAGTAGCAATTGGTTGTAGACTTTGACTATTTGTAAAGTTTTTATTTTAAACCAATTTCATAAATATATATCCCATGTCTTATCCCTACCTATTTTATTTTGTGGAAATTATCAAGTGTATTGACATGTGGTGACCATCCAATTTCTTGAGGAATTAGGTAACGTTGCTAGCAAGCTAGAGCGTGTTTTGGTGACCATCCGTTATGCAAGTAACGTTGTTAGCGAACCAAGGTACGATCTAGTGACCATCCGTTATTTGATGATGCAAGAATTCGTTGTTAGCGAGCTATTATGTTTTGCATGAGATAGTTGCACATAAGTCTTATATAACCTTTGAAGCCTTAAACCCAAATAAAAGTCCTCTTAGATGTTTACACTTGGTGCTTACGCCACGTCGGTGGAGTTTTGTTTCTTGTACAAGCTTATGGTAATATTTAGATCATGACTGAGCAATGAGTGTCATTTTCTTATATACTCACCCACTAAACAAATGAGTGTTGAGTGAATTATACTTCATTTCTTTTTCGTGAGATGTTTTAACATGTTATGAAGCAAGAGAATCATTAAGGTATTGTCAAACATCTTGACTTTTCACCTATAAGCTTAAAAAGATGGATCTTATCTTGTACTTGTGCTTGATGGATTTGCATCCCATTTTTAGAATCATTATCAAGTGGATTTATTTCTAAAAGCTAGATTTGCTTGGGGGCAAGCAAAGTGTAAGTGTGGGGGATTTGATAACGCTCATTTTATACATGTTTTAGTTGCGTTATTTCTATGTTTATGCATTGTATTTGGTTGTATTTATGAACATATTATGCTTAAAAAGGTACAAAAGATATATTCAGGTTCAATACAATCAAGTTCAAGTAAATGGCTAAAAAGATGAAGAAAAGTTGTTAAATCAAGAGCTTTTGCACAAACGTAAGTTTCTTCTCACAATAAAGGATTTGGAAGGATCGTTAAAGATAAAGAGTCAAGATTACAATGATTTCCAAGTTCAAGAAAAGATCAAGAATTAATGAAATGTATGAAAAGTTATATGTAAAGAATTATGGCTTGCTTCTTCAACCAAAGGTTCAAGAAATACATCTAAGGCTTAAGTTCAACCCAAGGTTCAATAATGCCATGCCATCCTTACTCCAAAACTTGGGTTGGAATCTGAACCTTAGGTTGAGACTTTCAACCTTGGTTCGAAACAATTGCCGGCACACTTAATGACTATCTTCAATGAGCTAACTCTTCATATGGGTTGTCATTACACTTCATTTACTCCAAGTGCAGAATTTTTATGACACTTTGGGCTCAAGTATTTTGCTTGGTGACCAAGGGGAGTCATCTTATACATATGTATGCTTGGCCATTAGAGAAGACATCTATATACAATCTATAATCTATTATCTACACATCAACAGCTACTACAACTAATCTTATACTCAAAGGGGCGACAAGGAAGAAAAATGCAGGAAAAGAAGAAGCTTACATTCACCGATCATCAATTTAATCATTCAAGGAATCTTTGTTGATCATCTCACAAGTGTTCCTAATTCTTGTAATCATCATTACAACTTTTGTAAGACTTTTTAATTATGTTTTCAAGTGATAAATTTCTTGTGGTTATTTCTTTGTTTGCCATGAGTGGCTAAGTGCCTTGTGCACTTGCCTAGATGATGTTTGTTATATGATTCTTGATTGATTATGACTCATTGGTTCTAGTTAAACGAAAAGCTAATACTAAGATCGAATTGTGCTATTAAGAGTTTTCTCCACCAAAGAGTTGTCAAGTTTGGTTAATTGCTAATAGTGTAATGGGTTGAAAAAGACATTGTTAGTCAATTAGTTGTAAACCTTTGTCTATGAGGGTCTTACCTTATGTATTGACCATTTCATGAGTAACTTGGTTAAACTTGGATAACTAAAATAGTGTGGTTGTCAATTGCTTGTGAAACGAAAGCGAATCAAGTGATTGAGTTGTGTTAGTCTTGGTTGATCAAATCTTAAAACTTGTTTTTGTCATCTAAAAATCTTGACGAGGATTGAAAGTGTTGGAAACAATAGGATTAGTATACCCACTAATCGAATTAGAACACCACCTAATTCATTGATCATAATCAAATAGAACCATTGTCATAATCATATCAAGATAATTGTGCAAAACTAGTATAGGCAAGTGTAGCTTTAATATATTGAATTTACATCATCATTATTATTTTCTAGCTATTAGAATCGTTAATTAAGCTCGATATTATATTCAAAAACTCACATCCCAAAAACTAAACAAATCCTAGTGAACGACCTCGGCTTACCATATTATCTCTTACTACACACGGACGAGTATACTTGCTCGTATGTGTTTTGTTTGAATCATTGGTAGATCGTGTTATAAATTTAAAACTTGCACTCGAAACGAGCACATCATTAGCTGAAGTCATGAGCAGTACAAAAGGTTCATCACCATGCTTCAACCACCTTGAATCTGGAAACACAACAATGTAAACAACCAATTTAGGGTTTAGGAAACCCTAACATTCAGAACATCGTTGTTCACCACGCATTGTTATGAACATGAAGCCGGTAGTAGGAATGACCAGGTAATCGTTCTTGAACATCAGCAATCGATCTTTCAGGAAACATACCAATAACAAGCTACAAACTACAACGGATCATGCAACCACGAACCAAAAACAAGTATCTGCTGCTGTTATTGAATCTCAAGTGCTATTATCTAGGGTTTTAATGCATCACTCCATAACACTAATTGTAAGATCAGTATAAACCCTAAACACCCCTCGATCCAATGCGACCACCATACGTATATAATAGACATCAAATAACTGAGAAACCAATGTCCATGAAGAATTGACACCCATAGAACCAATTACAAAAAGCTTGAATCAAGAAAACCCTAAAAATTCAAAAATAATATACTTCTCTACAGCAGTTTTCAAAAATTAATTCCTGACGATCTAGAGCTCAGATCGAAGATCCCTCCATTGAAATTGTACTTTATTATATGAATAATCTCCAGTAAAAATTTCAGCCCGATCCAACGGCTAACGAATGAGTTATCGTCCTTTGAAAACAGCCCTGCAGTGAGTTACGAAAATTAAACCAATTAAGAATTTTTCTTGTTTTCTTCGATCTTCAACAAACAAAACCTTGTTTAATCCCACGATCATGAGCCCCCTTGGCTCTGATACCAATTGTGAATATCGTTTATAGCTCGAGATTGGTTAGATCTCATCTAGGGATTACAATAATAATGAATAAATACATGATACGCAGCGGAATAAACAAAACTCTATCATTATTATTGCCACAAGGTTTCTTCGTCATCATCTCTAACAACTACATACAAAACTCACAACCCCAATGCTACGTGATCAAGTGTAGCACGGTTATCTACTCTAACAGGGATCAAAGATCCTTGAGGCTTATCACAACTCTCTAACCTAGGTGTCTACATAAAGACTTAACGCTTAGTTACACACACACCCCTTTCCTGGATGTTACATCTTTAACATCTGTATTCTAAAATACACGCCCCATCTCTTTATATAATAGAGATTAGGGTTACAAAGACTTTAATATAATACCTAATAAGTCCTTCATCTTTGTCTTCATAAGTCTCCTTCATCTTTCATGTTTTGTCCATTATCAACTCAATATAATTCCCAACAAAATGCATCTTGATTAAAAATCTCCTTCTCAACTGGTCATGAAATCATAACAGCAAATAAAAGAATCTTTCACATGTTGCATGAAACCTGTGCACCGTCCCATGATAGATGTTTATCAATTAGTTACCATGCATAAGTCATTAAACGAAATAAATTTTGACAATTCAAATTAGGTAGGCACCGTCCCATTATCTTTCCCTACTTAATAATACATGCACATCGACCTCAACACACGAGCAATATTAAGCTTCTCTTGACAATACGAAGATATGAGAAGCAGCATGAAATATGTCGAACAGTACTAAGGTAACGTTGGCAGTATAAACTTGCTAAACAAGCAGTACTAAAGATCTTGTATATCGACCAGTACTAAAACCTTGATAGCAGTACAAACAAATATCGATAGCAGTATGAAGTAGTAACCAATAGTACAAACTTCTTTTAGGTAGCAGTACAAAGAAACTTTGGCAGCACTAATCGTTGCATAGGTAGCAGTACAATCTGCCTTCTTGTGCACTTACTGTAGCAACCTGAACAGCAACCAAATCCATGATCTTAAAAGTTACCTAGAAGATACCACAAAGGAGTAAAGTGATTAATCAGTTCAGATTCCACCACGACTTCCAGTAACAAAATCAATATTAGAAAAATCTGCTTGCGCACCACGACTTCTAGTTAGGGTTTTAATAGAGCACATAATAACAAAAGTTGTATGCTCCATGATCATCTAGTAAAACACAGTAAAGCACGAACAAAAATCCAGTAGCAGCACACAACGAATAGCAGATCACAATACCAGATAGAACCAAAGATCAACCTTAAATACCTAGGGTTTCTTTTAAACAAGAAAGAAATCAAGAAATCCAAAATATTCATTGATTCAAAAGCTCCTTCCATACGTGTATAATAGACATCAAATAACAGAGAAACCAACTTCCATGATGAATGAACAAGAATAGAACACGAATTTACGAAGTTGAATCAAGAAAACCCTAAAAATTCAAAAATCAGAAATGCCTCTGCAGCAGTTTTCAAGAATTTATACCTGACGATCTAGAGCTCAGATCTAAGATCCCGCCACTGAAATTGTACCTTGATATATGAAGAATCTCCAGTAAAAATTTCAGTCCGATCCAACGGTTAACGAAGGAGTTATCGTCCTTTGAAAACAGCCCTGCAGTGAGTTGCGAAAATAGAAACCAGCTACGAATTTTTCTTGTTTTCTTCATTTTTCGACAAATAAAACCTTGTTTAATCCCACGATCACGAGCCCTCTTGGCACTGATACCAGTTGTGAAGTTAATAATTAAACAACTTCGTGTCTTTCCCGTGTGTGTCTTTCCCGTGTGTGTGTGTTGGAACCAACCTGTTCCAAATCGACAACCAATTATCTTTTAAACCGTCTGTGTGTGTATCAACAATATATTCCATAATCATCCTCCATAAACAACTAAATTCAATATACCATCTGTATTCACAATGTTGAGCAACGCATGCACCATTTAACAATCACAAATCCTTAAAACCCCATAAGCCACGTTGCATTTAATAAGAACAACCAATTTTGCTATCTGTGCCACCGTCCCATGATAGAGCAAAATTAAGAATATAAAAAGTGCACCATCCCATGATAGCATGCATGTACACCTACCCATGTGGTGCAAGAATACGTCGTATGTGTTGGAATGGAGAATACAACAATTAACTTATATCTTTCCTGTGAACTTTCAAAGGTATGCAACAATCAGTACTAGAATCAATGAAAAGCATTAGTCTTGAACAATCAGTAGTACTGTGCTTTACCAGATTAACACCCCGACCCGACAAGGGTAGAGATGTTACAATTTATGGTATCAGAGAGACAGGCTGCGACTCGTAATACATTTACCCTTGGCCTGTGAGTTTTGGACCATTAGGCTTCAACTGTAAGAACATAGGAGAACACCCTGAGAACTGCTTTAAGATTCCTTGATATGAACTTAGGTTTTGACTAGTGAGGAATGGGTAGACTATAAGGCGTTTGTTTAAGTATTTTGCTTCCGCATCACTCTGATTCGTGCCTTGCTTTTGGTTAAAGCCTGTTGAGATCACTTTTGGAAATTGAAAGCTTATGCTTTGCATTACCTAAGTTTTGAACTTAAATAAATCTTGAAGGCATTGAGAACTGCATAGTAATTGCCTGATACTATTTGATCCTTGTCTGCAGAGTCTGACTCTGACTTCTGATCCTTCTGTTAATCATTTTGATGCCCCTTCAGGCATTCTGAAAATCTCCTTGACAATGACGTACTTGAATACATTCTGTGACTTGTCTCTTGTTTTGATAAGCATCTATGAATTTTCTAACACTATTTGATTTCGTCTTACCTATCTCTTTTCCTATGAGAAGTCTTGTGGTGTTTAACCACGAGTATAGGAATAAGTTCCCTCTCACTTTTGAACTATAAGATTTGCCTTGTTGATCTGTCTTTCTTTGGACTGTTAACTCTGATTTTATTCTGATAAAGGATCGGTTGATTGACAACTATCCTCCTATGTCTCACCTTTGGCGCTTGAAACAATTTTGAACTCCCTACCATAATTACCGATTGTTAAACTCTTGACTATCATTATTACTCTGAAGATTCGTGTGTTACTTTCGCGATTATGAAGTTTTCCTTGAAACCATTTCGTACACCAGTGAATGAACCTTATCTTGAGAATTGCTTGACACCCTAAATTTCTGAACACGATTTCGGATTGAACCACCAAGTTTTCCACTGGAGTGTGAAGTAAGTTTGCTTAAGTGTGTTTTCCTGGCGTATTTCAGTTTCGTTCGCGATAAAGAAAGATGATGACCGGAGATATGTATTGGAAGCTGAACCGTATTGTTGTTAAGAACTATGTATTCTCCACCCTGAAACGACTATGTATCTATTCAATTTCGGAGCGCGAAGTTTCCTTCAGATGGAAATATGAATTGAGGTTATTCTTGAAATCACTTTCCGTATTCGTAACGACTGATATGAAGATTAGTGACGCTAATAGTATTAGCTAAAGCTCTGACTATTCTGTAAATTTGATAAATGAATGTTTTCTCGTGAGTACTTGGGCAAATGGTCATTGTATGACTTAATAGTACATTCGGAGACGAAGAAGAACCTGAGAATCATTCTTGCACTTGTAAGAAAATTGACGATCACTTGTGCATTCTGAGAGATTGATATCTGTTGAGACAACGGTTTTTCTTGATTGAGAATATCTCTTTAAATCCCGCAAAATTTGAAGCTATCACCAAATGGTCAAGACCGATAACAAAATGGTAAACTGAAATCTTTTGAACCTTGCATCAGAATTCTGAAAGACATTTACAACTTGCGTTACCGTTGATAAATTTTGTGAACAGAGAGAAACAGTTTAGTCCGAGTAAGAATGGAGTTTTGGAAAAGCTGAAATAGGAAATTGTTTCCATACCTTCAGACGGAAAAAATTTTGGGACATTTCAGAAAAAGACTCGGCTATACTCCCTTGCAGCACAGAAGGTTTTGCGTATGCATCAAGACAACTAGAAACGCATCAGAAGAATTACTTCGCTACCTGACCTGGAGTTGACAACAGCGGTGACTACCCTGAAGAATGAAGACATTCCTTACAAGGCAGGAGTGTTGGCGATACAGAAGGAAGATGGCGACCCTGGAGCTGACGAAGACGTACAGTCTCACTTCCCTATTCATCTTGGTTGTACTAAGATGAATTGAGAGCGGAAGCAGACTGAATGATGAAGGAACTTAAAAATCATGCCAGAAATTCACATTACTCCATCACATTTCAAGAAGAACTGCGGGAGGCGTGATGAACCAGACGATTTTGTTTCACTTCCAAATTTATGGACAAATGAAGACAGATTAACCGGACTTGAAGAGAATTGATGTTTTGAATGAACGGATTTTTGAAGCAGACCTTTTGAAAGAATTAATTCTGTGAAGGACGAAGTTATTGACGATAAATTTTTTTTCACTTCCGCTGAACCCATTGAGTTTCGTTATATCGTGATAAAATCCTCTAATGATTTAAATTCCCTAGAAGCATTTCAGTTCCGTATTTATTTGTCGTATGTTTGATAATGGCTTTGTTTCGGGAAATTTTGGCGAATTGTGGAAAATCTGATGCTTGTGACGGCATGCCTTACTCTGCTAGGCAATTTGGAAATTCCGGTACTCTTCCGAATAGTCTTATTTCCTTCTTGACTATGACTTTGATCTTGTTGACTCTGAGACTGTAGAAGTACTAGGTGGATTAAGATAGGTTGTTATACTCACGACTCGAGATAAAGTATGATCATCATTAAGGCATATTTATGTGGTGCTAGTATTATGATGCCTGATCAACGTGATAATACTAACACCATATAACGTGCACTCATTGTGGCCATAGGATATCTTTGGGGAGTACCTAAGAAGTTTAGAAATCTGATCTCCGTTGGAATATTCGTGATTAGCGAGACGTTAGGTTCATTCTACCTATGCGTACACTCTGTTTTCGTTCATTAGATATCTGGATGAGTTTTGACTCTCGTTTTGCATTTTGTTGACCTCAGTTATAAATCTTAAACTCCTTGTAGAGCTCTCTACTGGTGATACGGTTAATCTGATTTGAAATTCTGTTCGTAGTTCATATAAGCTTTTCAGAAGACTCACCTACCATCCATTTTATATTGTATGGTTCTTTTGATCCGAATCAACCCAATTTGTCTTTTTTGAGGAATCTGAACCCACCTTGTTTGATCGAGTCATGAGAAACCATTTGTTTTGAAGATCCTTCTGGAAGTACCTCCCCGGGCGTGAGGATTGTGCGTGACGATCTTTTACGATTTACTACGACTCTGTTTAACTTTGCGACTTCAAATTTCGAGGAAGAAAATTTTATTTTAGAGGGGAAGAAGTTGTAATACGTGTAAATCAATTTAAATACAAATAAATAAAGATAATGACCAAACAATTTTGGAAACTCATCACAATCAATCAAATTGTCCATCATATCAATTAGGAACCGAGAATTTGGGGCAAGGAAATTATTTTACACGGTATTCCTATTTTGTTCCATTTATCACACGCTCCATTATATCCGATCAAACCAAAAAAATTCACACACACATATCACGAATTTCTGGAGGTGAACTAGTATTTTTCTGGTGTTCTTACAAGCCTAAAGGACGTGGGAAAAATAGTGTTGAGGTCATGGGATCGCTTGTTCATTCGTGGAGAGTTCTTTTGTCAATCGTGCCTAACCGAGAGGTGTAAATTCTCTACGCCTCATCCGATCACTCCAAGACCCATTTGGTATTTTTATCATACTCTCTACATCATATATAACTTGTATAAAATATAGAACACGAATCATGCACGTTAGAATAGGTCGTACCAATTATATGTATCAAAAACGTATAATAATCTTGAACCGTGTATATGATTTTTCCTAGCTTTATACTTATTTTATTCTAAGCCTATACATGATATGTAACACAAGAAAAATGGTATTCGACTTGCTACGAGCCTAGATCGACCTTGATGATTTTATTTGATAATCGGGTTTAAAAATTGGAAAACGGATAAAATAGTAGCAAGCGTATGAACTTAGGGTTTGATCTTTAATCATTAATCATGTGTTAATAAATATGTGATAATGATGAATAAATGATGGGAAAATGATTTGGAAAGATTAAGGTTAGGGTTTTACGATTTTGTGTAATACCGATTGATGTTTTGAAATGTTTAGGGTATGTTTTGTAATTAACAAAACTTGTGGGTAATTTTTGTAAGATGTGTTGGACCAGGGGTAAGTTGTGTAAAATATAATATAGGGGTGTTTTATGTAAAATTGGTAACTATAAGGTTTAATTGTAAATCGTATAAAATTAGTAATCCGATTTTAAATTAAGGGACTAATTGTGTAAATTCTGTATAAGTAAAGGTTGATTCGTAAAATATAAATGTTAAGGGTATAATCTGTAAATTTGGACACTTGAAGGTTAAATGGGTTTATTTTGTAAATTACTAAACTATAGGGTTTAATTCATATATTACTATACTTGAGGGATATAAATCGTATTATTGCTAAACTTGTGGACTAAAATGTGTAACTTATAATATTTACACTTTGGACTTTATATATCTTGGCATATTTACATTTAAAACACTAAATTATGGGAAGTTGTCATAATTAACCCTAGACCTTCATAACTTGTCAAAATAAACCCTATTGTCCATAATACTGATTTACCGATAACTTAACCTACTCTGAAATAATTGAATCTTGCTAAATATGGAAATCTGCTAATTATAGAAACCTGCTAAAAATAGAAAGTTACTAAATCTGGAAAGTTACTATTTTTGGAAAGTTACATAAAAAGGAAAGTTACTAAAAATGGAAAGTCGACTAAAATAAGTAATCTGAATTAAACAAGCTATTAATGTGACAATCATGAATTCGTGTAGATCCGCTGAAGATGGAGTTTGTTTCCGACCCTTATTGTTCTGTTGTGTGCTTGTGGTATCAGGTACAGATATTCTGACCTTTTATTGTAAGGTTTCTCATGATCTCTGTCATTTTCTGATCTGTCAGTTTCTGTATTAATGCCATTGCTATGATTCCCTTTACTTGAACCTTTCATATGATTCCCTTGTTTATAAATCCCTGATTAGAACCTTGTTATAGGAATTTGATTATGAACCTTTCTAATATGGTATCTGATTCTGAGTTCCTTGATAAACTGAACCCTGTTTTATTCCTTTGATACTTGACATGATTCGTTCTTCACCTTGTGACCTGAATATGCAAACCTCTGAATACCCTGAAGATTCATTTTGACATTATAACTGAAATTGGAAACTTCCCTTGATAATATGAAAATGTTTTCAGAAAAGCTTTTGAATACGATGTTATACCAATTTTGAATTGAAACTGCACTAAAGGTTTTATGAAAATCTCTTTTAAAGACTATCTTTATAAAACGTTTTACTAAACATCATTTTATGAAAGTCACTGAAAGATTATTTTTTAAATACAAGTTTAATATGAAACCTTTGAATTAAAATCTTGTCTATGAACCTATAAACGTTCTGATATTGACCTTCTGATATTGAACCCTCTGATATGAACTTCTGAGATGGACTTTCTGATATAACTGAACTGGATACTTGGACTTTTGATACTTGACCTTGACTACAGTTTGAGACTACGAGCCACCCACTAGGCATGAGGGTTTCATGTCCTTGTCATTGATGCACCGATGACTTGACTCTAGGGCAGGAGAGTGATGACCTGTCCCGTCCCTGATCTGACTTGTTATGTAGGAGAAGAATCTGGCCTACTGGGGCGCATGGATGCATCCTAGATTTGTTCTGTTTCTGTTATCTGTTTATATTATCTGTTATATCTCTGGTGACTGATGGTGTGTGCGATACACGTCTTTCACAACCTCTGGGAGCTAGCTACTCCATTTGATACATGAGGACACCCCTCATATTATCTGGTTACTGAGAGGACACCCCTCTGATTGATGATGATGGCATGGTTATATATATTATATCTCTGTTTCTGGGCTCGTGGTGGATTACTGTTTTCCTTTACCATATACATTTACTTACCTTGACCCTTATTAGACCTTGCACTGTTTCCCTTTACCTATTTACTATTTCCCTATCCCGTTATCCTTACTCCTTTACTTATCCTTTAACTTTGATTATATCTGTATGATCTATGTTTCTGACACTCTGTACTATTCTTTATTACTGCTTTGTTACCGTTATATCTGTTCACTGAGCTCTCGTAGCTCAGCCGCATTTCTTTTCCTGCGGCAGGTTTTAGTAGGAAGCTGGGTATGAGTGGAGAGTACCATTGGACTTAGAAGACTACACTGTGATAGTTATTTTGTTATAAAGATGACTAGAAGAATTTATATTTTCAGACTTAGTATTTGTTCCTTTGTAAATTTTGTATTTCCCTGTAAATTCTTGTAACCTTTGTATTCCTTTGCATTATTGAAGATGTATGCTTGTGTATATTTCTGATATGTCACCATTGTTGTGACATCTCTACCCTTGTCGGGTCAGGGTGTTACAATCAGTAGTACTATGCTTTACCAGATTAACACCAAATAAGCAGTACAATGCGCTATATACCAGCAGTACTAAGTAATAAGGATGAGTAGCAGCAGTGCAAACTTCTCATAGCAGCAATAGAAGATAAACAAGCAGTACAAATAACCGTAGAACAGTACTAACTCTTTGAAGGTAGCATTACAAAGTATGTTGGCAGTACAAATGAACTCAAGTCATCAGTATTATCTTGTTGTCGCGAGCAGTACAAAGTGAATATGGGCAGTACTAAGTAATCAATGGCAGTATGAACTGAAAACGGATAGCAGTACAAACCAACCACTCGCGATTAGTTTTAAAATACCAAAGGAGCAACATCAAGCATTCAACAGCAGTAGTAACATGGCAACTCCAGAATAATACTAATCGAACAACTAGGGTTAAACAAACCCTAACAACCACGTTGCTTCTTGAACATCGATTACATAAGAAACCAGTAGCATCATGTATAGCAGCAGTATATTATGAAGCAAGAGTAGCACAAAGAAACAGTACCAGCACTCGACCAAAACCATGACCTGCTTGTGCGCCTTCACAAAGTCACATCAGTTAGGTTTGAAGAGAGCACATAAGAACAATGATTTTAGCAAAACCCTAAAACCAATACGATTTAGGATTTCGATTTATATGCTCCATTATCTTCTATAAAAACCAGTAAACCACGCTGCTTCATAAATTCTGGACAGAGCCAATCTGATATATCAAAAGCTTCAATTCGTATATAATGGACACCAAACAACATATAAAGCAACTTCCATGAAGAATAAACATGAATAGAACCAATTACAAAAAGCTTGAATCAAGAACTGTGCGATGATTTTTCAAAGATCATGCGTGACGAGTTTGAGATGAGCATGATAGGTGAATTAAATTTCTTCCTTGGTCTAAAAATAAAACAAATGGAAGATGGTATCTTCTTTAATCAATCTAAGTTTATTAAGGAGATGCTTAAGAAATTTAGTTTAGAAGAGTCTAAGCCCATGAAAACTCCCATGTCCACGAAAACAAAACTCAAGAAAGATGAAGAAGGTGAGTCCATGGATAGCACTAAGTATAGAGGTATGATAGGAAGTTTATTATACCTAACGGCAAGTAGACCTGATATCATGTTTAGTCTCTGCCTTTGTACTCGCTTCTAAGAGGATCCCAAAACCTCTCACCTTAAAGGCACTATACACTTGGGATTGTTCTATCCCAAGGGGACCTGTGTAGAAACTATTATCTATGTCGAATCTGATCATGCGGGAGATTATGTGGATCAAAAAAGTATGAGTAGCGTTTGTAATTTCATGGGTTGTTTTCTAACTTTTTGGTTCTCCAAGAAACAAACGGCTCTTGCTATCTCCACAACCAAAGCCGAATACGTAAGCACCGGAAAGGGATGTCAACAAGCACTATGGATGAAACAAGCTCTTATTGACTACGACATCCATCTCGACGACATCCCTATTATGTGCGATAACAAAGGTGCTATTGACTTGAGCAAAAACCGCGTTCAACACTCTCGTACTAAACACATCGAAATTCATCACCACTTCCTTCGCGATAACGTCCAAAAAGGAAACATTTCAATTGAGAAATTTCCCTCTCAAGATAATATCGCCGACATCTTGACCAATACTCTCAAACAGGAAACCTTTAACTATCTTCGTCTAGGTCTAGGAATGATGGGACATATTCCATAAATCTTATGACTACTTAAATATTTCACTAGAAATATTAAGTCATCCTTCACATCCCTCGTATGACTACTTGAATATTTCACTGGAAATATTGAAGTCATATCTTATGTCTCGTATCATGACTTTTTAAATATTTCACTGGAAATATTAAGTCATCCTTCACATCCCTAGTATGACTACTTGAATATTTCACGGAAAATATTAAAGTCATCTTGTATTGTCTGGTCTAGTTACTCTCGTTAAAAGAATTTATTAGGTATAAATTCTTTCCTCATGTCAAAAAGTCTCACTAAAACAGCGAAACTTATTCGTTAAAAATCAAAATGGGACAAAAATTCATCCCAGCAGATCACGGCACCACTAAAGTGGCACGACACCATTAAATTTAATGGTACCGTGGATCTAACACTGCTCGTATTTCAGTCTTCTTTTCCCACATTATTCATTTTTAAACTTTCCCAACTTCTGCTATTGCTGTCAAAACCAAACCTCACAACCTAAAATTCAATTAAACCCTTTCAAGATCAAATTCAAGGCATTAATTTTCAAGATTATCAACTACTTCCACTTTTTCAACATGAGTTGTAAGTCATTTGACTCTAATTTTCTTTAATCTTGAGTTTAGGGTTTGTTCATACATGAAAATTGAATTGGGGTTTTTCAATTTTGATTGAGTTTTCATGAAATTAGAACTAGGTTTAGACAATGTATAACCTTCATTATTCCCTTAACTTAGGATTTGCATAAACCCACCTATACCATATATTTTGGTCCGAATTTTGCTTTTGATTAAATAGCTTTAAGAGGAATCATGTCTAGGATACTTGTTATTGCATTAGGAGTCATTAACACCCAAGTTCTTCAAACTTAAAACTTTTGGCGCCAAAACACTGAAGTCGCCAAACACCCCAATTCCATTGTTTTTGAAAAATTTCACGAAACTTGGATCAAGAAAAGTTTTTCATGCATTGTTTATACAAACTAAAAATGTTTTCTCATGCATACATGATCTCACGAATATTGATCGAATTACATAACTAATATGTATTTATTGACATATTCGTTTGAGCAAAAGTTAAGTTAGGAGCGTTTGGGTAATCTCATTATTTTTAGTTCTAGAGTCGAGATTACCGCACCACCACACACTACAAAAAAAAGGCTTTCAGAGACTGAATTTCTAGGGACTGATATATCAGTCGCTGATACATAGCATCGGTAAGTGAAACATCAGTTACTGATACTTTTAAGGGCTGACCTTTTATTGACTGATTGCGGCGACTAAAAATCAGTCCTCGATTCAGTGACCCCATATCTGAGACTAAATTTCAGTTACTAATAGGCCTGTACGGGAAAAAAAATTGGAGGCAAATTTGTTAGTGACTGAATAAGGGTGACAATTCAGTCCCTAGTACATGTACATCATATCTAAGACTAAATTTCAGTTACAAATATATTTGCGCAATAAAAAAATTTGGCGGAAAATTTGTTAGTGACTGATACTTTTAAGGACTGACCTTTTATTGACTGATTGCGGCGACTAAAAATCAGTCCTTGATTCAGTGACCCCATATCTGAGACTAAATTTCAGTTACTAATATGCCTGTACGGGAAAAAAAATTGGAGACAAATTTGTTAGTGACTGAATAAGGGTGACAATTCAGTCCCTAGTACATGTACATCATATCTAAGACTAAATTTCAGTTACAAATATATTTGCGCAATAAAAAAATTTGGCGAAAAATTTGTTAGTGACTGAATTATAGTCACAATTCGGTCCCAAATACATGGAGATCATAGCTAAGACTAAGTTTCAGTTACAAATATGTCTACACAATAAAAAGGTTTGGAGGGAAATTTTTTAGTGACTGAATTTCAGTCACAGCTGCGTCCCTATTACATGGACATCATACCTAAGACTAAAATTCAGTTACAAATATGTTTGCGCAATAAAAAAAGTTTGGAGGGAAATTTGTTTGTGACTGAATTTGAATCACAACTCAGTCCCTAATACATGGACATCATAGCTAAGACTAAAATGTATAAAAATAGATTAAAACGGGCTAAAACGCTTAAAAACGGGCGAAAACATATAAAAACGGAGGAAAACGTTTAAAATCAGACGAAAACTTTTCAAAACGGACAAAAACGTAAAAAATGGACGAAAAACGTATAAAAATGGACGTAAACGTAAAAAAAGGGACTAAAACGGATGAAAACGTATAAAAATGTTAAAAGATAACAGACAAAAACTGATGAAAACATAAAAATACGGATGAAATCATATACAAATGGACAAAAATGGATGAAAACATATAAAAACGTGTTGATGCAAATAATGTTCTGAAAACGTTAGTTATATCTTTCGATTACTTCACGTTTTGAGGATGACAAAATGTGAACTCACGTTACGTTAAAATTAACGTTAACAAGTTTTTAATCGGAAGATCCCGTTTCTACGCAAATCACTCTTGAACAAAGTTACAACTTGAACTAGTGATCAAAGAAGTGAATTCATGTTTTGAAAATTCACATTTTAAATGGGACAAAACATTTTTTTCTAAAATATACATGACAAATTATTTTTGAAATATTAAGAAATGTTTTAATGGAAAAATAAGTTTGAAAATCACAACAGCTATTTTTCCCCCCAAAATCAGCTCCAACCTTCCCCAAATAAGTTTTTACCAGAAAAGACAAAATTTGGAGCGTCCTAGTCTACCACGGCTCCACGGTACCGTTAAATTTAACGGAGCCGTGGGTCATTTAGTGGAGCCGTCCGTACCATTTTGAATTGTAACGTTCAGATTTTCTTTGCCTATAAATACCCACCTCTTTCACAGTTTTAGGCACCCTTCACACACAGAAAAATCCCTTAGTTAAATCCTCTCACACCTTTCACTTCTTAGGGTCAATTAGATTAGTTTTTCTTTGTTTCAAGAGTGATCCAATCATCCTTCAAGTGATCCTCTTCATATCTCTTCACTAGCAAGAGAAGAACACAAGTATCCTAGTTGATGCAAGGTGTTGTCATCCCTCTTCATTAGCAAGAGAAGAACTCAAGTAATCAAGAAGATACTAGAGTTGTAGTTGATAGGTTTTTGTAACACTTGTTACAACCTTGTTGTATCTTAGCATACATCAAGTATATTTCCTTTTTGTGAGTGAGAGTGAAGATCAAGTGTGATCTATAGAGATAGTGAACATCTCTTGAAGCCATTGGGCTTGTGTGATTGATCAAGAAGATCAAGGGTCATTAGGTTAGTGGTAGTTGAGTAGAGTGAAGTGAGTGTTGATCATTGTGATCGTGTTGAGATCTTGGGATCTCTTGAAGCCATCGGGCTTGTGTGTTTGGTCACGTAGACCTTGGTAGATTGGTGCTAGCTAAGATTAGCACTCGACATCTAGCTTAGTGTCGGAAATAGGATAAGCGACGTGTACGGTTTTCTCCGCCTGAAGGGAGGTTGTTGATATAGTGTTTGAAACTCTCGAGTGTGGTACTCGGGGAGTGGAGTAGGGCGAAGAAGAGTTTCGTAGCCGAACCACTATAAATCCTCTGTCTCGGTTTGATCTTTCCAACTCTACTCTTTACTCTCATTTGTTATTATTACGTAGCTTAGCTTGTAGTTCATATTGGTGTTGTTTGATTACACATAGAGTTCGAATCAAAGTTTCCAATAGCATACTTTTAAAACAAGATTTTTAAAAGAAGTTTTTAAACCGTTAAACTATTCAACCCCCCTTCTAGTTTCCCACAATTGGTATCAGAGCCAGGTTAGTCAAGTTTTTAAAGTATATTGTATTTTAAAGCTTGAACCGATCAATGGATTCCGACAAATATCTAGAAGGGCAATCTATGCAAAGACCACCACTTTTCGAAACCGATTGTTTTATTTATTGGAAAACAAGATTCGAAACGTATGTGAAATCAAAAGACATTGATCTTTGGCATGTTATTACCGAGGGTGACTTTCAACCTATTCAAAAGAATCCGGAAACTAAAAAGGATGAAATAGTTTCTTATGATAAACAAAGTGATGAACTTAAAAGGAAATTAGCCAAAAATAATGAGGCTAAAATGATGATTTATAATGCTTTGCCTAAAAAGGAATTTGAAAGAATTTTTATGTGTAATACGGCAAAAGACATTTGGAAAAATTTGTTAGTCACTCACCAAGGTAATAACCAAGTCAAAGAGAACAAGATAGATCTTCTTGTTCAACAATATGAACAATTCTCCATTTCAGAGGATGAGTCAATAGATAATGCTTTTGCTAGATTTAATACTATTATCACTAGTCTTAAAGCTCTTGATGAAGGTTATTCTAGTAAGAACTATGTTAGGAAGTTTCTTAGAGCTCTACATCCTAAATGGAGAGCAAAGGTCACCGCCATAGATGAGTCAAAGGACTTGGCGGCATTGTCACTCGATGAACTTATAGGAAACTTGAAAGTTCACGAGATGATCATCAAGAAGGATTCCGACATTGTCAAAGGCAAAAGCGAGAGAGTTAGATCTCTAGTATTAAAAGCCAAGAAGGAGTCTAGTGAAGAGGAATGTTCGAGTTCCGATAGTGAAGATGAAGAGTACGCACTAGCCGTTAGGAACTTTAGAAAGTTCTTTAGGAGGAAAGGTAGATTTCCTAGACAATCTCGAGATGAGAAGAAGTCATCCCAAAGAAATCATGATGAAAGAAATGGGACAAGTGATAGGAGATGCTTTAGATGCGGAGATCCTAATCACTTCATAGGAGAATGTCCTAAGCCACCACAATCCAACAACCAAAGAGCCTTTGTAGGAGGTTCTTGGAGTGATAGCGGTGAAGAAGAAGAGAAGAAGCCTAACGATGAAACGTGTTTAATGGCTCAAGCTTCTAAAGAGGTACAATCCGACTCTTCTTATTATAGTGATAATAATTCGTCAGTAGATGACAATCAATTACATGACGAATACAACAAACTATGCGTAGTTAGTACTAAGATCTTAGGTAGAAACACAAAGCTAAAATTAAAATTAAAAGAACTAGAACTACAAGTCTTAGAACTAAATGATCAAGTCAAGAGACTTGAGAAAAACAAGGAAGTAGATTTAGGATGCGGGTCATGTATTAGTCTTCAAGTAGAAAATGAAAAACTTAAAGAAAATGCTTTAAGAATCATTAGGTTTGATGAAGGAACTAAAAAGCTTAATGATATACTTGAAAATATTATATATAGTGAACATGACCGTTCGGGTTTAGGATTTGACCCAAATCAGGCTTCTACAAGTAGTACTAAACAAGTAAAATTTGTAATGCCTGAAAAGTCCATGTCTGAAGGTGACGGCACCATTAAAGATACAGACGGCATCACTAAATTTAGTGGTACTGTGTGGTGCTGAGGACAAAACTGGGTCAATTCTGAAAAGTAACTTAAGTCCTAAACCAAGTCAAGTAGTTGTAAATAGAACTAGAGTGTCTACTCCAAGTAGAGAGGAAACCAAAGGCTTTAACAAACCATTGTCATCTCCCGAACATGGATTTGTAAAGCGTGACACTAGGTCAACTACTCCTCCACCTAGAAAGGTAAACTCTCCCAAACCTCGGTCTAGAACTCCTCTACCGAGAGGTAACTTTAGAAGACAAAATCATCCAAGTAACTTTCCCGTAACTTGGAATGATCGTCCACCACAAAGTTACTTACCATGGGAAATGTGTCCTCCATTCTCAAATCCTAAACTAACGCAACAAATGCGTAGGATGTTTAACTCTAACAACTTTGGACGCATGAGATATTGGGGACCAGATGTATGAACATTTGTTTTGCTAGGAAAACATGAGTGTAAATAAACCTTAGAGTATAACAAAAGGAGTATGATGTGTAATCAAGCATACCCGGTGACGCAATAGTCAAGTCGTGTCTTTCATGCTTAGCATTCAACAAAGGTACCCTAGTCTTCTAGTTTTAAGAGCAAACACCTCAGGTACAGGTACGCTTTCTTAAAACACCCTTTGTTAGTAATAATGTTTGGCATGAAATAGTGTAGTTAGAATCTAACATGGTAGGCACTATAACACAGAAACTCTATTCACATCTCATCATGCCAAATTCAACTTGTCCAGAAATGTTCGATGATCGCTTGAAGATCATGCGTGACAAGTTTGAATTAAGCATTGACAAGTGAATCAAGTTCCCTTCCTTGCACATACGTAATCTTGCCTAAATGAAGTATCCCTGTAAACTTATGTATACTATATGTATGAGATACATAGTTTAAGTAATAGTCTTTATTGACAATAACGCCCATATCTGCAAATGCAAAACTCTTAAGAGACGAAGAAGGTGAGTGCGCGGATATAATTAGGTTAGGGGCATAATAGGTAAAGTAGCTTACCTAACGGCAAGTAGGTCCATTATCATGAATAGTGTTGGCTTTGTGCCCACTTGTAAGAAGTATCCCAAAACTTCTTACATCAAAGTGTTTAATGTATCATACCATACATTAAAGATACTATACACTTGAGATTATGATATCTTAAGGAGATTGATGAAGAAAATGTTTCTATACCAACTCTGATAATGTGAGAGTTAATGTGGGTTGAAACATAATGAGTAATGTTTGTACCTTCATAGGTTGATTAACAAACATCTTGGTTCCCTAAGAAACAAACTACTCTTATTGTCACCACGACCGAAACCGAGTACGCAAGCGCCGGAAAGGCATGACAACAAACACTATAGATGAGACAACTCCCTGTGAAGAGTAGCAGTCAAGATGCCATTAGACTTGTCCGGGAACCCTATAGTTTGCTCATGAACGAAGCTCGTCGAAGTACGTCATCTCCCCGCAGAAAGACATCTCCTCCGTCATGATAACGTCGAATGAGAAATCTTTTCTTTGAAAAGTATTTCTTCTCACCTTAACCTTTTCATTCTCGTCAAATGACCTCTTAATACTCCATTGGAATTATTAATGTCATTTCTCACGTCTCATCATATGACTTTTCAAGTCATTCCTCATATCCCGCTCATGACTATTTCAATATTTCTATGGAAATATTAAAGTCATCTCACACATCCATCTTATTCTCGACTCATGAATCTTGAATATTTCATTGGAAATTTCAAGTCATTCCCTAAGCCTCATCCCATGACTTCGTAATATTTCACTGGAAATATTAACGTCATTCTTCGCGTCTCGTCATATTACTTTTCAAGTCATTCTTCTCATCCCGCTCATGACTATTTGAATATTCCTTCGGAAATATTAAAGTCATCCGTCACGTCATACCTCATAACCTTTCATCCCTTCTATGACCTCTCGAAAGTTTCGCGGGAAACATTGAAGTCATTCTCTACAAATCGTTCATGACTTTTTAAGTCATATCTTTCACTCGTCACATGACTCATGAATATTTCACGGGAAATATCTAGTCATTCCTTGTGTCGCGTACTCCGACTAATTAAATATTTCATGGGAAATATTATAGTCATCCTCCTAAACACAACTCATAACTTCTATTTATTTCACGGGAAATACTAGAAGTAAATCCTCATCCAATGACATCTTAGTCAATTTCCTCGGAAACACTAAGGTCATTTCCGGTCATCCCATTTAATCATCTTTCGTCAAAAAGGTTTATTAGGTATAAACTTTTTCCTCGTGTCAAAAAGTCTTACTAAATAAGTAAGATTAATCAGCCAAAAGTCAAAACAGAAGAAAAACTGGACCATCAGATATACGGCTCCACTAATGTTTAGTGGAACCGTGGAGCCGTGCATCTGAAAAACGCGCCCAGTCACTCTTTTCTTCTGCACAAATTTTCCAAACACACAAAACCTCTTCCACTTGCTGTCAAAATCGAACCATAACACCATAATTCAACTAAACTCTTGCAAATCAAGATTGAGGCATTGGAATCAACAAATCCTAATCACAACATCACTCATTGTAAGTAATTCACTCTTATTTTCTTTTAATTTGAGTCTAGGGTTTGTTCTTGAGTATAAATCCGAATTAGGGATTTTCAAAATTAGTTAAACCCTTGTGAAATTAAGACTAGGATTAGACAATGTAGTATTCACATGATTCCCTAAACCTAGGATTTCCAAAAACCCATTTATGTTGCAAAACCTAATCCGAAATTAATCACTAAATTCGGATTATGATTGATTATTTGTAATGGAATCATGTTCAGGATGATTAAAATTGGATTAGGAACGTTCTACATTAAAGCTTTTCAATCTTAAAGCTTGATTGGCACCATGTTGAGGCATTTGCCAAACACCCCAATTCGATCATTTTTTTTTTTCAAAAACTTCACAAGTCTAGGATCATGAAACCTTTTTCATACATTGTTGATGCAAATTAAAAAAGTTTTTGCATGCATACATGAACTCTCAAATATGGCTCGAAGTACATAATTGATATGTATTGTTCAACATATTTGATTGAGCAAAAGTGAAGTTAGGAGCGTTTGGGTAATCTCTTTAGGATAATTTTAGAGTCGAGATTGCCGCACCTCCACATTGTTTGCATTTAGGCACACACACTAGAAGTATAATCATTAAAATGCAACGAACTAACATATACAAAAATATTTTTTTTGTAGACAAACAATGCCTCGAAATGATTATCAAGATACCAAACCCTACATTCTTAGCACTCTTGAAAATCTAAACATTCCCGATGAGCAAAGAGCTTATCTCGCTAAAGTCCAAAATCGATACATACACGAAGGGCGTGTAGTCGATGCACTCTATGTCACGACAGACAACATAAATGCCTGTTTCCCTTCTATCGAGTTCGATTGTTTATACAAAATAAATGATCAAGTCTGTCCCCGTTTTATTCTCGAGTTCTATAGTCGTGTCCGTACCTACACCGATCTTGACGGAAATGTCTTCCTTGATATTTGGATTCGACACCAAAATATCATATTGTCTGTCACCGAGATTGGTCACATGCTCGGTATTCCCTCGTATGGTCAGTGTGCATTCACTAAAGACCATTCTCTAGAGTCTCTTTACTACAATCTTGAGAACGAAGGTGCATATTGTACCGAAGTTCCCGACATTGAAGTAATTAAACAAGTAATTCAAATCCCTCGAGTCACCAACACGTATCAAAAACGTGATGGTTCCATCGTCTATCTCGACCCAAACAAAATATACCTCAAAGAGCTCCTTCCCGATATTAGAAATTGGGAACTTCTTCTGCGTGAGAATGCGTTAAGCCTTGCAGGCAATCGTGATCACGTTCTGGCAAGTCTTGCCCACATGCTCTACTGTCTTAGTATCGAGGAACCTTACAACCTCGCATACTACATGGTCAAACGGATGGCCAGTATTCATCGTCGTTCCGATGAGCTCATGCCATACGGCATGTTGCTTACTCGTTTATTCAGGTGGGTTATGCAAACCTACCCATCTCTCAATGATGTCGACTATGTCCTAGTCAATCCGGTTATAAAACCTCTTGGTGGATCACAATGTCGCACAAAGCAACGTAAGGACAAAGGGTCCAAATGTGGTCGTAAATCCACTTCTGATATTCCCCATTCGTCCTCCTCCTTCAGTCACGAATCATCATCTGAACCCATGGATGAGGATGATGATGAGGTGAACGAAGAAGGAACTTCTAGCTCTCAAATCCCTTCTCCCGATACCTACTTTCGTAACCTTGATACCTCATCATTTCGACGTACAACCGACCTCGAAAATGGGATGGTAAATCTATCCCACATGATGAGAAGGCAAACCATAATGTACAATAGACAAGTGGAGATGCATGAGCAAACCATTAGGGGATTCAAGTCCATCGGCAAGGCGATCAAAGGGCTTGGAAACTAAATTAAGAAGTTGGGGAAAAGAAAGGATTAGATGGAAATAACTTAAGTAGTATTATTAATATAAGTATTATGCTTAAAATACTACTAATAGTTTGTGGCATTGTTGCCTAATACATTAACTTGCTTGATGTGTTTCCTTTGAACATGATTAATTCTCTTGTTAATTAATCCTCATGTTAGTTTATCTTGCCTAAATCATGCATGTTAGTTTATTTTATTACATGCACTAGATGTTAAAAATGCTTGAATTCATGCATGCTTAATAGTTGCCTAAATACATAGATGATCACATGATCATGTTAGTTGCTAGTTGAAACTAGCTTTAGGAATTCTATGTGTTTAGTAATTTGAGGCTTTGAGATTTGCAGCCAATGGATTCCCCAGAAATTTCCCCATTTAGGCTGCCTAAAACCTGCAGACCTGGAAAGAAGGTCAAAAGAGCCCACGGCTCCATTAAATAGGCCACGGCTCCACTAAATTTAGTGGTGCCGTAGCACCTTTAATGGTGCCGTGCCTCTGGAAGACGAAAACTGCTATTCTCTTCCACTTTTTGACTATCTTTTCCAGAAAATCTGCAACCAAAACCTGATTCCCATGCACCCAAATCCCCAAATCCAACATTACACCCATCCTTACACCTTCACACTCACCATACCATCATCATGGGATCAAGAGTATTCAAGAAACCTAGATTCAACATCAAACCAACCAACCAAACCTCTCTAGTTGATCAATGGATCAAGAATGTCAACACACCCCAATCATCAACTAAACCTATCACCAATGACATTCCCCTCATTGATCTCACCTTGGATGATGAAGATGAAACCCATACACCCATAACCTCTACCAAATCATCATCTTCTTTCACTACACCCCAAGCTCCATCCAAGGCAACCTCTATTAAACCTACATCCTCATCCTCCACAACAAGAATCAACACACACTCATCTCCACCTAGTCCCATTCACCCTTTAACCTTAACACTCAACTCATCACCATCAACTTCCCTTGAATTGGGAACTTACACAACACCCTCATCACTTTCAACATCACCTCAACCTCTTACTCTCACCCTCACCCTTTCACCAAACACTCCCTTTGAATTTGGGAGCAACATATCATCACCTTCACTATCACCATCACCTCAACCCTTAATGGGTTATCCAATCATGTATCCTCTTCACTCACACACCTTGAGTTGCCCTTGTTGCAACTACAACCTTGAACTCATCATGAACCTAAGAGATGAGCTTAGCTTTAGGTTCTCATATCTTGAACACCTCCTCACATCACCCATAGGACCCATCATCCTTCCACCACCTCCACCACACAATAGCCCAAACTAAACATGGTTATGTTTAGTTCCTCCAATAAATGACTAGGAACCTTTTGAAGTTGGAAGCAAATCTAGAAGCCTCATGTTACTTTAGATGTTTATGTGTCTTCTTGTTAGTTTAATTTGCTTCCCTATTGTAGTCATACTTATGTATGACATTTATTTCATATCTATGTAATGGGCTTTTCATTTTGGCTACTTAGCCATAATTCTCTTATTATGATTGGATATTTGTCTTATGTGCTACTTGTTAGATATTGTATATTTGTCGTCTAACTTTGTTTTGTAGCACGATCCATTGCTCGATTCTTTTGTGTTTTCCAAATGAGGGGGAGTACACATCAAGGGGGAGCCTTAACCACCTTTTTGATTTGACAAAAAGGGGGAGAAATGGGAGTAAACTCATTAAAAACTTGTTAAAACTAATTTTAACCTAAAATGAGTTTATATTTTGCCATCATCAAAAAGGGGGAGATTGTTGATGCAAATAATGTTCTAAAAACGTTATTTGTATCTTTCGATTACTTCACGTTTTGAGGATGACAAAATGTGAACTCACGTTACGTTAAAATTAACGTTAACAAGTTTTTAATCGGAAGATCCCGTTTCTACGCAAATCACTATTGAACAAAGTTACAACTTGAACTAGTGATCAAAGAAGTGAATTCATGTTTTGAAAATTCACATTTTAAATGGGACAAAACATTTTTTTCAAAAATATACATGATAAATTATTTTTGAAATATTAAGAAATGTTTTAATGAAAAAATAAGTTTGAAAATCACAACAGCTATTTTTCCCCCAAAATCCGCTCCAACCTTCCCCAAATAAGTTTTCACCAGAAAAGACAAAATTTGGAGCGTCCTAGTCTACCACGGCTCCACGGTACCGTTAAATTTAACGGAGCCATGGGTCATTTAGTGGAGCCGTCCGTACCATTTTGAATTGTAACGTTCAGATTTTCTTTGCCTATAAATACCCACCTCTTTCACAGTTTTAGGCACCCTTCACACACAGAAAAATCCCTTAGTTAAATCCTCTCACACCTTTCACTTCTTAGGGTCAATTAGATTAGTTTTTCTTTGTTTCAAGAGTGATCCAATCATCCTTCAAGTGATCCTCTTCATACCTCTTCACTAGCAAGAGAAGAACACAAGTATCCTAGTTGATGCAAGGTGTTGTCATCCCTCTTCATTAGCAAGAGAAGAACTCAAGTAATCAAGAAGATACTAGAGTTGTAGTTGATAGGTTTTTGTAACACTTGTTACAACCTTGTTGTATCTTAGCATACATCAAGTATATTTCCTTTTTGTGAGTGAGAGTGAAGATCAAGTGTGATCTATAGAGATAGTGAACATCTCTTGAAGCCATTGGGCTTGTGTGATTGATCAAGAAGATCAAGGGTCATTAGGTTAGTGGTAGTTGAGTAGAGTGAAGTGAGTGTTGATCATTGTGATCGTGTTGAGATCTTGGGGATCTCTTGAAGCCATTGGGCTTGTGTGTTTGGTCATGTGGACCTTGGTAGATTGGTGCTAGCTAAGATTAGCACTCGACATCTAGCTTAGTGTCGAAAATAGGATAAGCGACGTGTACGGTTTTCTCCGCCTGAAGGGAGGTTGTTGATATAGTGTTTGAAACTCTCGAGTGTGGTACTCGGGGAGTGGAGTGGGGCGAAGAAGAGCTTCGTAGCCGAACCACTATAAATCCTCTGTCTCGGTTTGATCTTTCCAACTCTACTCTTTACTCTCATTTGTTATTATTACATAGCTTAGCTTGTAGTTCATATTGGTGTTGTTTGATTACACATAGAGTTCGAATCAAAGTTTCCAATAGCATACTTTTAAAACAAGATTTTTAAAAGAAGTTTTTAAACCGGTAAACTATTCAACCCCCCTTCTAGTTTCCCACAAAACGTAAAAAAAAAAGGGACTAAAATGGATGAAAACGTAATAAAACGTAAAAAATAAGACGAAAACGTAAAAAACGGACAAAAACGTATAAAAACGTAAAAAAGAGACGAAAATGTATAAAAACGGACGAAAACGGACAAAAACAAATAAAAACTAACAAAAACGGACAAAAATGGATTACCGACAGAATATACGGTTCTATACATGGACATCATAGCTAAGACTAAAATGTATAAAAATAGATTAAAACGGACTAAAACCTTTAAAAACGGACGAAAACTTATAAAAACGGACAAAAACGTTTAAAATCAGACGAAAATGTATCAAAACGGACGAAAACGTAAAAAATGGACGAAAACCTATAAAAAATGCACGTAAACGTAAAAAAAGGACTAAAACGGATGAAAACGTATAAAAACGTTAAAATATAACTGACAAAAACTGATGAAAACATAAAAATATGGATGAAATCGTATACAAACGGACGAAAACGGATGAAAACATATAAAAACGTAAACTAGGGACTAAAATGGATGAAAACGTATAAAAACGGACGAAAACGTAAAAAAACGGACGAAAACGTAAAAAAGGACAAAAACGTATAAAATCGTAAAAAAGGGACGAAAATGTATAAAAACGGACGAAAACGTAAAAAACGGAGGAAAATATAAAAACGGACAAAACAGATAAACACTGACAAAAACGGACGAAAATGGATTACCGACAGAATATACGGTTCTATATATTGTAATGTACTACACTTGTTTTTAAGACCTACATATATCTGTATCGTTGTTAGTAATTGTAAGTTTGTATATAAACCTATTTACGGATTGCTATTTATGTGTAACACTTAGGGCTTCACGCACGAAACCTTGGTTTATACCCACGTGACGTGGGAACTCGAGCAGAATTCAAGTTTCAGACATTCATAACATCTTTAGTATTCACCGATGGCTTTCATTTTGAGTGTTGACAATTTAAGACGTGTAATCGGGATAATGGCAACAATCAGTTGCTTCATCGAGCGCGACATCCCTTTTAAAGAAACGACTATTACGTTCTTACCATATATAATAAGTCGTGGTGCCTATAGCAATCGTCAATCCACTATACTATACACACCATTTCCATTCAAGATAATAACAAGAAAGTTGCATATAGGCATATAGCCAATCAACGCACTCTACTTTACACACCACGTGGACCATCATATTGCCTTTACGGGTTCTCACACCCCTAAAGGTCTCCTTATAAATACTATACAATTTTCTCGAAATGGATCAAGCTAATCCCAAGCAACATATCCTGCCTCGGGAACTCCACATTCAAGTCTATTATCCTCTAGGGTAATTGACACAAACCAACTGAGTCGACTCGTGAGCGTTACCCCAACTCGTGACTCTTGTCACATTTTGGGCACTAGTACAAAAATGGGATTTAGTCACACATGCAGTTTTTCGAACGGCCACACAGTAACTTTTTTATGTGACTAAATGTACCAGAATAAAATAAACAGCCACACTTGATCCGACTTGTGTGACCATTTCGGAATTACATATGAGGCTACAGCCACACATTTGAATATTTTCGTGACTATAGGTATCTGATATTTTTTTTTTATTATTTAGTCACTTATAATTTGGGACGTATGACAGATACAAATAAGTTTGAAAAATTAGTCACACTATATATATACATATGTGACAAATATATATCACACAATTAAAGAGTGTGACCAAAATTCATATATGGTCACATGAAGTAATTGTGTATGTGGCTAAATCATATACTCAAGTTTGTCAAATTATTTAAAAGTGACTACTATTTTTTATGAATTTTTCCCTTCTAACTTTTCACCCGCCTAAATTTTTTCCCAAATATATCATTCACCCGCCTATGTTTTTCAATACTCCATCCCAAATATCATTTACACCGAAACACCAAAACTATAGATCTGGTCTTCTTCTATCTCCTCCACTCTCCTCACCAACGCCACCACCCCTCGATATTCATCATACAAATTAAAAACATAATAACCACCCTAACTATAGGTGACTTGCCTGTCTTCCACACTAGTAGTCTCCTCTTTTTAATTTATTTGTTGTAACACAAAAGAAAAGAAAGGGGAAAAGGATACGTGGAGAGATAGGTTAAACCAACAACCCACACAATCCTTTCCTTCCTTCATTCCTTTGATTATAATAATTTATATATTTATTCTCGATTGATTGATTGAATAAAAAAATGGTGAAGAAGAGGAAATCGATAGCGAGTAGCTTAGACGAAGTGGATCGGACGATGTATTCGACTTTTTCGAGTGCTGCCAATTCCTTGTCGCAGTTGTATTCCCAAGCTCTCAGTCATCAGAAGCTTTCCTTCCTTTCCGGTGAACGCACTGCTCTGGTATTATAAATATAGCATCTCTTTTTATTAATTCATTCTTATGTTTTGTTTTTCTTATATGATTTGTTAATTAATGCTTTGATGATGATGATATTATTCTAGCATACGTACACTTTCATGACAAGAAACACAAGTTTCATAAATATTGTTAAAGATGAGACCTTTAAGTTTTTTTATTATGAGGTTTAGGAATGAGTAGGAACAAGTACGGGGTGTATACAGGTCGTGGAAGAGACTTGAAATAGGGCGTACTAAAATAACCTCATGTCATTCTTCAAACATTATATCGGATGATAGGAGGAATCCATACCTATGGATGCACAAGGCGTATCTACTACTATTGTAAACAAAAAGGCTTCAGGATATGAATAGGTTTTAAGTGACACTGAACAGCAACATTCTGCAACAGACCTTTTTTGTATAAAATAATCATTCGATGGCTAAATGTCATCATAGCTGTATACTTGTATGTTTGATGATATAAATAGCTTTTGTGATTTACTATATGAAATTCACATGTGACACTTTGTGGTTCGTTGACCAGTTTTCCTTGTGCTGATGCATTTGGTCACATGACACCATGTTACTATGTTGTGGACTGTGTCTCTCTCGCTTTTGGTGGCTCACCTTGCACCTCAAAGCCAAGGCAGAACCACAGACCATGATGAAGCCAACATATCGCTGCCAAACTGAGGCCCCAAAGTCGTGTCTCGACGGGCCTGATCACTAGGTCCTTTTTTGCAACAATTTGCATTAGTTGTTATGTTGTGGTTTATAAAATTTTGATAGGTGTAAAATCTTGTTTAGTTTTGATATAATGCAACTCTTGTTGGCTTTTAACAAAACATATCATCTGACCAATGTGTTTGTGCAGGAAAAGCTCTATCACTGGATTTCCAAGCAACAAGCAGAGATTTCCTGACAAAAGTGCGAGTCTCCAGAACATGTAATTCTTGTTTTTGCTTGTGTTTTGTTCTTAACCCGACCTTTTTAGTTTTTTATTTTCTTGATTTGATGAAATTTTGTTACGCAGAGATTTTTCGTACAATGAACTCTCAGGATCCTTTCCTCGGTGGGTGATTCCAACATGGTCAATGCCTAATCTGCAATTGTGCGGTTTCTTCTTTGCTTTAATCATACTATCTCGTGTAAGTTTCGGGTCCTATATACTGAAATGCTTGACTTTTTTTCTTTCAGGAATTTGGTGGCTAATAACTTCAAATTCAACAACACAAACATAAGGTAACCTTTTAAGTGACATAAACATTTTTTACAGTGATAGGAAATGTGCCTCACTTCTGAATAGTACGGGTGTATCTGTAATTTTTTTTTCCGTGACAAAAAAGCGTCAGAATGACCCGTAAAGGGACGCAACCCTTGCGAATAAAAGTTTAAGTAGTCAAAATATTAGATATTTGTTTGCAATATTCTGTATTATTCTAAATAATTGCATCTTCATATGCAGTACTTTCCCAGGATTAAATTGTCTCCAACGAGACTTCCCTTGCAATAGGAGCACGAATCCATGTATGTCCTCTGTTTTTCTATGCATTAATGAGTTATCCTCCAAAAACTTTATATTCATCAGATCTGTTCAGAAGTGATGACATGGCAATTGATGATGATCTTTGTTGCTTGCTAAAGATACCAGCTTTGAAATCAAATGTGGCGGCTCACAAATGAGGTCTGCTAATGGCATCTTACTCGAGACTGAGAACTCAACAAGCCTTGGACTAGCCTCCTTTGATTTAAATCAAGACAAATGGGCTATGAGTAATGGTGGTACTTTGATTTAAATCAAGACAAATGCCTTTTTGTATTAATACCATCTTACAAATTTGTGCAATACAGGTCACCCACAGCCAAGTTCTTGGCGTTGTCTTCCCAGGACGGTTATTGTACACTTGTAGAATTTGAGAACGCTGAACTGGGAGTACCCGTCTCTTTTTCAGGTTCCTTTTCTTGTTTATAAGCTCTTACATTAGGTATTGTTTGCCTTTTTTCTATTCAAATATGTTATTTATGTCATTTTGTTATATTCTCGTCAGGCGATAAGCAAGTTGCAGCAGATCAGAAAACTATGGCAGTTGATAATATGGTCAGCAAGGAAATAACAGAAGAGATTGGAAAAGAGAAAGACATTGTTACTAATGCTTCTTATACTCAGGAAATGGAAACAGATAAACCACGAGAAGAACCGGCAAGACTAAGTTTAGTGACTTCAACAGAGAAACCGAACGTAAAACAAGCATCAGCAAGCACAGTCTCTGCAAGTAAGCCAGCAAAAAGAAGAAACACTCCAATGGCCATAGATTGATCTAAAGTTTGTTTTGTATCAGTTCTTATAATATTCAAGTGTTTCTTGCAACCCTTTTCCAATATAATTGGTCGGTATAACTTGCAAGAGGCCGCATGATGGTCTTTATATTGAAATCCAATTATTTTTTCGTCCAGATTACTACTATTATAGATTAACATATATTTTGAAACTAAGTTTCAGTCACTAGAAAAACAAATTAAGGACTAATTCATCTGTTTTTTGTGACTAACAATCAGTCTTTAAAGCCTTTCATTGGAGACTAATCAGTTTTTAAATCCTATTATTAGAGACTGATTTGGTACGATAATCTACAAAACAACGAAACGTATTAGGGACTATAAACAATGTTTATGGACTAATTTTCAGTCCCTAAATCCATGTGTTAGTAACTGATCAAACATGGTATTGGCGACAGACTTTTCAGTCGCCGATAATATGCATTGGGGACTGAAATAACATGATACCAACCCATAGAAATAAGGACTGACTTTTTTATTTTAGTGACTGATCTCTGGTCCTCGTTGGTTCGATACAACAAGGACTGAATTTCAGTTGATAACGTCACTTTCCGTAACTAAGCTTCTATCACTGATTAGTGACTAGCAAAATCAGTCCTTGATAGACCATCCGTAACTGATCATGGTGTATCGAAGACTGATTTTTCAGTCTCTGAAAGCCTTTTTTTTGTAGTGACATGGTTTGCATATAGGCACACACTAGGCATGTGTCTTTAAAACAAATATTCTCAATTTTAATCTTTAATAAATTTTTCATAGGTAACAAGAGGTATCACATGTTTGATTACGATCATGAATTGACAGCCGAGTACATTCCCAAACCATCACTTGAACCAAACACTCCATCTTGTCACATACAAAGTTTTCGTAATCTTGAGTCTCGTCTCTTCCATGAAGGACGAATTGTCGAGTACTCTTTTCTCAACCATGATTACATCAAAACCATGTTTCAAGAAATCGGACTCGATTGCTTGTTTCATATTAATGACCAAATTTGTCCTCGATTTGTCCTTAAGTTCTATAGACAAGTTAAGCTCGTACATAACGAGGATCAAACTTTGTCTCTTCAATTCTCGATACAAAGCCAAGAAATCTCACTTACTCTTGACCAACTTGCTCATATTCTTGAACTTTCGAACCATGAACAATGTTCCTACACGGAAGGATGGTCTCTCAAAACCCTCACTAGTCACCGATATGAGTCTGGTACATGCAATACCCTCATTCTCACTCCATATGAGATTAAAGAACACATTTGTCTTCCTCAAAAAGTTCATGGTTTTCTTAAAGAAAACGGACAAGTTGAGTTCCGTGTTGGGAATTATATTTAAGTTGATAAGACAAAACAATGAAAGTTGGGGGACTTATGGAGACAAAGAATGAAACTTCACAAAAGAAAAAGATTACTACGTATCTTTTATTATTCTAGTTTATTCTTTGTGTAACCCTAGTATCTCTATTAAATAAAGAGATACAGGGATCGTTCATTAGTGTGTGTGTGTCAAGATGTAGTCGACTAAAAGGTGTAGGTTGTGTCTAGGCATCGAGTTCCTACAATGGATGCCTAGGTTTTGTATTGTTAGTGTTAGGAGATGATGATGAAGAACCTTGTAGCAATAATAATGATAGTTTGATTATTCCGCTGCGTACTGTGTTGTTAATCATTATTATTGTTTAACCCTAGATGCTCAAAACGGTCCAAGGAGTCTAATAAACTCCACAAGTGGTATCAAAGCTTGGGGAGCTCGTTACCTAGGGATTCACAAGGTTTTTAGTCGAAGAAAAAGTCGAAAATCGAATTTGGTTTAATTTTCGCAACTTTCTGCAGTGCTGTTTTCAAAGGGCAATAACTTTTTTGTTAACTGTTGGATCTTGCTGAATTTTTTACAGGAGATACTTCATATATCAAGGAAGATTTTCACCGGAGGGATCATTAATCTGAGATCTGGATTGAAAGTTATGGTTCATTGAAAAATGTTGCTCAAACAATTCTGGTATGGTCGATTTTTAAGGGTTTTTGCATAACTGATATTTTATTCTACTGGATTTATTCAATACAGAAGTCGAAGTCGGTTAGTTGATATTTTACAAGGTTTTTATGTGTCGAACAAAGCAGCTTTGAAAAAGGTACCATATATTATTATAACTGATCCAACTTCCTGATTGATTTCTCATATATTATAAGTGTTAGTGGGTCGGTGGCTTTCAAGATATTATATGGAACACAACTTGCATTGTTTTACTTTCATACGTAAGTTATTTGCGTATGGTTGATAAAGATTTTTTAATCGTCTAAAGATAATGGGGTCAGTGGATTATTAGATGTCGTCTTTTGCAAGATTGTACAATGAATGTAACCTCGTACTATAACGAATCTTTATTGAATGAATTGGCCAGTGCAATTGATATATTCACAAGGTTGATTAATGGATGTTTGTCGTTTGTTACAAAAACCCTTGGTGTTAGTTAAAGGTTTTGTTGATGCAAGTTTGATTGTAAACCCTAGCGATTGAGACTGCTACATGTCAATGTTGTTTCTACACGAGTTAGTGCTGCTGCTTTCAAGTTTCTACTGCCCTACTCCTTACTTACTACTGCTTTCGAGTTCCTACTGCTAGTTATTTTTTTTTCTACTGCTCGATGATTGTTAGTGCTGCTCATTATCTTATCACTTAGTACTGCTCGCGACTTCAGTTTATGCTTCGAGATATGGACGTTTCATCTCAAGTGGTTTATATACATGCATGCTACTGATGTTTTGGTCTGTGGAAGATTACATGAAGAGACAGTTATTAAGCAAAGAATTATGGTTTTGTATGTTACGCATGAAAGCAAGTTTGCATGGAAGAATGAGACAGTTATTAAGAAAAGAATTATGGTTTTGTGATCTAGAGACTGCTATCAAGAAGAATTTCGTAAACTTAGATCTGTTCATCATCTACATAAGCAATGGATTCCGAATCTACTCATATGGTGACTGCTTCAAAGGTACCAATGCTCAAGGCCGGTGAGTAGGAGCTGTGGAAGATGAGGATTGAGCAGTACATGAAGATGCTTGACTACTCCATGTGGGAAGTCATTCAGAATGGAGATACTCTACCTGCTAAGGGTGCTGATGGGACAACTTTACCCATTAAACCTAATGAGGAGAAGGCACAAAGGAGATTGGAAATCAAAACTCACAATATTCTTTTGATGGGTATACCGAATGAATATCAATTGAGTTTTAGTAACACTCAGACTGCTAAGGAGTTGATGGATGCTATTGAACTCAGATTTGGTGGGAATGAGGCCACCAAAAAGTCTAGAGAAGAATCTGCTCAAGCATCAATTTGAAACATTTACTGCTTTAAGCTCAGAAAACATTGATGCTACCTATGATAAACTTCAGAGGTTGGTAAGTCAATTACAACTTATGAAGGTCTCAGTGTCTCAAGAAGACATTAATCTCAAGTTTCTAAGGAGTTTACCATCTGAATGGAATACTCATACAGTGGTCTGGAGGAACAAGACTGATTTTGAGAAGATGACTTTGGATGATTTATACAATAATCTAAAGGTATATGAATCTGAAGTCAATGGTTTATCAAGCTCATCTTCTAGTGCAAACAACCTAGCTTTTATGTCTTCAAATAACAAGGGATCTGGAAGCTCTCAAGGAAACCATTATGCTGCTGGTCATGTTGTTTCTGCTGTTGGTACATCTGGTTCTGCTACTAGTTCTAACATTGATAACATCAGTGATGCAGCTATTTGTGCCTTTTTGGCTGATCTTACCACAAGTACTTTTGTTACTGATCAGGATTTGGAACAAATAGATCCTGATGATTTAGAGGAGATTGATTTGAAGTGGCAGATGGCCATGATTACTATGAGGGCTAGGAGATTTCTAAATAAAACTAGAAGAGCACTCAAGTACAGACAAACCAATGTGGGATTTGACAAGGCCAAGGTTGAGTGTTATAATTGTCATAGAAAGAGGCATTTTGCTAGGGAGTGCAGAGCACCAAAGAAGAACAAAGAGACTGCAAGGATTGTTCCTATTGAAGAAACCAAGACTACTGCTGCTCTGGTTTCATGTGATGGCTTGGGAGAGTATGACTGGAGTGACCAAGCAAATGAAGGACCCAACGCTGCTTTCATGGCTGAGGAAGAACAGAAGGGACACAATTTTGCTTTAATGGCATATGCTTCTTCATCTTCTGGTTCAGACTCTGAGGTATCTAATGAGTCTACTTGTTCTTTTAAATCATGCATAGATACTGTTGAGGAATTAAAGTCTAGGAATGAGAGTTTAAGAATGGAAGTAGAAAAGTTAAAACTTGATAATTTAGGTTATGTATATGGCCTAAAATCAGTAGAAGAAAAACTTGACTTTCTTAGACAGAATGAAGTAGAGTATGTTGATAAGATTAATGGACTAGAAGTTGAAATTATTAGGAAAAATTGTGAAATTAATGTTCTTAATAAAAGAGTAGAGGAGGCTGAAAAAGCTAGAGATGTAGCTTTATCTGAGAAAGAGAAACATGTTGTTAGAGTAGAAAAACAACAATTTGCATCAAATAGTGTCAATAAGGCAATTGAAAGTCAATTAATGAGAAAAGGAAGTGGCTTAGGTTACAATGAAGTACCACCTCCAGTCAAAAGTGCCTTTGCACCTCCTAGGAAGGAATTGTCTTTCATAACTGAGATAGATGCAAAACCTGTAGGTGAAACATGTGAATCAAATAATGAAAAACCTGATAGAACTAATGCACCTAAGGTTAGATGAAGTCTGATACCTTGATCATTGAAGATTGGGTGTCAGATAGTGAGGATGATGAGACTGACTCAACACCTAAGGCTAAAAAGGAAGAAATTCCTAAATCAGTTGAAACTAAAGCTAAACATGTTGAGTTTGAAAAGCCTGTGTTAGGAAGTAGGATCTCTAGGAAAATGGCTGAATTTGATGAGAAACCTAGAGAATATCCTAGGAAATCTAATAACTTGCCTAGAGGAAACCAAAGAAATTGGAACAGCCTAATTTCACACAAGTTAGGTAGTGATTTTGAATTGGTTAAGAAGGCATGTTACAGTTGTGGTAGTTTTGAGCACTTAGAGGAAGATTGTTACTACTACAAACCTGTTAGAACTTATGCTCAAAAACCTGTATGGAACCAACACACTAGGGTGAACCATAAGAACTTTGTTAGAAAGACTCACCCTCACCCCAATAGAAACATGGTTCCTAGGGAAGTTTTGCTGAGAAATGGTGCTACTAGGAAAATTACTACTGCTGCACCAAAAAGGCCCATTCAAAAGAAAACAGAGTTTTCTACTACTAAGGCAAAAGCAGTTTCTACTACTGAGCCAAAAGTAGTAACAGACACTATTGTGGGCAATCACTTTTATGCTGTTAAGGCCTCAGCTTGCTGGGTCTGGAAACCTAAAATTAAGGTTTTAGATCATGTTCTCAGACACAGCAGTGCATCAATGGACTTGAAGAAATTTGATTACTTTGATGCACAAGGCAGATCCAAGTCAGTATTGGCTTGGGTCCCAAAGTGAAACTAATTCTCTTACTTTATGTGCAGGGCAATCTACAGGATGAGCTAAAGGATAAATGCATTTTTAATAGTGGATGCTCTGGACATATGACTGGAGACCAAAGCAACTTGGATGACTTTGAAGCTATGGATGGTGGCTATGTTGCTTTCGGTAATGATCCCAAAGGTGGGAAAATTGTTGGTAAAGGTACTATTAGAACAGGCAATTTGGATTTTGAAAAAGTGTACTTTGTAAATGGACTTAAGTTCAATCTTTTTAGTGTCTCACAAATGTGTGAAAAAAAGAATTTTGTTCTTTTTACAGAAACTGAGTGTCTTGTCTTATCTCCTGACTATAAGTTGCCTGATGATAAATCTGTGCTACTTAGAGTCCCTAGAACAGACAATATATACAGTGTGGACATAAAGAACATAATTCCTAAAAGAGATTTAACTTGTCTGTTTGCCAAAGCCACAATTGATGAATCCAAACTTTGGCATAGAAGGCTTGGACACTTAAATTTCAAAACAATAAACAAATTGGTTAAGGGAAACCTTGTGAGAGGTTTACCCTCAAAAATTTTTGAAAAACCTGAAACCTGTGTTGCTTGTCAGATGGGAAAGCAACACAGAGCTTCTTGTAAGTCCAAAGTGGTGAACTCTATTTCTGAGCCCTTATACATGTTGCATATGGATCTTTTTGGGCCAACTTATGTGAAAAGTTTGAATAAGAAAATGTATTGCCTAGTTGTCACAGATGACTATAGTAGGTTTACTTGGGTTTTCTTCTTAGCAACTAAGGATGAGACATCTAGCATTCTTAAGGCTTTCATAACAAGAGTAGAAAACCTAGTTAATCACAAAGTTAAGATAATTAGATGTGACAATGGAACTTAATTTAAGAATAATGTGATGAATCAGTTCTGTGTTGAAAAAGGTATCTTAAGATAGTTTAGTGTGGCTAGAACTCCTCAACAAAATGGTGTTGCTGAGAGGAGGAATAGGACATTAATTGAGGCTGCTAGGAAAATGTTGTCAGAGTCAAAATTACCCACTACTTTTTGGGCTGAAGCAGTTAACACTGCTTGCTTTGTGCAAAATAGGAGTAAGGTAGTGAAGCCTCATAACAAGACCCCTTATGAATTATTTCATGGTAGGAAACCTATGATAGATTACTTGAAACCATTTGGGTGTCCCGTTACTATCTTAAATACCCTTGATAACCTAGGCAAATTTGATGAGAAGGCAGACCAAGGTTTCTTTGTTGGATACTCCACTAATAGTAAGGCTTTTAGGGTATTTAATCAAAGAACTAGGCATGTGGAAGAAAACTTACATGTTAGGTTTAGTGAAACCACACCTAGTGTTGCTTGAAGTGGACCTGAATGGCTGCTTGACATAGATTCATTAACCAAAAGTATGAATTATGTGCCAGTAAATGCAGGTACAACTAACATGTCTGAAGGAACACAAGATAATTCCAATGCAGGTACACAAGACAAGGCCAATGAATCTGCAAAAGAATTTGTCTTAATTGAGAAGTGGAAGCTTGATCAACTTTTCACACCCAAAGAGAAAGAGGGCAAGAGTTCACAAGGTGATGCTGTTCACAAAGATGTAGAAGGTGAAAATGAACCTTCTAATGCTGAAAAGGTGGTTAATGAAGAACCACATGTTGCTAATAAATTGGATCTTGGTGAAAACAGAGGATATAACACAAGCAGTAGTATTCCTGATTCTACTGCTAGACCAAATATTTCTGCTGCTCAGCCTAGTAGTTCTACTGCTATACCAAGATTTTCTACTGCTGATGAAGATGGGAGATCCTTTGATGATGTTAACTATCCAAATGATCCTAATATGCCTGGATTAGTTAATGTCTATGCAGACACTGATGATGAAGTTGTTGAAGGATCTGGTGCAGAGGCTGACTTAAACAACATGGAGAATGCAATTCCAGTCAGTCCTATTCTAACCACCAGAATACACAAGGATCATCCTAAGGAGCAAATTATTGGAGATGTTCATTCTGCTGTTCAAACCAGAAGTAAAACTAAAGGTTTCAGCAATTTGTTTGATCAAGGATAATTTGCTCAGTCACTTCATCAAAGAAAGAGCCACAAGGATTTACATAATTGTATGTTTGCCTGTTTTCTATCTCAAGTGGAACCCAAAAATGCCTACAAAGCTTTACAAGATGAAAGTTGGGTTGAAGCTATGCAAGAGGAATTATGGCAGTTCAAGCTTCAAGATGTCTGGACATTGGTTGATTTGCCTTCAGGAAAAAGGGCAATTGGTACTAAATGGGTGTTCAGATGCAAGAGAGATGAAAGAGGAATAGTAATCAGAAACAAGGCATGATTGGTGGCTCAAGGATACACTCAGGAACAGGGCATTGACTATGATGAAGTATTTGCACCTGTAGAAAGAGTAGAGGCAATCAGACTATTCTTGGCATTTGCTTCATTCAAGAACTTCACTGTGTATCAGATGGATGTGAAAAGTGCTTTCTTGTATGGAAAGATTGATAAAGAAGTGTATGTGATGCAACCACCAGGTTTTGAAGACCCTAATTATCCTGATAGGGTTTATAAGGTGGATAAAGCACTATATGGCCTACATCAAGCTCCTAGAGCTTCGTATGACACCTTGTCAAAATATTTGTTAACCAATGGTTTTAGTAGGGGAACCATTGACAAGACTCTGTTCATCAAGAAAGACAAAAAGGATATCCTACTTGTTCAAGTATATGTAGATGATATCATTTTTGGGTCTACAAACAAGGTGTTATGTGAGGAATTTGAGAAGCTCATGCATAGTAGATTTCAGATGAGTTCTATGGGGGAACTCACTTTCTTTCTAGGGCTTCAAGTTAAACAGAAGACTGATGGGATTTTCATCAGCCAAGACAAGTATGTGGCTGATATTTTGAAGAAATTTGGTTTTTCTGATATGAAGCCAGCTAAGACAACAATGGAGACCAACAAGCCTTTGCTCAAGGATGAAGATGGGGAAGAGGTTGATGTGCATTTGTATAGATCTATGATTGGATATTTGATGTATCTAACTGCTTCAAGACCAGACATTATGTTTTCTGTGTGTGCTTGTGCCAGATTTCAAGTGACCCCTAAAGTTTCTCACTTGAATGCTGTGAAGAGGATTTTTAGGTACTTAAGGAGTCAACCCAGGTTGGGCCTTTGGTATCCTAAGGATTCACCTTTTGATCTGGTGGCATACTCAGATAGTGATTATGCTGGAGCAAGTTTGGATAGGAAGTAAACTTCTGGAGGCTGTCAATTTCTTGGACATAGGTTGATCTCTTGGCAATGCAAGAAACAGACAGTGGTGGCTAATTCAACAACTAAAGCTGAGTATGTGGCTGCTTCTAGTTGTTGTGGACAAGTGCTCTGGATTCAGAATCAATTGCTGGATTATGGGTACAACTTTATGAACACCAAAATTTACATTGATAATAACAGTACAATGTGTATCATTAAAAATCCTGTTTTTCATTCAAAAACAAAACATATTGAGATAAGACATCACTTTATCAGAGATTCTTATGAGAAAAAGCTAATTCAAATAGTTAAAATCCATACTGACAACAATGTTGCAGATTTACTCACTAAAGGTTTTGATGTGAGTAGATTTCAATTTTTAATTGCTAGTATAGGAATGATCAATCTTTGAAAAATCTTATCTCTGTGTGTTTTTGTGTTAGTTTGTAAGGATTTGTACTGTTATTAATCAAATAAGTTGTTTCTATTGCTTGCTCTGTTTGAATGTTGTCTGCTGCTAGTTGTTTATTCAACTGCTATGAAAAACTATGGTTTGGGATTATTGTGGTATCTTGTTTCTTGTGTTTTTGTGGTTTTGGACTAACCTTTTGTAGGAAAAGTCAAAGGGGAAAGCTTATCTGATGGGAAAAAGATGTTTGAAAAGATCAGCAGACATTCTGCTGCTAGTTAAAAAGTTTCTGCTGCTAAGCAAAACTTTCTGCTGCTGGAGTTCTGCTGCTCGGATTGGAACTATTGGGATTCTACTGCTCGGTTTCAAACTTAAGGGTGGATTTTGTAACTTGGCGCGAATAAAACCCTAATGAGATCCAAACGGCTTAAAAACCCAATTCGATCTCAAAATTAACTTTGTGTGCCCAAAATTAAACAAAATTCAAACCCTAACACATCTTTTAATCATTTGATCAAAAACCCCCAAAATCAAAACCCTAATTTCACAATGACAAAAAGAGACTTCTCCGATAATCACAATCAAGTGGCGTTTCTTCAAAAGGTCCTAGATGCTGAGGATTTTGCTGAAGTTATTGACTTTCTTAATGCTACACATTTAAGGTATGCATTAGCAGCAAATCCCAATATATACATTTCCCACATGAAACAGTTTTGGTCTACTGTCAAGGCCAAAACTAGAAATGGGGAAGAATATTTGAGAGTTGTGATAGATGAACAAATAATAGTTATCTCTGAGTCATCTGTAAGAGAAGCACTTCATCTTTCAGATTATGAAAAAATAACTTGCCTTTCGAATTCTATTATTTTTCAAGAACTCGAAAATATGGGGTATGAGAAGAAAACTAATGCTTTAAAGTTTTTCAAAGGACTTCTCTGCCCACAATGGAAATTCCTTCTTCACACCCTTCTCCATTGTCTTAGTCCTAAAACTACAGGGTGGAATGAGTTCAGCACAACTCAAGCATCTGCCTTGATTTGTCTGGCTACAGGACAACCCTTTAATTTTTCGGCTATGATCTTGGATGGGTTGAAAAAGAATATTTCTGGGAAAATTTTTGTTTACCCAAGGTTCTTACAATTAATCATAAATAAACAACTTTCAGAACCTAAGGTACATAAAAGGACACATGATAGTCCTGAGCTTAAAAGCAAAATGTTTTCATATTTGAGAAAGAATGGGACTGGTTTTTTTGGAACTATAACTCCTTTGTCCCAATACATGTTACAATTGACTGCAACTCAGGGTGAAGGTACTGAAATCACAACAGCTACCCATCACACACCCACTCCTGAACATTCATTTGAATCAACCCAAGAGACCCAATCCCCTAGGATTTCATAAACAAAGGACACTGAGTTACCTCAGACCACTGTTAGGATGGAAGCAGATGAGGCTGCCACAGGTGATGTAGGTGGCATGATGGAAGGGGCTAACACTACTGATTCTGGCTTAGTAGCTGGTCAGGGCAGTGTTAACATAATTAAGACCCCAACCATGACAACATCTAATGCTGAGGGTTCTTTTGAACCTGAAGCAGGTGATGGTAACCCCAGTCACTTGGCTAAAAAGGGGGGCTCAGATGATCAACCTAGGGTTGATACTGAGTTTAGGTTCATTGATTTTCCTCTCGGACCAGGTAACACAAGTCGAAGTGATGAGGGCAGAACTGAACAAATTGAATTGATGGAAACTCATGTACATACTGACAATGTCTATGATTCACCTCTCGGGCCAGGTAACACAGGCCGAAGTGATGAGACTAGAAAAGATACTAAGGAATTGATTGCAACAAATGTACAAAATGACAAATCTGATGATCCACCTCTCGGGTCAGGTAACACAGACCAAATTGGTAAAGATAGTATGAAACTCATAAACGAATTGATGAAAAAATGTACAATATTGTCAAATGAGGTGATTGGTCTCAAATAGGAGGTTCAGAAACTTAAAACTACTCATGGTGCTGAAATCAGGAAGCTCAAACAAAGGATTAGTCATCTTAAGGGAGTTAAGAGACCAAGGGCTTCGACATCTGCAAAGATAAGGCCAAATAAGGTTTATTCCAAACCAAGTTTGGGGGAGGATGCTCCCAAACAGGGGAGGAATGAAGACATGGATACTGAGGAGATAGTCAAGGATTCAGGGGAGGTTTCAAAACAAATTGATGAAGGTGTTGCTACAAATGAGGGTAATGAGTATGTGGATATGGATGCTGATAGTGGTGAAAATGCTGAGGAGTTTGTGGTTAAAGATAAGATTGGTAATGAAGTGGTTCTTGAAAGTGCTGCTGGTATTCAAGTTAAATATGCTGCTGATGGTGTTGAAAATGTGGCCAAAGGTGATTCTGCTGCTGGTGCAGGGGATCCTACTACTGGTGCAAAAGATTCTGCTGCTGGGCCAGAGCAAGGTTCTACTGCTGAGTTGGATGATGAGACAAGCCTAGCTGAAGCAATAATCTTATTGAAACAATCACAACCATCCAAGACTCAATCACCTAAACCAAAACCCACATCTGAACCACAACCACAACCACAAACTGAAGAAAAAAAAAACAACAACCTCAATCAACATCCAAACAAACAACTTCACCTATAACAAAACATGTAACTCCAACATCTACAATTCCAAGAGCTTCTGTCAAAGGAGTAAGCATCAGAGAACCTATCCCATCCGAGCAACCTACTCAAACACCTGCATACATTGGAAAAGGAAAAGGCAAGATGGATGATGTGCCTGAGCCTTATCCATATCATATTCCTTTTGAATTTTGGCCTCCTGAACTTAGAGAAAGACATGATCAAGAAGCTGCAAAGAAACTTGCAGCTGAAGAAGAGGCAGAATATGAAAGGGAGCTTGAAGAACAAAGGAAACAGGCTGAGAAACAGGCTGAGATTGAAGCAAAGTTGAATGCTTGGGATGAAAAAGAGCTAAATGTGAAGCTGCTATGGAGTGGTTAAAGGTGAAGGAAGAATTGCAAGATGACTTTACTGAAAAAGGTGAGTTTGATTGGTTATAGAAGTTTAGAGTAAAGCACAAGAAGAAACTTCTTACTCAGAGGAAGAAGAAGAAGGTGCTTAGACCTCCAACTGCAAAGCAAGTAAGAGATTTTCATGAGCATTACTTGAAAAATATGAAGGGCTGGAAGATTCTACAGTTGAAGAAATACACAGATGATGAGGTTCAAAAGAAATTTGAAGCAGCTAAGAAAGAAGTGGAGAGGAAGTTTATTCCCATGGAATTAGATTCTACAAAGCTTTCAAGATATATGGCACCAAAGGCTTATCTAAGAGTAGATACTGAGGTTGAAGTAGAAAAGTCTAAGAAAGAGACTAAGGGTGTCAAGCATAATGTGGAGTCTGAGAAGGGAATTGAAACTGAAGTGCAAAAAGAAAAAGTAAAAGAAGGTTTCAATGTTGGTAAAAAGAGACCTCGAAGGGTTTTAAAGTCTGTTGGAAGAAAGAAAAGAAAAGTTGAAATGTCTAAGGCAGTAGAGCAAGGATCTGAATCTGAGACAGAGCATGAAACAGAGAATACTCAAAAGGTTGATGAAAAAGGGGAATCTGAGGATGACAGAGAAAAGATGATGCAACTTACAGTTCTTTCAAAACATAAAGAAACTGAAGTTACTGATGCAGTTCCCCTGGCAGCAAAGCATCCAATTATCTCTTACACTTATGGAGTCAGAGATGGAAGTGAGGCCTCTTGGGAGTTCAAGATAACAAATGGTTTTTACTACATGTATACTAGGTTTTCCCAAATGATGTTTTATACGGATAGAGAGGATGTTTTTAATCTCTAGAAAATGTACAAGGAAAAATATGGTAATACAAGACCAGAAGAGGTTGCTGAAAGGGTTATCTATTATTATTTGAAGATCATGTTTGAACCTGATGATAGGGATATTGAGTGGACAAGTTTAAACAACAACAGTGTGACAAGATGGTATTTATATCAGTCTTGTGGTGTACATGCTTTGCATGCTCAAGGAGTAAGTCTATATATGCTGGTTGAAAAGAATTATCCTGCATTGAACTTTCATAAGGAAATTATTAATCAAATGTTACAACCTGGAAAGTTGGAGATGCAAAAGAGTTTCTTTTCAGATGATCAAGCCTATCAACTTTTGAAAAAGTATGAAAGAATTCTCGAGCCCAAGAAAAAGTAAGTGTTTGGAAGCATCCTCTTGGTGTTTGTCTATACTTAGAAGAAACTTGATGATTTTGGAGTAAAATATCAAGTTTAGGGGAGGATTGTTGGGTTTGAAGATGCTGCTGCTCAAGGTTTGGTTATACTGCTCATGGTTCTAATGAAAAATACACTAAGTATCATTCTGCTGCTCGACTAAATGATTCTACTGCTAGTGTATTTATTCTACTGCTGAGTTTCTGAGAAGATTGAAGAAATAAGCTAAGTATGATTCTACTGCTAGACTACGAAGATCCTACTGCTAGAGTAAATCATTCTACTGCTTATTAGATAAATGTGTATAGTTTGTTAGATAATTATGGTAATGATACGAATAGATATTATCTTGTATAGAAAGTCTTTGTAACCGACTAGGACTCCTTAAGTCTATAAAAGGAGGATCTAGGGTTAGGTTAGCATACATATTGTTTTGTTAGTTCGATTCACTTCAAGGTTATTGTAACCCTGTTACTTTTGAGTAACCGTATTTAATATATTGAGGTGATTGTTGAGAGAATTCTTGTGTGTTCGATTCAAAATTCTTCTTAAGATTAAGTACTAGTTTCCGCATAGTATTTAATAGTTTGTTCAAGAACAGTCTCTATACCTATTGTCTTAGATCTAAATCTGAGATAATTAACAAGATCGTTAGCTCAACTGGGATCAACATTCCATGAGTCTCATGTCTATGACTTAGATCCACTAAAAGTCTATGTTGATGAAATTCATCCAAATCTACGTAGATGGATAGAAGTCATTTGTGAAATGTCTTTTGTCTTCCTCACAACCGTGAGCACCTCCTGGCATGTTGTGCTTATATGTTGTATTGTCTAGTCACCGAACAACCCTACAATCTTGCCTACTTTATGGCAAAGAGATTGTCAATGTCAAGGGTCGACTAAATTAGGCGATACCCTATGGTATGTTGTTGACTCATTTATACCGTTTTGTCATGAACTCGTTCCCTCACCTTCAAAACAATCGATATCTCCTTGTCAATCCCACCATGGCTCCTCTAACTCAAAACACCTACACCTCTCTCTATTGGGAATGTACATCATCTCAAGGGAACCATGATGATAGTTCGATGTCGTGCTATGATGTCTCGTCGAGTGATGATGAATGAGGGTGTGCTCAAGCCAATGGAACTATTCTCATCATATTAGAATAGGATCTTCCATCTCATATTAGGATTTATCTATGATAAATTATATTAGGGATTAATACTCTTTACTATCTTGAATGCTTGACATTTATTCTATCACCTTGCATGATTTTCAATTATGTGATTCTTGGATGATAGCTTATTTTGTCCTTTTTGATTGCATTCTTATAGCTTATCTTAGATAGTTGCATGATAATCTTTAATTGCTATGAGTAGCTTAACATGGGATATATTTGGCAAATAAATCTTTAGTGGTTTGACGCACTAACATTTCCTGCAAATAGTCCCCCTAGAAAACTTCCCTTTAGCTGCCCAGAACTAGCTAGCACAGGAAAATTCATGACTTCCAGGTCATGGTACCGTTAAATAGGCCACGATACCATTAAATTTAATGGTACCGTGTGGTATTTAGTGGTACCGTGCCCTTGTTTGACGAATTTTTACTGTTTCCTCTAGATCCCTGCATCCCTAACCTCAAACCTGCAATATTTGGCAAACTCTCATACACCCTAAGATTCCCTCACTACACCATATGACACCTCCACCAACTTTAATTCAAATCCCACAACTCTTGCCTATATAAAGCCTCACCATTGCAAGCATCTCTTGCATCTCATTTTCAACTTCCTATTACCCACTCACCATGTCTTCCACACAAGGATCAACAACCCATATGTCCAAGAAACCTAGGATCACCGTTAGACCACCATCCAACCCTCTCTTTGTTTATCTCACCAAAGATGATGAAGTCATAACACCACCTTCCCAAAGCACTCCTAACTCACTATCTCCACCTAATGCTCCTACCAAAACATCGTCAACTAGAACAACATCTTCATCATCTCCCTCTTTGAACACCATGCCATCATCCATGGACTACACACTCTCACCTATCACCCCATTGGATTATGCTATGCCAACTCCATCACCTACATACTCACCACCACCTCCTTCTCCAATCATGGGACAACCTATCCAACCTCATCCGGTTGATATACATAGTGCTAATTGCCTATGTTGCCGTCACAACCACAACCTCATATTCTCTTTGAGAGATGAGATACACTTCATGTTCTCCTATGTGGAACATCTCTTGACACCACCACCACCTCCAATCATGTCACCCTCTCTACCTCCCACTAGCCCATTTAACTAAACATATTCATGTTTAGTTTCCAACCATAAACATCTTGGATCCCTTTTGAAAATGAAGCTAATCTTAGGGCCTCTTGTCACTAAAGATTTATATGTGCTTCTTGTAGTTTGTTTTTATGTTTATGTTGTAGTCATACTTTATGTATGACATTTCTATCTATGAATAGATGGGCTTCTTGTGTGGTTGTTTTATCCTTTATAGTTTTAAGATTTCTAGCCCTTTTCTTAGTTTATGGTTGGATATTTGTCTTGGTTGCAACATGTTAGATATTGTATATGTGTCATCTAACTTTGTTTTGTAGCAAGAACCATTGCCCGATTCCTTGGTGTCCTCCAAACGAGGGGGAGTATACATCAAGGGGGAGCCTTAGTAACCTTTATGCTTCGACAAAAAGAGGGAGAAATGGGATATAAACTCATCCTAAAAACTTGTTAAAATTAATCTTTAACTTAAAATGAGTTTATGTTTTGTCATCATCAAAAAGGGGGAGATTGTTAAGGCAAATAATGTTCTAAAAATATTATTTATATCTTTCGATAACTTCACGTTTTGATGATAACAAAATGTGAAAACACTTTACGTTAAAATTAACGTAAAGAAGTTTTTAGTCAAAATATCCCGTTTTTACGTGTCACAACTCGTAATTTCAGGTCATTTTCCAAACCCTGACAATTTACTATTCATGAGTTACTATTCATCAATCACTATTCATCGTTAACATACATAATTGCATGTGTTGCATTGTATCATTGCTTACATTGGATCACATCATTCATAATAGGTCGTGGTTAGAGACCGAGCTTTATTTCATCACATCCATCATTGTCATTGTTGCTATATCATATCAGCAGGGTTTTCATAGCCCTGTTTAAAATTGTTTATTGATTTCTAAACTCTCGGGGGAGAATATATTGCACCATTTTTATATGCGAACCAAAGTATACAAACTCATTACATTGCTTAAGTTACATCATTGCCCAGATTAAAGTCCCCTTTTATTATCATGAACCGTTAATTGTTAGCAAGCGAGAGTGAGTGAATAGATATATTGAGGGTGACTCCTCCGTTCGGGTTGGTAGCGCCAACTTGTCAAACGAACGCATTTCATTTCTGTCATATTAGAGTGTTTGGTAAACACTCAGTTGGGGCATTTCATTTAGTCTAGCTTCGGGGTCATGAGCTTAAGAGCTAATGTATCATTTTTATGTGGTATTGTTTTGTCATACACTTTATACTCGTGGTATCCGTACAATATTTCATTTACATAAACCTATGATCTCACCAACATTTTTGTTGACCATTTTTAGCAATGTATTTTCAGGTAAATAAGGTATTGCATGTTGGCTTGCATATGGACATCATGGAGTCGCGGAGTCGACGCGTCTCACTTATTATTTTATGCACTTATCCATCGTTTGAATTGTATGAACTTGTTTTCTGAAAACTTGTTTCACCTTTTGGGACCTATCTTTGAAACTCTGAATGTTTTTAAATAATCAAATGATGTATTTTCTAAATGACACTTTAGGTCTTTCAATATAACTGCAACTTTGGTGCTATGACCATTCGTGCCCCTTAATGACTTATTTCGCTGCAAGTCACGAAATTTGGGGTTGTGACAGATTGGTACCAGAGCAAAGGTTATAGCAAACTAGGTTGTCCATTATATCCTAGACTATAGCTGCACCATCATAGCATCGCATCATTGTAGCATAAGTGCATATTCATTATATCATATGTAGTGATTGCGATTTCATACATATATCATTTCATCATAACTCACATTGTGTAAATGTTTATTTACTTTTATTTCACATCTATTGTCACAGTGATGTCTTCGGATTCACACCCTATTATTATCTCGTCTGACTCTGAGTCAGCGGACGATACTTCCTCACTACCCTCCATCATACTAGAGTCTGTTACATCATCCTCGATACCCACTATCATTTTGTCATCAGTGGAGCCTACTCCACAGTCTTCACTTGTGATGTCAGAGGCTGAGACAGAACCCTTTGAGGAGGGGGAATTCATGCCTACCCCACCACTGTCACCTGTGATCCGTCGTGGTCCCAGAGTTGTTCCAGTTATCCAGCCAGGAGAGTTTGTACCCTATGGTCGAGTTTACCGTACATATCCAGGTGGGCCGTGCATGAAGCGCACTGCTGCTAAGCGGGTTCATCATCTCACTGTCAGGTCACCAGCTGCATTCGTATCCCTACCACCACCATCATCACTTACTTCATCTCATCCACTCCGTCGCCGTTTGACAGCGAGGAGGAGTGTGGCATTCAGTACACCACCACCATTATCACCCTTACCATCCTTATCATCATTGTCTCCACCATTGCCATCCCTATCAGCACCACAGATACTATCAGCACCAGTCCACACCAAAGATCCTACTCCTATGTCGGACCTACCGCTCAAGAAGCGGGCTCGTCTTGATATTTCATCACCAGGTGCTTCTGATGCTACAGAGACAGCACTGACCAGCAGATTCGAGGTTGGTGAGAGCTCGAGGGCTGCTGCTGATAGATTGCTTACTGCTACTACATTTGACTCACGACTAGATCAGCTTCAGGGAGAGATTGAGAGGGCATTGTCTCATCTAGATGAGACTCTAGTGAGCCGTATTGAGGCTATTGAGGAGGAGATCGAGGGATTGATCCAGGGCAGGGTTGCCATTGATGTGTCACACCAGGGTTTAGAGGCTCGTCAGTTGGAGAGTTCAGAGCATATCACACAGCTAAGGCAGGTGATGCCGGGGTTAATCGACAGAGCACAGATGTCCCAGGATGAGCATCATCGCCAAGCTGGTGAGTTATCTTCAGTTCAGGCTAGGTTGTCTGCATCAGAGACTAGGGAGACTGATCTCCAGCTTCGAGTTCAGCACCTAGAGGAGATCGTGGTTGCGATGTCTAGGGATCCTCAGAGGATTTTCCGCAGGCTAGATGGAGCACCCGGAGGAGGTGCCTAGTGTTAGACTGTTATCATGTAGCTTGTACATTATTATCCTAGTCCCGGGGTGTGGGACATTGGTGTTCCCTTAGCACACCGAGTAATAACAATTAAGTTAAACTAAGTAAGCTTATTACTGAGATCAATGCAAAGAATATTTCTAACAGTTATAATACGTAAATATAAAAAAAAAAAAAACACAATATTTTTCAACGTTTAAATTCTTATTAGAAATAATTCCAAGAATCTATTACCCAAGTGTTTTGCGGAACAAACACTTGGGATTGAATAGACAAGGGTTTATGGTGTCTCCTATCGAAACTCAAGTTTTGCTTGAGTGGTAACAATATACCCACTGAGCTATCTCAGTGAGTTGTATACACTTTGTAGGAGAGAAGTTACTTTGTAAAAGTTATAAGCTTTCAAAATACAAAGCACACATAACTTCTCTCCATCTGATCTATTTATACACAAGTAATCTAAGTATAAGTGATTAAAATATTACAAGTTGTTGAGGTAGCGTATCTGACAATTACAAACAGTAATTGTCATTTCCAAGAACCAATAGGAATGGGCTAATAAGACTTTGGGAGTTGTTGGCTGACACTCCATGACTTTTAGCCGCAATAGGGAAGGTTGGTATCTGACTAGATAAGAGTGTTTGGTCTGACACTCTTTTCTTCTCAGATCTTTCCCTTTTGTTCCCGCCTATTCTTCAGGCATTGGTTCCTTAGTCTTCAATCACTTTAATGTTGTTGAGGAGACTGGGGTTTAGTGAGTTCTTGTCCAACACTCACTAAACTATCATCTTCTTCTTTAGCTTAAGTCCTACTCAGGGAGTATCGCCTTCCTGAGAGTGAGTCCTTTATTGAACTCGCCTTAAGCATCCTGAAGATGACTCACTGAGAGGCTGTTCTCTCAGTGACTTGAATTGTTCTCGGTTTAGCAAACACTTGGCTTAATTTGTGTTCAAATCCTGTTTAAGATAATTGGGTGTTTTACGAACCCAACAATCTCCCCCTATTTGGATATAAATTATGCCTAAGTGTTTTGATCAGTATGAGTGAGCTAAAGTCTTCTGCTCATACTGAATGTACTAGAAAATAAATAAGGATATTGATATAACAAAACATTCATCAATTTATTCATATCATTACAAGTCCTATCATTCTAAGTACAAAATACTCAAGGTTCCTGAACGAGACCCATGAGTTCAAGTTTAGCCTTCTTTGACATCAACACCTCTTTATCAGGTCGTTCCTTCATCATTTGATCCATCAGCCTGACAAACTCCTCATTATCAGGACTCCTGATATTAAGCGCCATCAGTTTGTAGGCAAGGAGTGTTGTCGTTTCCACTTTATCAATGTCAGAGACTCTTTGAAAGGCTTCCTGACCAAATTCATCCACAAAGAAGATACCATACTCAGGTTCCTTGATGACCAGGTTGGGACGGAACTTGACTCCTTGAGGAGTAATCCTGTTGCAGTGAAGTGCAGCTATGTATTGTTCAGGTTCAAGAGCCACAGCTTTTCTTTTCTTCCCGGTCTTCTGAGTAAGTTCAGGGATAGCCAGTCCTTGAGAAGCAAGTGCCCTATCATGGTCAATTCCGAGACTCTTGGCCACTCTTGCGAGTTCCTCATACTTGGCACTCAGAGACTTGATAAGGGTTGGGGCATTCTTGCTTGAGGTTTTCTTCCTTAGGATGGGCATCATCATATCCCATTCTCTTAACCCATAGTCTGAAAATTTGATTGTTGGAAGGTGTTCAGACTTTCTTGGACCTCTATGTATCGTTATGCTCAGGGGTTTGGTGTTGTGAATGGTGATGTCAGTAATAGTGCCTTCATTCTTGGTTTTGGTCATGTGCCATACATACCTCTCGTATGTTTTCTGCCTCCTTTCTTCCTTAAGTTTGGCTTGTTTGTTGTGTTCCTTATGGAGTTCAGCCTGAAGCTTGAGAAACTCATCCCATTTGATGTCCTTTTTCTCAGACTCCTTGATCACTTCTTTGGCAACCTTAGAAATTACAGACCTGTTGAGTTCCTGCTCTTTCTCTTGGTCCTTCCTGAGATCTTCTTGGTGTAAGATTTCAGCAAGTTCTTCATGAGTCCCATAGACCCTTCTCCCATCCTCTAAATCAAAATAGAACGGTGCATCAGGATTTGCACGTCTTTTAGTTGAAGCCTTGACTAAGCGTACTTCAGGAGGAGGGTTTGTTTCAGTCACCATGATTTTCTTCCCTTTGTCAATGGGAGGGGGTTGACTGGTGGATGTTTCAGGGACAGGCACCAAATCGGAAGTAGGATCAGGGATTGGATCGTCATTTTTTGGATCATCATTTTTCTCCCCCTCAGCAGATGGTGGAACTTCAGTGGAGACACCTGCTAACTGAGGAGTTGGAGGAGCATGAGAGGCCTGAAGAATAGATAGGATTTTGGAGACCATAGACTTTGTCTCAGAAGTCTCATTCTTCATAGCACTTAATTCGGCAGCCATTTCCTTTTGGTGGGTGGTGAGTTCAGTGACATGGGTGATGTAGTGGGTGACCAGCTCATTATGTGTTGTTGAGAGCTGTTCAAAGGCTGAAGAGATTCTGATCAGGTGCTCCTTGGATGCAATAACAGCCTGATGAATGGACTCTTGCTGTGTCCTTAGACCTTGAAGATCTACCCCCTGAAAGAGCTTTAGAAGCTCAGTAATGTTGGTGGAGGTGGACGCCTAAGAGGCCAAGTATGCATCCAGTCTTTTGACGAAGGTGAGGTCATCTGTAAGATGTTCTTGGACTTATTCAATAGCCTTGAAGATGTTGGAGAGTTCCTGATGCTGTCCAGTGGCTATTTCATCTACAGATTTGTTCAGGTCGCCAAGTTGTTTATCAGTGAGATTGGCGGCCTGAAGAATCTTTGCCTGAGATTCTTCTACAGAAGCCCTGAAGTCGGCATAGGAGGCTGCCACTTCAGTGTGCTTATCCCATTGCTCATCCGTGAGTATATTGTAAAGACCTTCGTTGGCTTTGCGAAGGAATTTGGCCACTTGCCTTTCAAAGGCCGGACGAGCATTGTCATACTTTTGCAACCACTCAGGAGTGGCTGAAGCACCTGATGATGATGATGAGGTTGTTGGGGAACTGGGTGGTTGATCCTCAGGAGGAGGAGAAGAATGTTGTTGCTCAGAGGGCTGAGGAGGGTTTAATTGACTCTCCATTTCCTCCTCAGCAACAGGGATATCATCATCACCAAAATCAATCTCCTCCTCTGACTCATCAGCCAACAAATTTTCATAGTCAGCCAGAGAAGGAGCCTTCAGGATATCCGGCTCCCCCTCAGAAGAGGGCTCACCTTCGTTGTGGCCAGGTTCTGACTCTTTTGTCATAATAACTGGTGGGGTTTGACCAGCCTGACTAGTCATAATAACTGTGGGGTTTGCCCAGTTTGACTTTTAGGGTCAGTTCCCGAGAGAACAAAAGTGCCTGAGATGCCTGAGGTGGGTTTGGGTTCCGTATCGGCGGGTGGTTTATATCCCTCCGAGTCTTTATCCCCCTGAGCGCCTTCATCCACTGATGGGTGTTTTCCAGTGGAATCATGAGGCACTCCTTGTGAAGATGTATGGACCCCCTTCCCATCAGGATTGGTCTGTCCTTTTGGGGATTTAAGGTCCTGAACTCCCTGAGACCCTGAGTGTGATTGCTCAGGGACGTTAGCAGGATGTGAGTAGGTATAGGTCCCCTTCTCAGTGGAGTAGTGCTGCCCCACTGAGGATATAGAACCCTGTACTCCCTCAGGCTCTAATTTTGATTTATCAGAGCCTTCATTGGGATGTGAATGGGTGGATGTTCCTGATCCCTCTGACTTGTTTATGTCAAAGGAAACATGCGGAAAGGGTTTGTCCGAGGACACTGAGGATGGTTTCTTAGTGACCTCCGGTGACGGTTGTTTTGTGGTCAGAAGGGTCTCTGCAGTGGGTGTCTCAGAGGTCTGGGCCACAATGTTAAGGGTGCCTGAGGCAACAGTCTTAGTGACAAGTGGTTTAGGTCTAACCACCTTACTGGACTGTCCCCCTTTCTTGTGGCATTGTTATGTGGCATTGTTTTGTCATACACTTTATACTTGTGGTATCCGTAAAATATTTCATTTACATAAACCTATGATCTCACCAACATTTTTGTTGACCATTTTTAGCAATGTATTTTCAGGTAAATAAGGTATCGCATGTTGGCTTGCATATGGACATCATGGAGTCGCGGATTCGACGCGTCTCACTTATTATTTTATGCACTTATCCATCGTTTGAATTATATGAACTTGTTTTCTGAAAACTTGTTTCACCTTTTGGGACCTAGCTTTGAAACTCTGAATGTTTTTAAATAATCAAATGATGTATTTTCTAAACGACACTTTAGGTCGTTCAATATAACTGCAACTTTGGTGCTATGACCAGTCGTGCCCCTGAACGACTTATTTCACTGCAAGTCACGAAATTTGGGGGTGTGACGCTACGTATATCACTCTAGGTATGAACAAACAAATTTACAACTTGACAAATGATCAAAGAAGTGAATTTGTGTTTCAAACTTCACATTTTTAATGTGACAAAACATTTTTTCGGAAATATACCTTACAAGTTATTTTTGAATTATAAAGAAATGTTTTACTGGAAAAATAAGTTTAAAAATCATAACAGCTATTTCTCCCCCAAAATCAGCTCCAAACTTCCCCAAATAAACTTTCACCACTAAAAACAAAAATTGGAGCGTCCTTGTCTGGCACGGTACCACTAAATTTAGTGGTACCGTGTGGTATTTAGTAGTACCGTATCCCTATAACGGGAAAATTTCCTCTGCCTATAAATACCAGCCCTCTTCATAGTTTTTGGGCATCCTTTTTCACACACAACTTAGTTTAAAACTCTTATCACATCTTCTCTCCTTTGATCATTTAGTCTAGTTTTCTTTTGTTTAAAGAGTGATCAAATCATCAAACCAAGTGATCACCTTCATTCCTCTCCTAGTGCAAGAGAAGAACACAAAGTATCAAATAAGATACAAAGTGTTGTAGTTATAGTTAGTGCACTTGTAACATTTGTTACATACTTGTTGTATCCTAGCATACACCAAGTTGATTTTCTTTTGAGTAGTTTGTGAGAGTAGATCATTGTGATTTTGTCGAGATCTTGGAGATCTCTTGTAGCTTATGGGCTTGTGTGTTGATCAAGTGGATCAATGGTAGATCGAGTCAAGTGTGTTGATTGTGTGAATTAGTAAGGATCGTGTGGATCGTGGTAGATTGGTACTAGCTAAGATTAGTACTCGACATTTAGTTTAGTGTCAGAAATAAGGATAAGTGAAATTGTACGGTTTTCTCCGCCTGAAGGGAACTTTGTTGACATAGTGCTTAGAACTCTCGAGTTTGGTACTTTGGGAGTGGATTCGGGCGAAGAAGAGCTTCGTAACCGAACCCCTATTAATCTCTTTGTCCCGGTTTGATCTTTCCATTTCATTTCTTTATATTCATTGTTTATATTAGATAGTATAGTTTAGTGTTCATATTGGTGTTGATTGATTTCACAAAAGAATCGAATCAAAGTTTTTCACAAGTAAAAGTTTTACAAAGTTTTAAAAACAAGGAAGACTATTCAACCCCCCCCCTTCTAGTTTTCCACATAGTTCAAAGTAAGTATATAGATGTTTTAATGCACAATTCAATCCTTGTGTGTGCCTATACGCAAACTATGTGAAGATGTATTGTTCTCGTTACACGGTTTAAATTAACTACAAAGTTAAACTAACCGTGTTCCATAGCTTAGTAATGTATTGATTAACTAGACAAATAAGTAAAAACGTAAAGGATAAAGACAAGAGTTTTTCAATGTTTAAATTCTTATTAGAATTTAATCAAAAGAATCTATACCCAAGTGTTTGCGGAAAAAACACTTGGGATTGAAATGACAAGTATGGTATTGTCTTCTCTCTAAACTTAAGCTAAGCTTAAGTGGCAACTATGAGGAACCACTGAGCTATCTCAGGGACAAGGTTGCTATTTGGAGGAGTAAAAGTGGTTTGTGAATGTCTGAGCATTAATTGCACAAACTTGTCCACTTTTACTCCATCTTATGATCCTATTTATAGACAAGTAAAAAAGAGCAACCGTTAATTACAAGACAAAAGATGACCTAAGCTAATCAGGACAAAATACTGATGTATTTTTTCACTGTTACAAGAACCTATTTTGGGTATAGGACAATAGTGCTTTCTGAGTAACAGTGATGACACTGTTCTTGTTATGAAGCCTTTCAGGGAAAGTTTGACCTTAGAGTGATAAGGACTTCTCTAAGTCAGTTCAAACCTTCCCTCCTTATCCTGCCTTTCTTTCAGTCTTCAAGTTCTTCAGTCTTTGGTCTTCAGTCTTCATTCTTCATAGTTGTTGAGGAGACTGGGGTTCAGTGAGCTATTGTCATCACTCACTGAACCTATTATCTTCTTCTTTGGCTTAGGTGTCATTCAGGGAGTTCCGCCTCACTGAATGGAGAATCCTTCTTCTTACTATATTAATATTTCAACGTATTCATGACGAGAGGAAAACAAGATCAAAGGTGATACCTTTGTGTCGATATGGAGATAACACAAGGAACAAGAGAACTTAGAACAAAGTCTACCCAAGAACCTCCTGTTACGCCAAGAATCTGATTTTAAATAGCCAACTTTTGGACCCAATAAAATACAATCGAACACCCCTTTTTTTAATACCCTTGTGCTCCCTTTTTAATCACCTTGAACTCGTATGAAGAAAAAAAAGAACCAAGTGCCGCCACCTTATTTGTTTTAGGGTTTTTGTGTTTTGCTTTGAATGTGAAATTCGGTTGGAAAATGAGGAGAGGGGGGGGAGATATAGGAGGATTATTGCCGAGCTTGTAGGGATAGGAAGACCAAATTTCATCTTTCAATTTCAAAAATAATTCTAGATCTTTCCAATATATAAGTTGTGTACAACATTTTTAATCATTTTGGACTAGTATGGGATATGTGATATATGCTTATATTAATTCATGTGTAACGAATTTTAGGTGGCTTTTATTATGACTTTCATATCTTGAAATTTCTCATGGTATAGCTCATAACTACTTAGGTTCGGTTTCAAGTTCAAATTAGTACGTATTTTAGAATTTACGTTTTAGGTTATTATAATTCTTCCCCTCTAAACGAAAATTTTGTCCTCGAAATTTGAAATAGAAATCAATGAATACGTACCGAATCATGAAAAGAAATGTGGATATCTAGATCGCATCGACTCTTCGGTTTCCCAAGTAGCCTCACTCTCGGAATGATTCCTCCAAAGGATTTTAACGAACGAAATAGTTTTGTTTCTCATGACTCGATCCCAACAAACGAGGATAGCCCCAGGCTCTCCATCAGAACAAAAATCATAATAAATATGATCCCTCGAATACAAAACAAATACGCAGCATATCACAGATGTAATCTCACAAAGGGATACTTGAATCACATATACACACGAGGCAACTACGGAGGTAGTGCTAACGGTAAAAATCTCATCAATTCTATTCAGATTCAGAACGGACTAAGGGAACTTACTAATGAGCAGAGAAGCACATATCGAATCATTCAACGTATCAAGAGCTTCATAAGGAGGTGGGTAACATATTCGTATCGACGATCAACTAAGCACATATCGGGATATCAAAACGTATCAGAAGGCATAACGGAATAGGTAGAATAATCGTACGGATAAGAACGAATCTAAGGTCTAATGTATCGTGAGCTAGTTCTTCATTATATGTCAAACGTCTAATTCTTCTATATGGAAACGTCATACGGAACACACACATTCCCGGTCTAAGGTTCCAAAATTTCTCTTCCACAATGATAACTAATCCATTAGCCACTGAATCAACTCTGGACGTTCAATAAACAGCTCGCCGACCTAATTTAACTAAAAGGGGTTCTTCATCTTTGGTCATACAAAACACCGAAAGGGAAAACTCTTGTCGCTTGCATGCCATCCACCTTAGTGAGCAAACACAACCAGAACTAACGCTTGTCAAATTTCCTGCTCAACACATCTTCCAAGCTCGAATGGTTGTTCTGCTTATCCATTGGTTTGGAGGTGCAAAGCATTACTAACTCGAGTCTGGTCCCTCAAGCCTTCTGTAGCTCTTCCTAGGAATGTGATGTAGAAACGCGAATCTCTGACACGATCACTGCAGGTGCGCCATGTAGCTTGAATAATCTTCTGCCGAAAGAAATCTCTGCCAATCCTCCCAGTGAGCCGACCTTGTCAAACCATCCACTACGACTCAATTCGTGTTTTCCTTCCTAAATGTGCGCGGAAATCCCGTTACAAGTCCATGAAGATTTAATCCCACTTCCACCTAAAAACATCGAAACTGAGGAAAACCACTTGTACGCTGAGGCTGAATCTTAACCTGTTGACATGCTAAACACTTCGCCACCAATGTAGTTACAATGATCTTCATACCATTCCATCAAGATTCTGCTTCAAGTCTCTATACATATTAGTACAACTAAGATGAATAGAGCAATTAGAGTTGTGTGCTTCAATCAAAAACCGCTTCCTTCAAGTCTTCTAACATACGTCATCTTCCACCGTCTTGCTCCTGAGCTTCTTCATGTCTGCTACCAATCACTCTAAAGTCATGCATCGGATAGTTCATCTCCTACGGTTCTAGCTGTAATACTAATCAGCTTCCACAACTCAATACACAACCTCATACTATGTTCATTCTTCTCTACGAATAAAACTGGAGTACACCACGGATACACACTCAGACGGATAAAACCACTTCTAAAAGCTGGTCCTTCAATTCTTTCCATTCAACTGATGCCATAAGATACGGAGTTTCAGAATTAGGTGAAACGTTGCTCTTACACGGATAGGGTTTCTGAATCAACCAACTTACTGATCTCAGGCACTGCTCAAGATCTCCTATGATCCCAATAAGTTCAAGTTATATGATGTAATTATTATCACGTTGTCCAGGCGTCATAATACTTGCATCATATACACATGCCTTTATTGCAATCACAGTCTACCTCGAGTCGTGACTAAACAAATTCTCACAACCAGATCAAAACGAATTTACACTCAGATGGAGATTTTGATAGTTAAACCAAGAATACATTGCGAAATTTCAAACAACTGAATAACTCTCAAGGCGAGTTTCATTAAACGAAGTATCTTCACAACCGCGACGGATTAACGTACGAGTTTTTAAAACAAAGATGATCATAATTGTTTACCAGGTTGGGAACCATGGTACAGAATTTGATATTCTTAAATCGCCAAAGATGAAAAATCAAATATGACCGTTGTTAGCATCTCGATGCTCAGTCAACAAATCCATATTCAGAAAAATATCGAATCAAACATTCCTAAAGGAAACAGATTAGCAAAATGAAACTTATCTTCAAATATCTTCAAAATGTACTGGACAATTCCGATACTCGTGATGGATAATCACAAGATTTCTTATAGGAATAGAAATGGGTATAGCAGATTCTAATAGTGCAGAGGGAACCTTAATATGCTTAGCGAAAGCAAGGGAAACCACAAAATGTGTCAAACACATCAGATTCATACATATACGAATTCCCTGAATGAAAGAAAAGGTATCTAAACAAATCATAACGAATCAGAGATCAAATTTCGAAAGAATGCGGTCACATCAGAAAGTGAAACCTGTAAGGCATTACTACAAAAGTCTCAAAGCATTCTAAACTTATGTTGCGTATCTTGCTAAATTTTCTAAATCTCTGGAATGAACGATCTTATAAGGCAAAACTAAAAGCGGAGGCACGAATCAGAGTGATGCGGAAGACAGATAGCTAACCAAAGCCTTAACTTAAAATCTACCCAATCCTCACCGGTCATAACTGAAGTTCCTACAGGGAGAAACCTAAAGCAACTTCTTCAAAGGTCATTTCATAAGCTCCTATAGTGCAAACCTAAGGGTCCAAATCTTCACAGGTCATAACTTATGTACTACAAGTCGCAGCCTGGGCTCTGATACCATAATTGTAACACCCCAACCCGACAAGGGTCAAAATGCCACATTATGGTGTCAACAGAACAAACGCAAGCGGAATACTTTTATAATTATTAAGGTTACAAAGGTTCAAAATGAAACTAAGGACATAATAAATCTAAACAATAATGACTATCACTTTAGAATACAAGTCTGAATCAAATCTAAATAGAAGATAACTCTAAGGTCTAATCCAAATGCAAAAGGAATCTATCATCGGGGTAGTCCACTAAGAGCTCCTATGCACTCTTCACTCAAACCCAGCTTCCAACCTAAAACCTGCCGCAGGAAAAGAAATGCGGCTGAGCTTAAAAAGCCCAGTGAACAGATATATATACAAAGCAGAAATAGGTAATAAGCATAATCAAATGAATATGAATCAAATGGATCAAATACATAAATATCATGAGTCAGAATAGCTCTAAGAGTCAAAAAAATAATACGACAACGAACACGTACAAATGAGCCACTCGAACGGAACAAAGATACCTAACAGATAGCCATGAGCCTGTCTAAACGAGCCACTCGAATAGACCACATAATCACATATACATATCCGTCAAATCATAGGTTGTACAAGGAGATGAGACCTCTCAAGTACCAGAAGTGAGAGGGGTGCATGGCACGCACAAACCAATCACTAAGTCAAATAACATATCAAATCATATAAGCCTAGGATGCATCCATACGCTCCCTATAAAACAGAATACATATGCAAGTACGAGACTATACATACATATAACAGAATGGCCACGTGCGTCATAATCATATATTCATAACATAAGGGAATGTCGTGGATCAATCACACCTCCATGAAAAGTGTCATGCCATTGGTGCCTCAATGACATGGCCATGGTACCTCCATGGCTAGTTAGCTCGGGCAACAAAACAGAACAGAACAAAGCTACCCATAATAAGCAATCATAGCATAATCAACAAAGGCATAACAACTGAACAGAATCTCCATCATTGAGATAATAAACAGATCATCATAACAGAATGGATAGCAATATCTGAAATATCTTAAATCATATCAAGGGAATCATAGCAATGGCTTATATCAAATGGGATCATGGAAAAGTAAACAAATCAAAGTTAAGGATCGGAAAGTCATGAGATCAGAACCCTTACTGAGAAAGGGTAGAATATCTATACCTTATGAAATCAATCAACCAAATAAGAAAGCACCAAAAACAGAGAATCACTCCATCTTCACCGAACCTATACAAATTAATGATCACGTATTACTTATAAGCTCATTTTACAAGTTTACCACTTATAGTTATTAAGGTTTCCCATTTAAGGTTTCCCATTTAAGGTTTCTTTCTATTTTTAGAAACTTTCCACTTTTAGTAACTTTTCATTTTTAGAACTTTCCATCTTTAGTAACTTGCCATATTTAGTAAGTTTCCTTATTTAGTAAGTTCCTAGATTTAGTAACTTTCTATATTTAGTAAGTTTCTATAATTAGTAAGTTTTCTGATTTAATGACTTTTAGGGTTATAAATAACAATTAAATAACTTTTAGACTTAATATGATCAACATTATAGTTTAGGGTTTAATATTACAACTTTTAATAATTTAGGGTTTAAACTGTCATTATATCAAGTTCAGGGACTAAAATGTAAATTACGTATTTATATGAAATTTCTTATACTTGTACATTTTAACACTTCATTAATTACTCCATGCAATATAAACCCTAATTCATGGATTTACAACCCTAACTCGACACATATAGCAACCCAATAATCCTTTTGGTCCTTATCACATTCGATCCATTTTTATTCCCTTTTTAGCATGTCAAACCCAACATGTAACCACACATTTTCGACTCCACCTTTGCACATCCAAACGACACCACAACCTTAGTAGTCACAGGCACTCGACACATTCAATAATTAAACCGAATAAACCCTAATTGTATTCTTATTCGACCCATATTTCTTACGACATGACATGCATGAAACTTTCATTTTTACCCTTATATATATTTCAGGTTTCATGCACATATTAGATCTAATTTACACGTGTATGTACACATAATCAAACCACTACATGTTTACCATAAATCGACTTATTTGAACATCATGAATATGCATGCAAAATTTCTATGTTATACGCCACACAAGACACCTAGAATACACCCTATTAATTGACATGTACATTCTATTATTTCATTCGTTAGTTTCCAAATTTTGAAGTTTACAATGGTTCTCGAATTAAGGTTAATAGATTAGATTCATACGCTCATAATACTTATTCAAATAACAACACCCCTATGTCGACTTGTATAACCCTAGTTTCCCCATGCACTAGACCCATTTTACACCCATGCTTACATGCACGTTCACAACTATTTTAAACACATTCGAACACACTCTAATACTCCCTGCATTAGACCCACCACAAACAATAACCCATGCATAAATTCCCATTATTAACCCAAAATAGTGAACACATACGACCCACTAAACACGACATAAGCATGCATGAATCTTCCATTTTCTATACATATATCACCTAGGTTCTCTCATGCATAATATAGATCCAATTTAACATTCATATAACCTGATTCAAATAGCCATAATTAATTGTATATCGACATTAATAACGCACTATTTCATGTGACTCCTTTTCCAGATTTTAGATCGAAATCAGGTGATCAAAACATGCATTTCCATTTCAGATCCTAACGACTATGCAAAACCCTTATATCGACATAAGCATTTTATCATTTTACACAATCCAATTTCCAGGTTATAATCCTATATATATACATTCTGGTTCATCATTTTATGTACAATAGAGATCCAATTTCATGAAGCAAAACTGATTTTAAAATCCCATAAAACATTCTAGTCGACACATGCATAATTCTGTTATTTCATGTATTCATTTCGACTCTTTCATTCGTTAATATTATAGGTCGATCAAACTTATTTTGGGTTACTATATTAATATTTCAACGTGTTCATGACGAGAGGAAAACAAGATCAAAGGTGATACCTTTGTGTCGATATGGAGATAACACAAGGAACAAGAGAACTTAGAACAAAATCTACCCAAGAACCTCCTGTTACGCCAAGAATCTGATTTGAAACAATCGAACACCCGACTTTTTGTCGATATGGAGATAACACAAGGAACAGGAAAACAAGATCAAAGGTGATACCTTTGTGTCGATATGTGTCGATATGGAGATAACAAAAGGAACAGGAAAACAAGATCAAACAGCCGACTTTTGGACCCAATAAACTACAATCGAACACCCCTTTTTTTAATACCCTTGTGCTCCCTTTTTAACCACCTTGAACTCGTATGAAAAAAAAAGAGACCAAGTGTCGCCACCTGTATTTGTTTTAGGGTCTTTGCTTTGAATGTGAAATTTGGTTGGAAAATGAGGAGAAGGAGGGGAGATATAGGAGGATTATTTCCGAGCTTGTGGGGATAGGAAAACCAAATTTCATCTTTTAATTTCAAAAATAATTCTAGATCTTTCCAATATATAAGTTGTGTACAACATTTTTAATCATTTTGGACTTGTATGGGATATGTGATATCAACATATGCTTATGTTAATTCATATGTAACGAATTTTAGGTGGCTTTTATTATGACTTTCATATCTTGAAATTTCTCATGGTATAGCTCATAACTACTTAGGTTCGGTTTCAAGTTCAAATTAGTAAGTATTTTAGAATTTACGTTTTAAGTTATTATAATGTATGCATGAGAAAACATTTTTAGTTTGTATCAACAATGCACGAAAAATGTTTAATGATCCTAGTTTCGTGAAATTTTTCAAAAACAATGGAATTGGGGTGTTTGGCGATTTCAATGTTTTGGCGCCAAGAGATTTAAGCTTGAAAATTTTTAGTGTTAATTGCTCCTAATGCAATTTCAAGTATCCTAGACATGATTCCTCTTAAAACTATTTAATCTAAAGCAAAATCCGGACCAAAATGTATGATATAGGTGGGTTTATGCAAATCCTATGTTGAGGGAATCATGATTGTTATACATTGTCAAATCCTAGTCCTAATTTCATAAAGACTTACTCAAAATTGAAAAACCCCAATTCAATTTGTATGAAAAAACCCTAGACTCAAGATTAAAGAAAATTAGAGTTAAATGACCTACAATTTAGGTTGAAAAAGTAGTAGTAGTTGATAATCTTGAAAATTAATGCCTCGACTTTGATCTTGAAAGGGTGTAATTGAATTTTGGGTTGTGAGGTTTGGTTTTGACAGGAATGGCAGAAGTCGGGAAAGTTTAAAAGTTAGTAGTGAGGGAAAAGAAGACTGGAATACGGACTGTATCAGATCCATGGTACCATTAAAATTAATGGTGCTGTGCCACTTTAGTGGTGCCGTGATCTGCTGGGATGAATTTTTGTCCCATTTTGATTTTTGACAAATAAGTCTCGCTGATTTAGTGAGACTTTTTGACACGAGCAGAGAATTTATACCTAATAAATTCTTTTAACGAGACGAACTAGACTAGACGATAAGTGATGACTTTAATGTTTCCAAAGAAATACGTAAGTAGTCATTAGAAGGATACGAGGGATGACTTTAATATTTCCAGTGAAATATTTAGATAGTCATAAGATTTACGGAATATGTTCCATCATTCCTAGACCTAGACGAAGATAGTTAAAGGATTCTCATTTTAAAGATTTGGTCAAGATGTCGGCGATATTGTCTTGAGTAGGAACTTTCTCAATAGAAATGTTTCCTTTTTGGACGTTATCGCGAAGGAAGTGGTGACGAATTTCGATGTGTTTAGTACGAGAGTGTTGAACGGGGTTCTTGCTCAAGTCAATAGCACCTTTGTTATCGCACATAATAGGGATGTTGTCGAGATGGATGTCGTAGTCAATTAGAGCTTGTTTCATCCATAGTGCTTGTTGACATACCTTTCCAGCGCTTACGTATTCGGCTTCGGTCGTGGAGATAGCAAGAGCCGTTTGTTTCTTGGAGAACCAAGAAGTTAGACAACAACCCATGAAGGTACAAACGCCACTCATACTTTTTTGATCCACATAATCTCCCGCATGATCAGAGTCGGCATAGACAATAGTTTCTACACCGGTCCCCTTGGGATAGAACAATCCCAAGTGTATAGTGCCTTTAATGTATCGGAAGATACGCTTAACCACTTCAAAGTAAGAGGTTTTGGGATCCTCTTGGAAGCGAGCACAAAGGCAGACACGAAACATGATATCGGGCCTACTTGTCGTTAGGTATAATAAACCTCCTATCATACCTCTGTACATAGTGTTATCCACAGACTAACCTTCTTTATCTTTCGTGAGTTTCATTTCCATGGACATGGGAGTTTTCATGGGCTTAGACTCTTCTAAACTAAATTTCTTAAGTATCTCTTTAATATACTTAGATTGATTAAAGAAGATACCATCTTCCATTTGTTTTATTTGTAGACCAAGGAAGAAATTTAATTCCCCCATCATGCTTATCTCAAACTCGTCACGCATGATCTTTGAAAAAATCATCGCACAGTTCTGGACAAGTTGAGCCGAATATAATGTCGTCGACATATATTTGAACAATGATTAGATATGAATTTTGTTTCTTCGTGAAAAGTGTGTTATCAACCATTCCCATGGTATATTTATGTTTAAGCAAGAATGCTTTTAGTCTATCGTACCAAGCTTTAGGATCTTGTTTGAGAACATAGAGTGCTTTCTTGAGTTTATAAACATGATTCGGTTTTTCAAAATCAATGAATCTCGGAGGTTGTGCAACGTATACCTCCTCGTTGATATAACTATTTAGGAATGCACTTTTCACATCCATTTGGTATAGTTTAAAGTCTAAAGCGCAAGCATAGGCAAGGAGTATCCTAATAGACTATTATCTAGCTACGGGTGCATAAGTTTCATCATAATCTATTCCTTCTTGTTGGTTATAGCCTTGTGCCACCAACTTTGCCTTATTCCTAGTTACGACGCTATTTTCGTCGAGTTTGTTTCTAAATACCCACTTAGTTCCTATGATACTTTGATTCTTAGGTGGAGGTACTAGATCCTAAACTTGGTTTGCGGTGAATTGATTTAACTCTTCTGCATGGCAACTACCCAGCTTTCATCCTTTATTGCTTCACCGACCATTCTTAGGTTCTACGATCGATATAAAATAAAAGAAATTACTTTTGTTTTGTACTTGTGACCTAAGAGTTATTTGGTTTAGGTTTCCTATGACATTTTCTATTGGATGGTTATTGGATTCCTTAATGTTGAGAACTTCGTCAACCTCAACTATTTCATCCTCAATGTCATTTTCTAAGGTTTTCTTGCCATTGACCTTAATGGCTTCTTCCTCATCTAAGTCATCATCCACTAAGGGTGATGTCTTAGTTGGTGGAGGACTTTCATCGAATGTCACGTTGAGTGATTCTTCGACTTTCATTGTTTTTTTGTTTAAGACAACATAAGATTTACTATTTTGGGAGTAACCTAGGAAAACACTTTCGTAAGACTTTGGGTCAAACTTGGTGAGGTAGTCTTTTGTGTTTAGTATGAAGCACTTGCTTCCAAACACTCTAAAGTAGTCTAGAGTAGGTTTTCTACCTGTCAAGATTTCGTATGCTATTTTTCCTAAGATTTGTCTAATCAAAATCCTATTAAGTATGTAAGTTGAGGTGTCTACCGCATTACACCAAAACTTTTGCGAAATGGATTATTCATTCCACATCGTTCTACTCATCTCTTGTAGAGTACGATTTTTCCGCTCAACTACCCCATTTGATTGTGGAGCGCGTGGAGCCAAGAAATTGTGTGTAATACCATTAGCATCACAATATACTCCAAATTGCACTTCATTATAAAATTCCCGACCATGATCCATCCTAATCGAGACTATTGTACACCCTAGTTTATTTTGGACTTTCTTAATAAAGATTTCGAATTCCTCGAAAGCTTGTGTCTTATTCTTAAGAAATCTAGTCCAAGTATACCTAGAGTAGTCATCTACAATTACTAAGGTGTAGTAATTTCCTCTGTAGCTCCCTACGGCGGATGGACTGAATAAGTCCATGTGAAGGAGTTCTAGACATCTAGAAGTCGAGACCATATTCTTAGCTTTGTGACTGGAATGGGCTTGTTTTCCAACTTTACAAGCGTCACAAAAGTGTTTATCAAATTTAATCTTAGGTAGGTTTCTAACTAGTTCCTTAGACAACAATGATTGTATTAAACGCATATTGGCGTGACCTAGTCTCCTATGCCATAGAGTGGAATTATCATCTATGGTTGCTAGGCAAATCTTATCCTGAGGCTTATTTCCTATTTTCATGACAAATAAGCCATTCTTCCTAACTCCTTTGCCTATGGTCTTACCATTCATAGTGATCTCACTACCCTCTTCGGAAAATATAACTCTACACTTATTGTCAACCATTTGACTAATACTAAGCAAGTTAAATCCTAAGTTATCTACATGCTCAACATTTCTAATAGTGAGGGAGTTTTGAGTAATCATACCTTTTCCTATGATGTTGCCCTTAAGTTTGATACCGAAAGTGACATTACCTCCGTTGTAAGCCTTGTATGATGAGAATAGACTTCAGTTACCCGTCATATGATTAGTGCATACACTATCCTTGACCCATTCATCGGGCTCTAAGTCGATTCCCAAGCATATCTATTGAATAAGACAAAGATTCAAACATTTGGTCCCCAATATCTCATGGGTCCAAAGTTGTTAGTATTAAACATCCCATGCATTTGTTGCATTTGGATAGGATGTTGAAACGGATGACAAATTCCCCATGGCAAGTAACCTCGTTGTTGAAGGTTATTCCAAGTTACAGGATAGTTAATTGGATAACTTGGTCTTTCTAAAGTTACTTCTCGGTTGAGGAGTTCTTGACCGAGGTTTAGGAACATTTGTTTTTCTAGGTGGAGGAGTCTTTGATCTAGTATCGGGTTTTACAAAGCCAAGCCCGGGGGTTGACAAAGGTTTGTAAAAACTTTTGACCTCCTTTTTACTAGCAACAGGTATTTTAACATTGTTAACTACTATGTGACTTGGTTTAGGACTTAAGTTATTTTTCAGACTTGACTCAATTCTGTCTTCAGCACCAGACGGTACCACGGTACCACTAATTTTAGTGGTGCCGTCTGTACCTTTAATGGTACCGTCCACTATTTCGACAGAACTTGTGGATTTGACAAATTTGACTTGTTTTGTTTACATGACGTAACTTTATTTGGATTAAACCTATATCCGCACTGACATGCTCACTATATTTAATATTATATAACATGTCATCTGGTGTTTTTTTTTCCCTTTTTCCTTAACATATTTTTCCTAAGTTCAACATTTTCTAACCTAAGATTATGACATGATTAGCATCCAACCTCACATTCAATCCTTTTCTCAAGTCTTTTGACTTGGTCTTTTAGTTCTAAACTTTCCGCTTCGAGTTTATGCAAAGTTGTTTTAGTGTTTTGTTTCTAGTTATGATTTTAGAACTTACTTCACATAGTTTATTATATTCATCATATAGTACATTATCATCTATTGAAGAATTATCATCACTATAGTAAGAAGAGTCGGAATGTACCTCATTTGAAGCTTGAGCCATCAGACATGTTTCGTCGTTGGGCTTCTTCTCTTCTTCTTCACCGCTATCACTCGAAGAGCCTCCTACAAAAGCTCTTTGGTTGTTGGTTCTCGGTGGTTTAGGACATTCTCCGATGAGATGATTAGGATCTCTGCATCTAAAACATTTCCTATCACTCTTACCTTTCTTCTCATCTTGCTTCTTTTGGAAGGACTTCTTTTCATCACAAGGTTGTCTAACAAATCTACCTCTTCTCCTAAAGAACTTCTTAAAATCACTAATGGCTAATGCATACTCTTCTTCTTCACTATCGGAATCCAAACTTTCCTCATCACTAGACTCCTTTTTGGCTTTCAATGCTAGAGATCTAACTCTCTCACTTTTGCCTTTGACTATGTCGGAGTCTTTCTTAATTATCATTTCATGAACTTTCAAGTTTCCTATTAGTTCATCAAGTGATAATGTCGCCAAGTTCTTTGACTCTTCAATGGCGGTGACCTTTGCTCTCCATTTGGGATGTAGAGCCCTAAGAAACTTCCTAACATAGTTCTTGTTAGAATAACCTTCATCAAGAGCTTTAAGACTAGTAATAATAGTATTAAATCTAGCAAAAGCATTATCAATAGATTCATCTTCCGGAATGGAAAATTGTTCATATTGTTGCACAAGAAGAACTATCTTGTTTTCCAAATTTCTTTTGCCGTGTTACACATAAAAATTCTTTTAAATTCCTTTTTCGGCAAAGCATTATAAATCATCATTTTAGCCTCATCATTTTTGGCTAGTTTTCTTTTAAGGTTATCACTTTGTTTATTATAAGGAACTATTTCATCCCTTTTAGTTTCCGGATTCTTTTCAATCGGTTGAAAGTCACCCTCGGTAATAATATGCCAAAGATCAATGTCTTTTGATTTCACACACGTTTCGAATCTTGTTTTCCAATATATAAAATAATCAGTTTCAAAAAGTGGTGGTCTTTGCATAGATTGGCCTTCTTGATATTTGTCGAAATCCATTGATCGATTCAAGCTTTAAAATACAATTTATTTTAAAATCTTGCCGAACCTGGCTCTGATACCAATTGTGGAAAACTATAAGGGGGGGTTGAATAGTTTTACCGGTTTTTAGTTAGTTATAAAACTTTGCTTGTGAAAAACTTTGATTCGATTCTTTTGTGAAGTCAATCAACACCAATATGAACACTAAGTTATACTAACTAACATAAACAAAACGTATAAAGAAATGAGATGGAAAGATCAAACCGAGACAACGAGATTTATAGTGGTTCGGTCATGAAGCTCTTCTTCGCCCTACTCCACTCCCCGAGTACCCAACTCGAGAATTCTAAATACTATGTCAACAAAGCTCCCTTCAGGCGGAGAAAACCGTACAACGTCGCTTATGACAATTTTCGACACTAAGCTAAATGTCAAGTACTAATCTTAGCTAGTACCAATCTACCACGATCCACATGATCCTTACTAAATCACACAATCAACACACTTCTATCGATCTACCTGATCTACCCTTGATCAACACACAATCCCACAAGCTACAAGAGATCTCCAAGATCTCAACAAGATCAGAATGATCTACTCCTACAAACTACACAAAAGAAAATTCAACTTGGTGTTGATAGTGGTGAAAATTTATTTGAGGAAGTTTGGAGTCGATTTGGGGGGGGGAATAACTGTTACAAATTTTAAACTTATTTTTCCAATTAAAACATTTCTTTATAAATAAAAATAATTTGTAAAATGTATTTTTGAAAAAATGTTTTGTCACATTAAAAATGTGAAGTTTGAAACACAAATTCACTTCTTTGATCATTAGTCAATTTGTAAATTTGTTTGTTCATACCTAGAGTGATTTACGTAGTAACGGGATATTTCGACTAAAAACTTGTTAACGTTAATTTTGGTGTAAAGTGTTTTCACATTTTGTTATCATCAATACGTAAAGTTATCGAAAGATATAAATAACGTTTTTAGAACATTATTTGCATCAACAAAATTGTACAAATTTTGATGCGTTCTTTTCTAGCTTAGATTGTGACTCTTTTAGTTTTGTGTTCTCTAATTGTAAAGCAAGACAAGAGTCATATTCGAAGGCTTTGTTTCTTTCTAGTGTTTTTATTTTCTGTTTAAGCTCTACTATTTCGTTTTCTAGTCGTTTTCTAATTATCTTCATACCTTTGTTTTTAAGTATGATTTGTAGACTAGTTTCACACATTTTATCGTATTTTTTTTGCATAACATCACCATCCATAGAAGACGCTTCATCACTATAGTAAGATAGATCGGAACATACCTCGTTGGATGATTGAGCCATGAGAGTCGTTTCCTCCTTTGTCTTTTCATCGCCCTCTTCACCACTATCACTCCAAGAACCTCCTACAAAAGCCTTTTGGTCCTTGTTTCTATGTTGTTTTGGAAAATCACCAATGAGATGATTCGGGTCTTCGCATCTACAACATTTCCTATTGTTCTTGCTTTTCTTGTCATCCCGGCTTTTTCGGATTGACTTCTTTTCATCTCGAGGTTGTCTAACAAATCTACCTCTTCTCTTGAAGAACTTCTTGAAGTCCCTCACGGCCATTCCATAATCCTCATCATCATCACTATCCGATGACGATTCTTCTTCATCACTTGACTCTTTCTTAGCTTACAAGGCAATAGATCTTACCTTGTCCTTTTTACCTCTAATCACTTCCAAATCTTTCTCTATGATCAACTCATAGACTTTCAAGTTGCCAATGAGCTCATCTAGTGAAAGTTTCGTCAAGTCCTTTGATTCTTCAATAGCGGTGACTTTCAGTCTCCACTTTGGATGAAGTGCCCTAAGAAACTTACGAACATAGTTTTTTCTCGAAAAACTTTGGTCAAGAGCTTTTAAACTAGTAATAATAGTATTAAACCTATCAAATCCACTATCAATAGATTCATCCTCGGCAATCGAGAATTTCTCATATTGTCGCACAAGTAAATCATTCTTGTTATCTTTGACTTGACTATTACATTGGTAAGTGATTAACAAAGTTTGCCAAATTTCTTTTGCCGTTTCACACATGAAAATTCTTTCATATTCTTTCTTAAGTAAAGCGTTGTAAAGAAATATTTTTGCTTCATTATTTTTGGCAAGTTTCCTTTTAAGATCATTTGATTGTTTTTCAAAAGGTACAACTTCCTCTTTGTTAGTAGTTTCATTTCTTATAGTAGGTTGAAAATCACCCATCGTAATAACATGCCAAAGATCAAGATATTTTGATTTCACATAGGTCTCGAATCTATTTTTCCAATATATAAAACCATCGCTTTCAAAATGTGGTGGTCTTTGCATCGATTGACCCACTTTGTAGTTTTCGAAATCCATATATCGATTCAAGTTTTAAAATCCAATAAATTTTAAAAATCTTGGTTAACGTGCCTCTGGTACCAATTGTTAGGAATTAAATTTGAGTTGATATTGACAAAACATGAAAGATGAAGGATTTATGAAGACAAAAATGAAGGACTAAATATGTATTATGTTAAGAGTCTTTGTAACCCTAATCTCTAGTTTATAAAGAGATGGGGCGTGATTTTTATATGTACAGGAGTCAAGATGTAACTCCATTAAAGGGGTGTGTGTGTAAACCTAGGCGTAAGTCTTGTGTTAGACGCCTAGGGTTAGTGTTTGGTATAAGCCTCAAGGATCTTTGATCCCTGTTAGAGTGTAACCGTGCTATACTGGATCACATAGCATTGGGGCTGATTATATTAGTAGTTGTTAGAGATGATGACGAAGAAACCTTGTAGCAATAATAATGATAGTTTTGTTATTCCACTGCGTATCGTATTAAGCATTATTATTGTTAATCCCACTTGCTCTAAACGATCCACGAAGTTGTTTTAATTATAACTTCACAATTGGTATCAGAGCCAAGGGGCTCTTGATCGTGGGATTCACAAGGTTTGGTTTGTCGAAAAACAAGAAAAGAAGAAAAATTCGTAACTGGTTCAATTTTCGTAACACACTTCAAGGCTGTTTTCAAATGACAATAACTCCTCCGCTAACCGTTGGATCGGGCTGAAATTTTTACTGGAGATTCTTCATACCGGAGGGATCTTCGATCTGAGCTCTAGATCGTCAGCAATAAATTTTTGAAAACTGATGTAGAGGAGTATATGATTTTCAAATTTTTAAGGTTTTCTTGATTCAACTTCTTAAATTTGTGTTCTATTCGTGTTAAGTCATTATGGAAGTTGTTTCTATGTTGCTCGGTGTTCATTATACATGGAAGAACAGCAGGTTTGGATTGGATTTTATCAAGGTTTTAACCGGTTCTTTTATCAGATTGAAGAAACTCTAAATTTTGAATTTTAGGGTTTGGTTTATGAATGTTGTGAATTTTAGGGTTTCATAAACCCTAGATTGGTTGTTTGCGACTTGATGATTTGTGTTTGTACTGCTTGGAAGATGTAACTTAGTACTGTGCTCGAATCATTAGTACTACTCGTGACGGAGGTTTGTACTGTTACGCTCTTGGTTAGTACTGCCAACACATGTTCGTACTGCTATGGTTATGGTTCATATTTAGTACTGCCTTCCAAGGATAGTACTGGTTGTATACATTCGTTTGTACTGCTAGCCAAACATACAACCAACTTTTGTACTACTCAACATCTATTCTTTCAAAGTACACAAGATGGTATTTGTCCTGCACATTCCAGAATGAGGGTTCCTTTGTACTGTTTCTTACGTGGTTTGTACTGCCATGGTCTAAGTGACTACTGCTCGATATACGATGGTTTGTGCTGTTTGAAAGTTTGTCACATTGAAGATAATTATGGAAGAAGGGAATCACGACTTATGCATGCTGATCCTTTTTATATTACTCTATCTCATTACTGGTCGAGGGTCGATGCTTTTCTTTTTCTCTATAATGGGTCGGTTGATTATACTATATAGTACTGTCAACGTTCACTCCATGCATGCACCATGAAGGCAATAGGATGGTGATATTCTTGGTTTGCAGTACTGCATGATGATTTCATAATGTGATATTACCTATTTTATATGGAGGTCGGTGGTCTTTATTATTTTCACATGGGACGGTTATTTATCTCTTTTATTATTTGTCATACTGGGTCGGTGACTTGTGGCAAATATCATATAATGAGATGGTGTTCTTTTTGATGGTGCATATATTATATAAAGTTTTGGTGGTTGCATGTTGAAATTGCATGAGCTTGCCAATTGCATGAATTACTCAGTTTCAAAACACCATTATTTGTCATGCGAAGGCATATGGATTGGATGTTTATGACAGTACGATTGAATGGAATTACTTGTGACGCACACACGAAGTGAGGGGAAGCATATGTTATTGATTTGGAACAGGTGGTTCCAACTCACACACCAGGGGAAGACACACATAGAGGTTGAGTTTGGATTTGATTTTTGGAATTGGTTTTAGGTACTTAAAAGATTTATGGCTCGGTTTTATTTTCTCTTATTGGCGAAGAGGATTATTTGTTGCTTATTTGACGATGAAGTGGAATTTTTCAAGGTTATGTTTTATCATACCTTTTTGGCAGGAGGTAATTTGTTCGTTCGTTCAAGTGACTACGAATTGACAAACACTTGAAGGAGTTACGTTATTGTGCTCAGTAATTATTGTCAAGAGATTGCGATCTCCCTATACGTTAAGTATACGTTCGAAGTCAGTTTTAGTACAAGACATAAGACACAAGGTTGGTTTATTCTACTTCAGCATCAAGTTAGTAATGGTTAGTTTTCTTCATCATTACATAAAGCCTACAGAATTGAAGATTCAACAAATGGTTAACATATGGGTTTTAGGGGAAGCTTAAATGTTCAAATGATTAACCATTTATGTGCTACATCGAGGTGAAGGTTTTATAGCTGCTCGTTGGTATTTTTACTGAAGATTTGGGATTTTTCTGTCTTGGGTTCATTTATAAAAGAAAGCGTTTTGGTGTTCATTCATGGAGGGCAATTCAAGACATTAGAAGACTAGATTGGAAGTATGGTACTGGTTCGTGGTTATGACGATCAAGGTTGCATACTTTTGTCCCCTAATTGATGATGACAAAAAGGGGAAGAATATTACATAGAAGATTGCAACTTGTAGAGCCTTGGTGATATAGCATGGATGAAGATTGACGACATCTTTCATGTATATAGTTGGTTTTGTCATTATCAACTAGGGGAAGATTGTTAGGAATTAAATTTGAGTTGATATTGACAAAACATGAAAGATGAAGGATTTATGAAGACAAAAACAAAGGACTAAATATTTATTATGTTAAGAGTCTTTGTAACCCTAATCTCTAGTTTATAAAGAGATGGGGCGTGAGTTTTATATGTACAGGAGTCAAGATGTAACTCTATTAAAGGTGTGTGTGTGTAAACCTAGGCGTAAGTCTTGTATTAGACGCCTAGGGTTAGTGTTTGATATAAGCCTCAAGGATCTTTGATCCCTGTTAGAGTGTAACCGTGTTATACTTGATCACATAACATTGGGGCTGATTGTATTAGTAGTTGTTAGAGATGATGACGAAGAAACCTTATAGCAATAATAATGATAGTTTTGTTATTCCGCTGCGTATCGTATTAATCATTATTATTGTTAATACCACTTGCTCTAAACGATCTACGAAGTTGTTTTAATTATAACTTCACACCAATTGTGGAAAACTAGAAGGGGGTTGAATAGTTTTTACCCTTTTTAGATTGTTTACAAAACTTTAGATTCGGTGACTTGATGTGAAATCAACACAACATATAATATATGAATATAAACAATATGCAATAAGTAAATGCGGAAATCTAAAGGAAAGATCAAACCAATAGACACGGTCATTTATAGTGGTTCGGCACGAAGCTCTCTTCCTCGCCCTACTCCACTCCCCGAATACCCAACTCGAGAGTTTGCAAGCACTATATCAACAAGCTCCCTTATGGCGGAGAAAACCTTACAACGTCGCTTCACTTCTTTACCGATACTAAGCTAGATATCAAGTCTTTCACAAGGCAATATTTATTAAACAAGCCCTACCTCACGTCGAATGATCAAAGAGCCCAACTAATAAATATTTTCTAACACACTTTAAATATTTATTAAACACATTTTGCGGAGTGTTGGATACATGTATCTGAGGATACGGACACGGGCCCCGACCAAAAAGATGAAAAGTTTTGGTACAAAATTCTTGCGGAATACAATGACCAAGCCGAGAAAAAAGGATACATAGCGCGTTCGAAAAACATGTTTACTAGAAAGTGGACTCCAATGAACCGAGAAGTCAATAAGTATAACGCCATTTTCAACCAAACCACGAGGCTTAGTGGTGGAAATGATAAATATTTGAAGACGCGTGTTGAACTCTTGTATCATGATAGCGAAGGGTAACATTTTCCTCACTTAAAAGCTTGGAATTTTTTAAAGACAAACATAAATGATTGAATCTCGATTCGAAGCGTACAAAAAGAATCCGAGGACGGCTAACCACAGAAGAACCCGAGCTAGTTGGAGATGATGCTTTGTCTCGCCCACCTGACAAAGAACGAAAGTCTAAAAGTCAACGATCTACAAACTCATCCGCTATTTCTTCTCCATAAGAATCTTCTCATGAGATGTTGTAACAACAACCCACTTTAGATTGTGAGGCGAAGATGGAAGAAATAATAAACGAGGCTATGGTGAGAGTGGAATTAATCAAATCTCAAACACGGAACGAGGACATGAAGATGCTTGCAATCAACACTGAGGCGATGGATCAGGTAGACAAGGCTATTATCGAGGAGGCCAAACGTGAAATCCGAGTCATATACTTTCTCCAAAACTAGTTTAGTTCATGTACTTTTATTTTTATGTCTTTTTTATGTACTTTATTTTATGTTTTTTTTTTGTTTTTTTTATTATTTTTTTTTTTTATTAATGGAATTTTAATGTTTTGTTTTATTTAAATAAATGAAAAGAATATTAAACCATGTGAGGTCTAGAGATGTCCTATATTTAAGTAATGAAGATAGACTGTTTTCTGGTTAGGTTATAAAGAAAGAAAAAAATACCGAAATAACATGTTTTTGCTATAACACGAACCACATAACTCACGAGCACCTGGTGCCTTGTGAAGCTTAGTTTTGTTTGACAATTCCACTAAGCCACTTTCTGTTTCGTATTTTATTTTACTAATCTATATCTCCTCTTTAGTTTCTTCTATGTACGCAGGATTAGACTGACAGTAATAAGAACACACTAAGACCACAAACAACCCCGTCACATTAGCGTTAACTCAGCTTTTTCTCTCCTAGACCAAACACAGACGTCGTAAGGGGACTGCTGTCACAATCAAAACATACTGTTGACATAAATAAATGCCTAAAAACATTATCAATATTTATTCATATCTCTATGTTTTGATGATCACAAAATGTAAACTCATTAAAACATAAACTTATAAATTAAACAAGTACTTAGTTGTAAATATTCACTTCTACAACTAAAATCACTTAAGGTATGAATGAACTAATGCTTAATGCATTATATGATCAAAGGAACATTTTCTTAATAACTAGATTTTTTATAAAACATCAAAAACATTTTATATATTTTTGAAAAACATTTTTGGTATTAAATAAAAATGTTTAATCTTTTATAAAAATATGAATTCAATTTTTAACCAAAATCAGTTAAAATGTTCCAGAAAAACCTTCCCCACAAAAGGACAAAATTGGCCAACGTTCAGTAGGGGCGGCCCCCTTAATTTTACTAGGCGGCCCCCTTAATAATTAAGGGGACCGCCCCCGCTCCAGTAGGCTCCAGCTATCCAGATTTTTCTCCTATAAATACCAGCCTTCCCCTGGATTTTTACTCACCCTTTTGCACTAAAACTTTCTGTTGTAGATCTCATTTCATATCTTAAATAAACCTTTGATCATGTAATCTTAAGCATTGGTTTCCAAGTGATCCAAGCTTCCACCATCCAAGTGCAAAAGAAGAATACTTCTATCAATCAAGATTAGAAGTATTACAACTTAGTATCATTTTGTTACTTAAGTTGTGTGTTTAACAAAGTTTGTAAATCATTCATTCATTTGTATGTAAGGTGTGTGTTGTAGATTAGTGTTGTGTGTAAGTAGTGAAGATGTTGTATAAGTAGTTGTGGTATAGAAGTTGTGAGGTCAAAGTGTAGAAGTCGTGAAGCCGTTGTGTAGAAGTCGTGAAGCCGTTGTGTAGATGTCGTGAACCCGTGGTGTAGAAGTTGTGAAGCCGTAGCTTAGAAGACGTGAAGTCCTTGTGTTGAAGTCGTGAAGCCGTAGCATAGAAGTTGTGTAGCGGTCGTGTTGAAGCCGTGAAGTCCTAGTGTTGAAGTCGTGAAGCCGTAGCATAGAAGTTGTGTAGCGGTCATGTTGAAGTCGTGAAGTCTTAGTCATGAAGACATAGTGTTGAAGTCGTGAAGCCGCATCATAGAGGTTGTGTAGCGGTCGTGTTGAAGTCGTGAAGAAGTCGTGAAGCAGTCGTGAAGCCGTTGTGAAGTAGTCGTGAATAAGTTGTGATGAAGTTGTGTTGTGAAGTTGTGAGATTGGTTCTAGCTACGATTAGAACTCGACATTTAGCTTTGTGTCGTTAAACCCGTGTAAGCCAAAGTTGTGTACGGTTTTCTCCGCCATAAGGGAGCTTATTGAAGTTGTGATGAAAACTCTCGAGCAAGGTGTGCTCGGGGAGTGGAGTAGGGCAAGGAAGGTGTCCTTATAGCCGAACCACTATAAATCTCTCGTGTCTCGGTTAGATCTTTCCATACCTTATTTATTTCTTTACTTGCATCGTCATTACTTTCATACACATAGGCTTATATAATTGCTAGTATTAATTAGAGGTCGACTTCACATAAAGATCAAATTGAAAATCCATTCAAGAAACCAAAACTTTTACAATCAATTTAAAAGAATACATATATAACTAATAATAAGATTTAAGTTTTATTTTTCATAACAAACTAGAATCTAAAGTGTTTTAAAAATAAACAAAGGTTTTCATAATAAAATTAAAAAGACGTAAAACTATTCAACCCCCCTTCTAGTTTTCCACAATTGGTATCAGAGCCACGTCAATCAAGATCTTTAAAATATATTGTATTTTAAAACTTGAATCGATCTATGGAATTCGTAACATATCTAGAAGGGGAATCTTTGCTAAAACCACCACTATTTGAAAACTATACTTTTCTTGAATGGAAAAATAAATTTGAAACTTATGTGAAATCAATTGATCTAGATCTTTGGCATGTCATTTCGATTGGTGATTTTCAACCAACAAAAACGGATTTTGAAAGTCAAACAAAAACGGATTTTGAAACTCAAAATGATTATTTAAAAACAAAGAATAACAAAAATAATGAATCTAAAATAATTATTTACAAAACCTTGCCGAAAGTTGAATATGAAAGAATATCTTTCTGTAAAACGGCAAATGATATTTGGAAAAATCTCTTAAACTTTCATCAAGAAAAATGTCAAGCCAAAGATGAGGATTTTGATCTTGTACATGAATTAGTTATCTTAGAAAATTTAATAGATAAACATTTAGATAAAATAGATACATGTGCTACTAGTTCAAATGTTGTTAATGTAGGTATTAACGACGAAGACTACATGAATCAACTCCAAAGTGAACTCAATCCAAAATCATGGAGTGACACAGACGAAGGAGAAGATCATCATCCGTACAAGACATGTTCGGGTCAAGTCACTTCGGTTTAAATAAGGTGTTAGAAGCTTGCCATGATATATTTTCACACCTTGGTTATCTTGAAGACTCACCTATCATTCACACGTCGATCATCATCTAGACATTATGAAGAAAAGCTAGGACGTGAGGTAAGTTCTCTTTTTAAATTTCATAAGTAATTACTTCATGCATATAATCTTATTAATGCCTTAGGATACGCTTAGTCTGATAGGTTGCTTTGCCTTTACACTTTAGTTATATTCGTTCTGTGGCTTAATGAACTAGAAACCCTTTAGTTAGCCCCCCTAAGTATTAGTAAACCAAGCAATCTTCATATTTGGAACTCTCCGATAGGTAAATTTAAGAACTTAATTTCTTCTAAAAGGAGAATGACTACTGGAGAATCTATTGACTAGAAACTCAATTTGACCTAACGGTTGAATTGCTTCTATGTGAGAAGTTGGGTGTGTGTAACCCGTAAAAACTGTCGTGTTTAGCTTGAATTGAGCACCACTAGTAATAGTCTCATACTCATTCTCCAACTTGAATACATTATTTTTCCTAAATATACCTAACGATAGTTTACTGGTATGAACTTTGCTTTTCACTAGAGCTTTTCATTCCTAGATGTATGTTATCTTGCATATATAAAATTTCTAGATGTTTACTTGCTTCTATGTGATTTGACTGCATGCCTTCGTAATTATTTGTTTAGTTGTTAAATACATTGTCATTATAATAGCTTTTGTTTTTCTCTAACTACTCTGACATGATGTATTTTTGTATTTAGTCATAATACATGCTTAAATGCCATAGGATATGTAGAAAGAGGTAGCATGTGACAATAGACTTAACCAATGCCCTTGAGCATGAGATCTTTCATAAACCACTATTTTTAAACATATAATTAATGGGACTTATTTTTAAATTTGCAAAAACTTCACATTTTGGAAAAATGATTTTTCAAAAGATTATGAAACATTTCTAATAAACATGTTTCACCATCCTACCTTTCTTCCAAACTTGTGTCTATAATTACATGTTTATCAAAAACCAAAGATTGGAAAAATATGTTTTCTTTCCTCATAAAAACATTTTGAAATAAAGCCAAAACTATTTCAGTAATATATTTTTCACATCCACATAAAACCTACTTTCAAGCATTGTTGAATAATGCCAAAAACATTTCTTTAAATCATGCTTGGTGATCTCATATATGTCATATATACTTGTGTATATGACACTTATAAGTGAACTAAATCAAAAATGAAAAATCATGGTTTACTTATTAAAGATCTCACTTGGTACAAGTCTAGAAGTCCATGCTATCACAACTCCCCATTCCCTTGTACATAGATAATCATTAGGATTAATTAACTAGCCTTTTAATCTTCCTAAGTATAATACTATGAATTACATGGTGCTATGTATTATCTACTTGTCTAATATATGTATATACATGTTATATGCTTAATGAGTAGTTTGCATGTTAGATAAAGTTGCTTAAATAAATATGCTTAGCATATATGAGTTATTAAATCCTAAATTGCCTTGAAAGAAGTTGGACTTGCTTGAAACTAAACCCAAAAACACAACCTTTTCTACAAATTTATGCCAAAAACCCATTTCCAGTAATCTGGAAGTCAGCAGATGGGCGGCCCCATTAAATACCCAGGCGGCCCCCTTAAAATTAAGGGGACCGGCCCCTATTTAAGGGGACCGGCCATCTGGAGTGACGGATTACTATTTTCCTTTTCAATTTCCAACCCATTTTATCCTATAATCCCCAAAATTCACAAACACATTTTGTCACAAACCACCATCCAAAATTTACCTTCCACAATCACATCATCACTACACCATACATACCCATTTGGAGGAGGAAGCTTGACATTTGCCATAACCCAACAAATGATGTTGTTCAAACTCAACCAACACCTAAACCTCATCCTAATGAACCCTTTCACACACATAACCAATCATCCATATGTCCACCTTCATTCACTCATAATTACCCAAGTTCACAAATGTCTCCACCACCACGAGTGTCACCACCACCTCCACCAAATAACAACCACTCTCCATCATCATCACCTTCTACTCAACACTTGAAGTTCATTGAAGAACTCAAGGAAGCCCATGAGCTTAATGCTCTCCTTGCTTTGCACCTTGCTCAAAGCAACTTAGACCCATCACCATCCATCTCACCATCATCACCACATCACTTGAGTCAAATTGAGAAACATGTCAACAATTGTCCTTGTTGCATCTTTCTCCAAAATCAAACCATCATTACCATCATCACCATCCATCTCACCATCATTACCATCATCACCACATCACTTGAGTCAAATTGAGAAACATGTCAACAATAGTCCTTGTTGCATCTTTCTCCAAAACCAAACCATCACCTTAAATGAGCGTCTCACTTGGATTGAGTATCTTCTCACTAGATCTAATCCAACACCACCACTTGAACAACATCAAAACCCTCATTCAACATGGTCAAGTCCAAGCTCTCCACCTCCAATTCCTCTATCAACACTCTCTCCAACATCCATACACCCAAACTTACAACCCCATTAATCCAACATTTTTTTTACCCCCTCTTTACCATCATCCATCCAAAATAATCCAAGTTTTCATGTCTCAAGCAAGTCTAATGGATCTCTTAGGCAATTTAAAATTTTCTACTTATTGCATGCTATAAGCAAAATATGTGTTGTATCAATAATTATGTTTTTAACATAATTATTTTCAACTAGTGAATGCTTTATTTCTTGTCTTTAATATATGATTGTTATGTTTATTGCTTGTATACTTGATATCATGATATATATACATGCTTGATGATTAATAACATGCTTATTCCGTAATATGTTTTAAATGTATGCATGCGTAATTAACATGTTTATGTCACTATTTAATCATTCTTGATGTACATGATTCAAATGGAGCTTGCTGCAAAAACACCCTAAAAATGACCCTTTTCTGGAAATTTTTCAAATTTGGTCGCCTGGGAAAACACCAGACGGGCGGCCCCCTTAATTCCCTAGGCGGTCCCCTTAATTTTAAGGGGGCCGGCCTACAATTAAGGGGACCGGCCATCTGGGCAGTAAAATTTACTGTTTTCTTTTGCATCTTGCGACCCCTTTTATCTAGCCCAAACCTTACCTAAATCAACCATCACCTCCATCATACACCCATTTTCATTCACCATGCTATCACCAAAATCATCTCTAAGACACCAAAACTCCATCACCCCCCACCTCAATGTTAATCCCCAAGTGCACCAAATGCACCATCAAAAACACCCTTTCATCCATCAATAACTACATCAACTCACACGTTTCATCACCACCATCAAGAGCATCAACTCCACCTCCTACTCAAGAACCTCCATTCACCCAACTTGTCATTTCCATATCACCAATAACACCTCTTGATGCTCATTTCTCATCATCACCAATACCACCACATCCACAACCAAACCATCATCTTTGGTCTTAGAGATGAGATACACTACATGTTTTCATCCCTTGAGCACATGCTTAACAACCAACCTCCACCACAACCTCCATCATTTTCACCCACTACACCACCACCACCTTCATTCTCACCAAATTAAGCATATGCAATGCTTAATCAAAAATAATTTTTCAAACCATTTTGTGTGCAAGCCCCATGGAAGATCATGTACTCCTAGAATGATTATGTAGATTGCATTACTTACTAGCTAATGTAGGATTGAATATAATCTTGGATGGTTGTGTATTGATACACAACATTTTTAATGAATGTCTTTATATGCATGCTTATTTTTGCTATATATATGCTTGTGCTTCTAATATTTTTCTTGCAAGTATTCCATATATCGATTTCTTGGTGCCCCCAAACGAGGGGGAGTACACATCAAGGGGGAGTTTTCGTCCCGACAAATTTCACGTTTGAATTTTGTCGGCTTAACCTTTTTGATTCTACAAAAAGGGGGAGAAGTGAATATAAACTCACTAAATACTTGTCCAAAAATAACTTTTTGGATTTAATAAGTTTAGGTTTTGTAATCATCAAAAAGGGGGAGATTGTTGACATAAATAAATGCCTAAAAACATTATCAATATTTATTCATATCTCTATGTTTTGATGATCACAAAATGTAAACTCATTAAAACATAAACTTATAAATTAAACAAGTACTTAGTTGTAAATATTCACTTCTACAACTAAAATCACTTAAGGTATGAATGAACTAATGCTTAATGCATTATATGATCAAAGGAACATTTTTTTAATAACTAGATTTTTTATAAAACATCAAAAACATTTTATATATTTTTGAAAAACATTTTTGGTATTAAATAAAAATGTTTAATCTTTTATAAAAATATGAATTCAAATTTTTAACCAAAATCAGTTAAAATGTTCCAGAAAAACCTTCCCCACAAAAGGACAAAATTGGCCAACGTTCAGTAGGGGCGGCCCCCTTAATTTTACTAGGCGGCCCCCTTAATAATTAAGGGGACCGCCCCCTATTTAAGGGGACCGCCCCCGCTCCAGTAGGTTCCAGCTATCCAGATTTTTCTCCTATAAATACCAGCCTTCCCCTGGATTTTTACTCACCCTTTTGCACTAAAACTTTCTGTTGTAGATCTCATTTCATATCTTAAATAAACCTTTGATCATGTAATCTTAAGCATTGGTTCCCAAGTGATCCAAGCTTCCACCATCCAAGTGAAAAAGAAGAATACTTCTATCAATCAAGATTAGAAGTATTACAACTTAGTATCATTTTGTTACTTAAGTTGTGTGTTTAACAAAGTTTGTAAATCATTCATTCATTTGTATGTAAGGTGTGTGTTGTAGATTAGTGTTGTGTGTAAGTAGTGAAGATGTTGTATAAGTAGGTGTGGTATAGAAGTTGTGAGGTCAAAGTGTAGAAGTCGTGAAGCCGTTGTGTAGAAGTCGTGAAGCCGTTGTGTAGATGTCGTGAACCCGTGGTGTAGAAGTTGTGAAGCCGTAGCTTAGAAGACGTGAAGTCCTTGTGTTGAAGTCGTGAAGCCGTAGCATAGAAGTTGTGTAGCGGTCGTGTTGAAGCCGTGAAGTCCTAGTCGTGAAGTCCTAGTGTTGAAGTCGTGAAGCCGTAGCATAGAAGTTGTGAAGCGGTCATGTTGAAGTCGTGAAGTCTTAGTCATGAAGACATAGTGTTGAAGTCGTGAAGCCGCATCATAGAGGTTGTGTAGCGGTCGTGTTGAAGTCGTGAAGAAGTCGTGAAGCAGTCGTGAAGCCGTTGTGAAGTAGTCGTGAATAAGTTGTGATGAAGTTGTGTTGTGAAGTTGTGAGATTGATTCTAGCTACGATTAGAACTCGACATTTAGCTTTGTGTCGTTAAACCCGTGTAAGCCAAAGTTGTGTATGGTTTTCTCCGCCATAAGGGAGCTTATTGAAGTTGTGAAGAAAACTCTCGAGCAAGGTGTGCTCGGGGAGTGGAGTAGGGCAAGGAAGGTGTCCTTGTAGCCGAACCACTATAAATCTCTCGTGTCTCGGTTAGATCTTTCCATACCTTATTTATTTCTTTACTTGCATCGTCATTACTTTCATACACATAGGCTTATATAATTGCTAGTATTAATTAGAGGTCGACTTCACATAAAGATCAAATTGAAAATCCATTCAAGAAACCAAAACTTTTACAATCAATTTAAAAGAATACATATATAACTAATAATAAGATTTAAGTTTTATTTTTCATAACAAACTAGAATCTAAAGTGTTTTAAAAATAAACAAAGGTTTTCATAATAAAATTAAAAAGACGTAAAACTATTCAACCCCCCTTTTAGTTTTCCACAATCAAAACCTACCCCACAAAATTAAATTAAAACAAAAAACACACACAAAAACCTTTCAGTTATTTCGGTCCACTGATAGACCAAAAAATTGCAAATTAGGGGGGAGAACATGTGAATTGGCCAAGGAAACATAAACATTCGGTTATTTTACGTTTAGTCTTACATGTTGATCATGGGCCCCTTTCATTATTTTATATATTTTAATAATTAAAATTTATAAATCTTAATATTATTTTCTATCCCAACATATAACAAACAACTTGTCTATTCCATCATCTATTTTCTTTTCCCCACTATCTTTCAACCCTACACCAATCCTTAACTTCATGCCAAACACATAACAAACCAAACGCATCTTAACGCTGCTTTCTCGAGTTTTTTCTTAGAAGGAAATGAAAGAAAATAAAAGGAAACTGAAAAACCATGATGTCCTCGAGTTCTTATGAAACAGAAAAGAAAGGAAACGAAAAAGAAAGGAAAGATAAAGGAAAGGCCAGAAAAGTTTAATACTTCCCCCCCTAAAAGTTTCCGCCCAAATATCCGCGGATTTGGAAGGAAACTAATTTACACCAAAACTAATTATTATAAAATAACCATCATAACACTCATTATTTTATATCTCATGTGTAATATGTTGTCTATGTATGTTTACAAGAGCCTGATACATAATGTGGATTTAGTCACACATGCTGTTTTTCGAACAGCCACACAGTCGCTTTTTATGTGACTAAATGTACCAGAATAAAATAAACAGCCACACTTGATCCGACTTGTGTGACCATTTCGGAATTACATCTGAGGCTACAGCCACACATTTGAATATTTTCGTGACTATACGTATCTGGTAAAAAAACATTTGATTTTTTAGTCACTTATAATTTAGGACGTGTGACGGATACAAATACGGTTGAAACATTAGTCACACTATATATACATATGTGACAAATATATGTCACGCAATTGAAAAGTGTGACCAAAATCCATATATGGTCACACAAAGTAATTGTGTATGTGGCTAAATCATATACTCAAGTTTGTCACACATTATTTAAGCGTGACTGCTAGTTTTTGTTGAAAATTTAGCCACATATGAATTTGAAATGTGTGACAACTGAAAAGTAAGTTTGAAGCATAGTCACGATATGCATTTAAAAGTGACAAATATATGTCACACACTTGAACAGTGTGACCAAATGTCATATATGGTTACATTAAACCATAGGCATACATGATTAAGTGTGACCATAATTCGATACAAATGGTCACGTAAGTTAATATGTGTGTCTAAAGTTAAGTGTGTGTTTGCCTGTCTATTCCTAATGTGTATGGTCACATTTAATTGTAGCACAATCATGTGACTATAGGCTATACAATAGTCACACCATACCACAAATGTGCATCTAAATTATGTTTATGGCCACATTATAAGGGTAATATATGTGACCAATACATTGAAAATAGTCACACTGTGAAATATTCATGTGACTAATATGTATGGCAAAATGTGAACTCAGTTATCATTAACCTTGATATTAGTCACATTGAGTGTTTGTGTGACTAAATTCAAGATGTTACATATGGTCACATGAAGTATTTATTTAGGTGTCTAAATCATAGAGTCATATTTTGAGTTCAGACTGTTATTCATGACTCTTCATTTAATTTGCCCCATTACAATGCTGGAATTTTATAGTCTATCTAGTTTAATGCAGTAGTATGTAAGTATGTTACTTGCCCCTAGGAACCAGATTACTTGACTTTCTAAAGTAAATTTTCAACTTTATAATGAAGTAACATGTTACTAAAGTGCCTGCATGTAACACCCCAACCCGACAAGGGTAAAGATATCACAACAATGGTGGCATATCAGAAGTCACAGAACATTCAATAAATAAAAACATCAAAAGTCTTAACATTAAATCCAAGATAAGTCAACATGACTTAAATCAAAATGCAAGACAAAATAACTGAAGTACAAAATCCAATATTCAAATGCCTAAACAATGGCATATCAAAATAAATAGAAGTTCAAATGGTAAAGCTAAATAACTAAGGTCAAAACTCCAAAATAGATTGCTCTCATCCCAAAGCTAAAAACCCAGCTCCTAGCTTAAGTACCTGCCGCAGGAAAAGAAATGTGGTTGAGCTTCAAAAGCTCAATGAACAGATATATAGATAAACAAAGCAGTAACAGATAGCAGTACAAAAGAAAATCAGGAATACAGAGCAGTGCAAAAGAAATCAGAAAATATACAGATCATACAGATACAAGTCAAGTGAAAGAATAGGAAAGGAAATAAGGATAAAGGAAATGAAATAAGAAATGAGAAAAGAGAATGGAAACAAATAAGGTTTAGGAAAAAAAACAGAAATCTATCACGAGCCCAGATAACAGATAATACCATAACATATCAGTATAATCCAACTAACCTATATAGAGTGATCAGCTCTCAGATAATGTAAAAGACGTGTATCGCACACACCATCAGTCACCAGATATAATAACAGTAAACATATAACATAAACAGATAACAGATCAAATCTAGGATGCATCCATACGCCCCTGCAGACAAATCATAATCATAATGGCCATAGCAGATAACAAATAAGGGACGGAACAGGTCATCACTCTCCTGCCCTAGAGTCATGTCAAAGGTGCATCAATAACATGGACATGAATCCCTCATGCCTAGTGATTGGCTCGGATATCAGACTGTAGGTCAAAGGTCAGATGTACTATCAAAATAATCAAAAAGTCATATCTTAAGGGTACATGGCAAAAAGGTTCATGTCAAACAGTTCAGAAATAAATGTCAAAGGTTCAAATCAAATTTTAAGAAAAAGGTTCAGAATAGAAGATCATAGCAAATGGTTCAAAACAAAGATCACATCAAAAGTTCACAAACAGAAGGGAACATAGCAATGGTATAGGGAATCCTAATAAGGAAAATGAAAAGCAGAAAGAAGGGAATGAAAAACCCTTACTGAAAAAGGGCAAAATATCTGTACCTTATTAGCACAGCAGAAAAACAAGAAAGCAAACACGAAACATAAATCAGGGTTTCTCCTTCTTCACACCTAATTGTAAATTCATTAAATTCAAAGGTTTAACGTGAAAATACTTTAAGTTACTGAATTAAATACTCATATTATTCAGAATGACCTTTTAATCTCTTAAGTTTCATAATTTACAGTTTATACCCCTCTAGTTATATAATTTACAAAACAAACCTTATATTTACATATTTTATAATTAAGTCCCTACAATATTCGTATTTACCAAACAAGCACCTCATTTTACAAAATTACAGAATGTAACCTCAGAATTATGTATAGTACGAATCAGATCCCTCAGAATTCAAAAATTACACATTTGGTCCCTTAACTTTACAAAACTTATAAATCAAATCATAATTTAGTAACAATTACATATTAAGCCCATAAATTCTCAAAATTATACCTTACACCCTTAATAACATTATTTACACAGAATAACTTCAAGTTTCTAGAATTTACACTTTTAGTCCCTCTATTTTAATTAATTCCAATTCGAATTATACTTTTATTTAATTTACCAAATAACCTTCTAATTACCAATTTAGCACAAGATACCCCTCATAAAATATTTTATACATTTTTCCCCAGATCTAGACCACCTTACAAAAATATCCCATACGTTTGAAAAATTACAAAACACACCCTTAAGTTTTAAAAACAAATCGTATAAGACTTTTTAATTACAATTCCAAACCCTAATCAAATCCAATCATTGACCCATCATTATTAAAACCTTAAAACACATTAAATGACCAAATCATGTCCCAAAACCCTAACCCTAATTATTTCGATTAGGTTTTATTTATTTCTTTATTTTTCCTAAAGTCCGGTTTGTACAAAAATTAGCCACACTTTATTTAAGCTTCCAAAATTCAAACCAATATTTTTCTCAGGTTATATGATGCATAAGGAACTCATAAAAATTATATACAAAGCCCAGAAAAATCGTATAGCTTATTTTAGATTTTATATACGTTTTTGATACCTATAATTACCACGACATATATAGGCCTCTATAATTCTTTCCATCATTTTTACCAGATCATATACTCCATATGAGTTCCAAATAAAATAATCATAACACCCAGAAAATTCGTATCACGTATTTTAGAATTTACGTACGTTTTAAACATTAAAAATTAGAGCGACCCATTAACCTTGCATGATTCGATTTATACAATTTATATGATTGATATATGATGTAAGGATCATGAGAAAAATACCAGATCAATTTTTGAACGTGTGAATACGGTGCACGAATTTTGTACCTATCGTATGGAAAACTCGACAAAGAAAATGCCCCACGATCAAACCAGCGAATCCACAAGCCCAACCTTATTTTTCCTAGCCTCCTTGGATGAAGATCAACACCAGAAAAATACTAGATAACCTCCAGAAAATCGTATGGATTGTGTGTGAATTTTTGTGTGTGTTTTATTAGGATTTCGGTAACAATAATAGGGAATAAGGGAAATAATTGTGAAGAAAAATAAATAGGAAGATTTGGGCCGAATTAGGAGGGGGGACCAATATACACGGCCAAAATAATGGCCAAATCAATTCTTTCAATTTTTGTGATAATTTCCCTTTTTAAATTTGTCATTATCTTTTATTAATTTACTTTTTAAATCAAATTAAATAAATAAATGTATTTTCGGTTTATATATATATTTTAACGTGTCATAATAATTTTTGGACATTCAAAAATAATATAATGTTGTTCCAGAAATTAATTTTCTTCATATATAGTTCATTTTCAGAAGTTTGGAATCAATTCAGAATTTTTATAAGTGATTTAATTATGTTTTATGGTTTCAGGGGTAATTTGGTCATTTTACAGTTTATCTGAATTTCAGGTATTACAACTTCTTCCCCACTAACAAAAAAATTTCGTCCTCGAAATTTGCAGAAAGCAGAAAGAAAAGAGAGCAGAAAACAAAACAAAGACATACCAGACTAAAACGAGAATTGCGGATAACTAGCTCGTATCGATTCCTCGGTTTCCCAGGTAGCCTCACGCTCCGGGTGATTCTTCCAAAGAATCTTTACGAACGGAATAACTTTGTTTCGCATGACTCGTTCCTGACGATCCAGAACTGCTTCCGGTTCTTCAGACAAAGACATATCAGGCCGGATCTGATCGAGCGGATAAGATACTACATGCAATGGATGATAATTGTATCCCCTCAGAAGAGATACATGAAAAACATTATGCACATGAGATAGCTGAGGAGGTAAAGCCAGACGATAAGAAACCTCCCCAATACGCTCCAGAATTTCAAACGGTCTAATAAATCGAGGACTCAACTTGCCCTTGATTCCAAAACGCTTGACACCACAGAAAGGAGATACTTTCAGAAATACCCGATCACCTACATTAAATTCCAGATCACGACGGTGCTTATCAGCATAACTCTTCTGACGAGCACGCGCCTCCTTCAATTTCTCCCTAGCCACAGCTACCTTTTCATTCGTGATCTCGATCATCTCAGGACCCTCAATCAGACGTTCACCCACTTCATTCCAACAAACAGGAGCCCTACATTTCCTACCATACAACATCTCAAAGGGAGCCATTCGGATACTCGCATGCCAACTGTTATTATACGCAAACTCTACCAAACACAAGTACTCATCCCAACTACCTGTCCATTCCAATGCACACGCCCGTAACATATCTTCCAAAGTCTGAATGGTCCTCTCAGACTGACCATCAGTTTGGGGATGAAATGCAGTACTAAACTTAAGGCGAGCGCCCCAAGCTTTATGAAGTCCCTTCCAGAAACGCGAAGTGAAACGAGGATCACGATCAGAAACAATAGACGAAGGCATACCATGCAATCGAACAATCTCTTGCTGAAAAATCTCCGCCAACTTACTGATACTATAGGTCATACGAATAGGTAAGAAATGAGCAGATTTAGTTAGCCGATCAACGACCACCCAAATCGCATCATGTCTTTTACGAGTAACAGGCAGACCAGAAACAAAGTCCATGGAAATCTCATCCCATTTCCATGTAGGAATCTCCAAAGGTTGTAACAGACCACTAGCTCGCTGATGCTCAATCTTAACTTGCTGGCAGGTCATACATCTAGCAACAAATAACGCCACATCTTGCTTCATACCGTTCCACCAGAAATGCTGCTTAAGATCCCGATACATCTTGGTAGAACCAGGATGAATAGAGAAAGGAGAACTGTGAGCCTCAGTCAACACAGCCTCACGCAAGTCAGAATCATTAGGCACGCATAAACGATCCTCATACCAGACAACCCCATCATCATCAACTCTAAACTCAGTTTGCTTACCCTCTTCAATATTTTGAACAATAGCCCAAAGCTCACCATCATCTTTCTGAGCCTCTTTAATACGCAACATCAGATTCGACTCAATTTTCAGACTAGCCCAGTAACCAATATCACGCCGAACACACAACTCGACATCCAAACGCTCCAAGTCCCTGAGAACACGCGGATCAATCTCCAAACTAGCAATCATTCCAGATTTCCGACTAAGTGCATCAGCAACCACATTAGCCTTACCTGGATGATACTGGATGTTCGTGTCATAATCCTTCAGAAGTTCTAACCATCTCCTCTGTCTCATATTAAGCTCCTTCTGAGTAAAGATGTATTTGAGACTCTTGTGATCGGTGAAGATATCACACGATTCGCCATACAAGTAATGTCTCCAGATTTTCAATGCAAAAACAACCGCTGCTAACTCCAGATCATGAGTTGGATAATTTTCTTCATATGGTTTCAATTGCCGAGAAGCATAGGCAATCACCTTGCCGTGTTGCATAAGCACACAGCCCAAACCCTTCTTAGAAGCATCACTATAGATTTGGAAACCTCCAGAACCCGATGGTAAAGTCAGAATAGGTGCAGACACCAATCGCCTTTTCAACTCTTCAAAACTCTGTTCACGTTCATCTGTCCATACAAACTTTTCACCCTTCCGCATCAATTGAGTCAAAGGCAAGGCCAACTTAGAAAATCCCTCTACAAAACGCCTGTAGTAGCCAGCTAATCCCAGAAAACTCCTGACTTCAGTCACAGTGGTAGGTCTCGGCCACTTGGTGATAGCCTCAACCTTAGATGGATCCATGGTGATACCATCTGCAGACACAATGTGACCAAGGAAAGCTACTTGGTTCAGCCAGAACTCACACTTAGAAAATTTCGCGAACAATTTCTGCTGCCTCATAATACCCAGAACAATACGCAAGTGCTGCTCGTGCTCCTCAGACGATTTAGAATACACCAGAATATCATCAATGAAAACGATGACGAACTTATCAAGAAATTCATGAAAGACCCGGTTCATCAAATCCATAAACAAAGCAGGAGCATTTGTTAAGCCAAAAGGCATAACCAAAAACTCATAGTGTCCATAATGGGTATGGAAAGCAGTCTTAGAGACATCCTGCTCTTTAACCCTCAATTGGTGATAACCAGATCGCAAATCAATTTTAGAGAATACTTTAGCTCCTTGCAGCTGATCAAATAAGTCATCAATGCGAGGAAGCGGATAACGGTTACGAATGGTAATGCGATTCAGCTCACGATAATCAATACACAGACGCATAGACCCATCCTTCTTCTTCACGAAAACCACAGGAGCACCCCATGGTGAAACCCTAGGGCGAATAAAACCACAGTCCAGCAACTCTTCCAGTTGCTCCTTTAACTCTTTCAGTTCAACAGGTGCCATCCGGTAGGGAGCCTTAGAGATAGGTTCGGCACCGGGAATCTGATCAATAGAAAATTCCACTTCTCTAGCCGGAGGAAGACCAGGAAGTACTTCAGGGAAAACATCAACAAAATCCCGAACAATGGGAACACTAGAAATATCAGGACTCTCAACAGATGAATCTTTAACCGAGGCCAGATAACCTTGACAACCATGAGACATCAAGGTTCTTGCTTTCAAAGCAGAAATGATTTTAACAGTTTTCAGAGGACGAGACTCATGGTAAATGAATTCAGGATTATTCAGATCACCAAAAATCACATTTCTGGCGTGGCAGTCAATGGTTGCTCGATGAGAAGCCAACCAATCCATACCCAGAATGACATCAAAATCAATCATGTCCAGAGGAAGTAAATTTTCCGGACGAATCCGATCATCGAAGCGTAACGGACAGTTCAAATATTCATGGTCGATAAGGATATGATTTTTCATTGGGGTAGATATAGCAATTTGGTTATTTAGTGGTGTTGAAGGTATATTCAGTTTCTTATTTAGTTTCACAGATATGATAGAATGTGTTGCTCCAGTGTCAAAAAGCGCGAAAACAGTAAAATCACCAATATACAAAATGCCGGTAATGGTACCTGTAGCCTTAGCCGCCTGATCCCGCGTAGTAGAAAACACACGCCCAGTATTCGGAGGAGGAGGAGGAAGAAGATAGTTCCCAGCAGATGCAGGATTCTGCTTTGGGCAGTCCTTCACCCGATGTTCAGTAGACCCACATCGGAAACACGCACCAGATGCCCTACGACACGCTCCCTGATGACTTTTCCCACAAGTAGTACAGATAGGAGGAGGAGGTAAGTTCCCAGATGAACCCCTCTGAGAACTCGATCCAGAACCACGAGACTGCTGCTGATAACCCTTGGAAGGCTGATCCTTCCACTGCTTCTGACCATTATTGCACCCCTGGCGCTCATCACCCTGCCTAGAAACCGAACCAGAATCCTGACCCCTAGAATCTGGTCTCCGCTGATCATAGCTCCTACCTGACTGACCCTGATAATCACGACCACGATCTGACTGACCCCGCTGCTCAAAGCCCTTACCAGAATACCCCTTGTTGTCCCAACTCTGACCCTGCTGCTGAATCCTGTCGCCATCATGGTTTCGCTTGTAACCCACCTTCTCATGAAAAATCTCGATGTTGCGAGCTGCGTCGCAACATGCTGATGGATCAGCGAACTCCTGATTAAGAAGACGATCTAAAACCCATTTCTTCAGTGCCCACTTATAATGCCTAGCCTAATGCTCAGAATCCCCAGCAACCGGACCCACAAAGCTAACCAATCTCTGGAACCGCTCCAGAAATTCCCATGCATTCTCATAATCTAGCTGGGAAATAGTGTTGTACTCCCGAATAAATCTCTGCTGCTCAGACACAGGGAAGTACCGATTATAGAACGTAGCACGAAAATCAGCCCAAGTACAACCAAGAACATAAGTATCACCTCCCTTAGCTTCCTTGTGCGCCTTCCACCAGTTAAGCGCATCACCCTCAAGCTTAAACGCAGCCAGACGAGTCTTAAACTCATCCTCACAACCCAGTACCTCAAACAGCTTCTCCATGTGAGTAATCCAGTCCTCTGCAGCGTGAGGAGTAGAAACAGTACTGAAAGACAACGGCTTGAGTTTATTGAAACTCTCAAGCCAACCATTAATGGTAGTTGGTCGGCCCCCATCACCAGAACCACCAGAACTACCAAAACCACCAGAACCAACTGAACCACTAGAGGAACCAGCTCCATTACGAAAATCATTGATCATCCGAGTGATCACCTCGTTGGCATTAAGCCCAGGTAGCAGATTTGCTATAGCATTAGCCACTAACTCCTCCAGATTAGGGATTTGCTCCTCCCCTTCAGAATAGTCACCATGACGAGTAACAACCATCTACAGGATTTTTAAAAGATTAGAAAGATCAAACAGAAGATGATAGAGCAGGAAAGAAAACATGGCAGAGCAGAACAGGAAAAGAGTACGCGAAAGGAAACCTAATGTCTACCCAATCCTCACAGGTCAATAGCCTAAGCTCTAAGGTTTCTTTGAATGCCTGGTCTCTGATACCATAAATTGTAACACCCCAACCCGACAAGGGTAAAGATATCACAACAATGGTGGCATATCAGAAGTCACAGAACATTCAATAAATAAAAACATCAAAAGTCTTAACATTAAATCCAAGATAAGTCAACATGACTTAAATCAAAATGCAAGCCAAAATAACTGAAGTACAAAATCCAATATTCAAATGCCTAAACAATGGCATATCAAAATAAATAGAAGTTCAAATGGTAAAGCTAAATAACTAAGGTCAAAACTCCAAAATAGATTGCTCTCATCCCAAAGCTAAAAACCCAGCTCCTAGCTTAAGTACCTGCCGCAGGAAAAGAAATGCGGCTGAGCTTCAAAAGCTCAGTGAACAGATATATAGATAAACAAAGCAGTAACAGATAGCAGTACAAAAGAAAATCAGGAATACAGAGCAGTGCAAAAGAAATCAGAAAATATACAGATCATACATATACAAGTCAAGTGAAAGAATAGGAAAGGAAATAAGGATAAAGGAAATGAAATAAGAAATGAGAAAAGAGAATGGAAACAAATAAGGTTTAGGAAAAAAACAGAAATCTATCACGAGCCCAGATAACAGATAATACCATAACATATCAGTATAATCCAACTAACCTATATAGAGTGATCAGCTCTCAGATAATGTGAAAGACGTGTATCGCACACACCATCAGTCACCAGATATAATAACAGTAAACATATAACATAAACAGATAACAGATCAAATCTAGGATGCATCCATACGCCCCTGCAGACAAATCATAATCATAATGGCCATAGCAGATAACAAATAAGGGACGGAACAGGTCATCACTCTCCTGCCCTAGAGTCATGTCAAAGGTGCATCAATGACATGGACATGAAACCCTCATGCCTAGTGATTGGCTCGGATATCAGACTGTAGGTCAAAGGTCAGATGTACTATCAAAATAATCAAAAAGTCATATCTTAAGGGTACATGGCAAAAAGGTTCATGTCAGACAGTTCAGAAATAAATGTCAAAGGTTCAAATCAAAGTTTAAGAAAAAAGTTCAGAATAGAAGATCATAGCAAATGGTTCAAAACAAATATCACATCAAAAGTTCACAAACAGAAGGGAACATAGCAATGGTATAGGGAATCCTAATAAGGAAAATGAAAAGCAGAAAGAAGGGAATGAAAAACCCTTACTGAAAAAGGGCAGAATATCTGTACCTTATTAGCACAGCAGAAAAACAAGAAAGCAAACACGAAACAGAAATCAAGGCTTCTCCTTCTTCACACCTAAAGGAGTAGAAGACGGAATTACAAAATATTCAAACTCAGATTATTACTTTTAATTTACCTTTCCATTTTAATAACTTTCTATTTTTAGTAACTTTCCAGATTTAGCAAGTTTCTATAATTAACAGATTTCCACATTCAGTAAGATATTAGCATCCCAAATTAGGTTAAGTTCTTATTTCAAGATTATTATGGAATTAAGGTACATTTTATCAAGTTACAAAAGTTTAAGGGTAATCATGACAAGTATACATAGTTTAGGGTTTTAATTGTAAATTCATTAAATTCAAAGGTTTAACGTGAAAATACTTTAAGTTACTGAATTAAATACTCATATTATTCAGAATGACCTTTTAATCTCTTAAGTTTCACAATTTACAGTTTATACCCCTCTAGTTATATAATTTACAAAACAAACCTTATATTTACATATTTTATAATTAAATCCCTACAATATTCGTATTTACCAAACAAGCACCTCATTTTACAAAATTACAGAATGTAACCTCAGAATTATGTATAGTACGAATCAGATCCCTCAGAATTCAAAAATTACACATTTGGTCCCTTAACTTTACAAAACTTATAAATCAAATCATAATTTAGTAACAATTACATATTAAGCCGATAAATTCTCAAAATTATACCTTACACCCTTAATAACATTATTTACACAGAATAACTTCAAGTTTCTAGAATTTACACTTTTAGTCCCTCTATTTTAATTAATTCCAATTCGAATTATACTTTTATTTAATTTACCAAATAACCTTCTAATTACCAATTTAGCACAAGATACCCCTCATAAAATATTTTATACATTTTTCCCCAGATCTAGACCACCTTACAAAAATATCCCATACGTTTGAAAAATTACAAAACACACCCTTAAGTTTTAAAAACAAATCGTATAACACTTTTTAAATACAATTCCAAACCCTAATCAAATCCAATCATTGAACCATCATTATTAAAACCTTCAAAAACATTAAATGACCAGATCATGTCCCAAAACCCTAACCCTAATTATTTCGATTAGGTTTTATTTATTTCTTTATTTTTCCTAAAGTTCGGTTTGTACAAAAATTAGCCACACTTTATTTAAGCTTCCAAAATTCGAACCAATATTTTTCTCAGGTTATATGATGCATAAGGAACTCATAAAAATTATATACAAAGCCCAGAAAAATCGTATAGCTTATTTTAGATTTTATATACATTTTTGATACCTATAATTACCACGACATATTTAGGCCTCTATAATTTGCTCCATCATTTTTTCCAGATCATATAATTCATATGAGGTCCAAATAAAACAATCATAACACCCAAAAAATTTGTATCACATATTTTAGAATTTACGTACGTTTTAAACATTAAAAATTAGAGCGACCCATTAACCTTGCATGATTCGATTTATACAATTTATATGAGTTATATATGATGTAAGGATCATGAGAAAAATACCAGATCAGTTTTTGAACGTGAGAATAAGGTGCACGAATTTTGTACCTATCGTATGGAAAACTCGACAAAGAAAATGCCCCACGATCAAACCAGCGAATCCACAAGCCCAACCTTATTTTTCCTAGCCTCCTTGGATGAAGATCAACACCAGAAAAATACTAGATAACCTCCAGAAAATCGTATGGATTGTGTGTGAATTTTTGTGTGTGTTTTATTAGGGTTTCGGTAACAATAATAGGGAATAAGGGAAATAATTGTGAAGAAAAATAAATAGGAAGATTTGGGCCGAATTAGGAGGGGGGGAAACCAATATACACGGCCAAAATAATGGCCAAATCAATTCTTTCAATTTTTGTGATAATTTCCCTTTTTAAATTTGTCATTATCTTTTATTAATTTACTTTTTAAATCAAATTAAATAAATAAATGTATTTTCGGTTTATATATATATTTTAACGTGTCATAATAATTTTTTGGACATTCAAAAATAATATAATGTTGTTCCAGAAATTAATTTGCTTCATATATAGTTCGTTTTCAGAAGTTTGGAATCAATTCAGAATTTTTATAAGTGATTTAATTATGTTTTATGGTTTCAGGGGTAATTTGGTCATTTTACAGTTTATCTGAATTTCAGGTATTACACTGCAAGTGCTTATACATGATAAATGGAAACTGCAAATACAATAAAGCTTGACTGCAAGTGGATATATAACAGTGAAAACCGCAAAAATTTTCATTGCCATTGAAAAGCTTGACTTTTTTGAGTCAAAATCCATTACAACAGGCTAAATTACAGGAACAACTATTTAATACTAAAATAGTTATTCATCTAACAATACTAACTTAACAATACCAGCAGTAACCTTGCACTTAGCCTTGAGAAGCAGTCTTAACTTCAACCAGCAGCCTTAACAGTTACACTAGCAGTCTTAACTTGCAGCATGACATGCTTCACTTGGATTTTTGTATAACAATACCTTCAATTTCGGTTCGATAGTAGTCACTTCATGATTCCTTGCCCAAGTCTTCTTTATATACACGTGGCAATACTTTTTCATTTTCCTCGTGAATGACTATACTAAACTCCTCATCGACTTCGTCATATGTATCTTTGTAATTCTTGGTAGGTGTTTTAAAGACAATGGACAAATTTTTCTGTTCCTGGTCTTTCACATAAAACACTTGTGTTTCTTGTAACGCTAATATGAAGGGATCATCCTTGTGGCCGAAAGTATTCAGGTCTACCAACGTATAACCAAGAGTATCGCGTTTGACGCCATGAGTTTTGAGATTAACCCAATCACATTTGAAAAGAGGAATTTGCCTGAAACGGTAATCTAGTACCCATATCTCTTGTAAAACCCCATAATAACATGTTTTTCTTGTGGTTGCAACTTCTTTGGATATGTGAACATCTACTGCCTCAACACTAACCCCACTGTTCTGGTAAACTATGCCATCATTACTTTTCGTACGGAATGTATACCCATTGATGTTATACGCCTCGTATTTCACTATGCTGGCGTGTGGTCCAAATGATATCCACCTCACAGTTTCTGATACACTATCATTGGATATCACTAACTCTTTCTCAACCTGAATGTCATTAAAAGTATATATTACCTTTAAATTGCAGGAACAACAAACAAACAATTAAAGAATAGGAGTATTTGGGATAATGAAATGGTGTGCTGGTCGACCTCTATCTAATGTCATATACAGGAGGGACAATTATGATGATAGCAACAAACAAACAATTATAAACAACATACTAATTACCTCTTCGAGTAACCACTTAGCAAAAGATTTACTGTGCTCATTCTCTAGCAATGCAATTTTTTTACCCGGGTTTTTTCTTTTCAAAACTTCCTTGTGTCGCCTGAAACAAATAAATGTCTTTGATTATTATATTTGATAGAACATTTTAAGCAACGAAATCGACATGTGTTAGTGATACTTACTCGATATACGGTTGAATTTCATCCGTATTTTGTATTACATACAAATGTGCTTTCTGAAAGGATTCTCTGGAAACTTCACTTGGTTTGCCGGCCGACAATGGCTTTTCGTCCTCATCTTCATTGGTTACATGTTTATCAGCTGGGATACCAATAGTTTTCATGGTTTTATGATATTCGCTAAAAAACTCTATTGTTTCTTTCGCGATAGTCTCCTCGGCAATGCATCCCTCTGGTCTATTTCTGTTTCGCACATGTCCTTTAATAACCTTCATACATCTTTCGAAGGGATACATCCACCGAAAGCATATGGGACCACATAATTTTACCTCCCTAGTTAGGTGCACAGTCAAGTGTATCATAATATCAAAAAATGACGGAGGAAAGAACTTCTCGAGTAGGCACAGTGTAACAACAAGTTCTTCTTGCATCTTATCTAGTTCTTGCAAGCTGATTTCTTTCCTACATATAGATTTAAAGAAAAAGCAAAACCTGATAATAGCATATCGTGTGGGCGGGTGCATGACTGAACGTATAGCAATGGGTAAAAACTCTTGCATTAGCATGATGTTGCTTAACGTTTCACAAAAGATGTCTTTTTCAGCATTCGTTAATGTGTAACCTGCTGGAGGTAGTGTTGTTTTGTCTGCTTCTTGCCTAGCAAACAACTCTTCTTTTATCCCCAACTCTTCCAGATCCAGTCGAGCATTCATTCCATCTTTTGTCTTTCCAGGAACATTCAGCAAAGTTCCGAGTAGACTCTCACCAACATTCTTTTCTACATGCATGAAGTCAATACAATGCGGAACAGAATGATGCCTCCAATACCTTAGCTTTCGATACCAAATGTTGAATTTCTTCCAATATGCTTCATTTGCTTGGCTTGAACTACCCTCTTCTTCTGTTGTTTTCCTTTTCTGCTTTTTAATCTTCCCACCTCTGCCTCTGGTATCTTCTTGGTTTTTCGAGGTTTTTCCTTTTCCCCACTTATTTTCAATATGTTGTACCTCGTTGTATATTTGTTCCCCAGTCAATGGATTTGGAGCATGACGCGATTCTTCTTGTCCATTAAACGCCTTCCTTTGCATTCTGAACGGATGGTTGTATGGTAGATATCTTCTATGACCAGCATAACTTTGCTTGGATGAGGCGGAAAGTCTAACACAGTGTGTATCTTTCCCACATACTACACAACCTTTGAATCCACTGTATGGGCAGCCACATAATGTACCAAGTGCAGGGTAATCATTTATCGTCCATAACACAGCAGCACGCAGATTAAAGTTTTCTTTTTTAGAAGCATCGTATGTATCAACCCCTTCCTCGAATAAGGTATTCAGATCATCAACCAATGGTTCTAAAAATACATCGATATCATTTCTCGGGTATCCCGATATCAATACCGAAAGCATGATAAACTTTCTTTTCATACACAACCATGGAGGAATATTGTATATGACAGATAAAACTGGCCATACACTGTGATGCCTATTTCCTGAGTTGACGTCAACCCCATCAGCCGATATTCCTAGCCGTAGATTTCTCGGATCTTCGGCAATTTCAGGGAATTTTTCATCTATGGTACGCCATGCCTGTGAATCTACGGGGTGACGTAAAACACCATCTGTTATCCTCCTTGTTGCATGCCATGTTAGATCTTCTGAAATACTTTCTAACTTAAAGAGGCGTTGCAGTCTTAGTATAATTGGAAAGTACCACATTACCTTTGCCGGAATGTTTTCGTACACTTTATGTGTCTTACTATCCACCTTCCATCTTGATGTCCCACAAGTTGGACAAACAGTCAACTCCTTGTTAACCTTCCAGTAAAGAATGCAGTTGTTGCTACATACATGTATCTTTTTGTATCCTGATCCCATCATTCTCACTAGTTTTTTTGCCTCATAAGTTTTTTCAACCATTTCGTTGCCAGCAGGTAGCATCTTTTTCAACAATCCTAGTAATTCAGTAAAGAACTTATCAGAAGCTCCATACTTACCCTTCAAGTTGAGTAGTTTAACTATTGCGGACAACTTTTTGAAGTCAGGACATCCTTCGTAAAGTGGCTTCTCCACGTCTAATAATAGTTGTTGAAACTTGGCAAGGTTAGCCTCATCAAAACATTCTTTTGTAGCATTAACCATGTTTACTGTTGCTGGGCCATCTGTTGGAATTTCTGGAACAAAATCCATGTCGAAATCCGTGTCGTCAACAAACTCCTCTGTTGTAGAATTAACAGGTATTTGGGCAGTTGTTGCTTGCTCATCATTTTCTCCATGTTTATCCCATTTTGTGTAGCTTTGATTAATCCCGTGGCAGAATAAATGGAACTGCACATCCTCCACTTTATGCTCTATGCGGTTTAAACATGAGATACACGGACATGGCATCTTAAGTTGTTGTTTATTACCTCGTGGGTCGATGTTCCTCATCTTCTGCAAGTTGTGTTCTGCATACTGAATAAACGCTTGTACTCCAGCACTATATTGTTTCTTGGTCCTACTAGTTTTCATCCAAGACTTGTCCATGCTATTGTTGAGGTCAAATGGTAACGTATGTCTCCTACAAGTCACAAATTAAACCAATATAAGCATCAAATCATTTGTACATAAATAAACCAAGTATTTACCACTACTAGTACAAAAGATACTACTGCTAGTGAAAGTTAGTACTGCTATTAATACTGCTAGTACAAGTGATTGGTTCCAAACGGTCAACTTAAATCAACCACGGATGTGGTCAAACAAAGTCAAACTAATTGAGAACACAATGCAATTATCCAAGGAGTATAGTTTTTATCCCCGGGTCGTTTAAGTCCCAGCGAGATGTGAAATTGTGCTTTAAAAACGGATCGTGATCAAGTGTTATTGAACAGAAAAGGTATTATGGTTTTGATTACACTAAGGGTATGTTTGGTACTGAGAAATAAGGGTGGAGAAATGGAAATGGCATCATATCTCGTGTTTGGTTAAGCAGAGAAATAAAAAAGCGGAGAATTGGAGAGAATTGATAGAGAATTGGTAGTGTAATTTTTAAAGTTTAATTTCCTCACTTTTTGTTGGGAAATTGGAGAATTGATAGAGAATTGGTTAGTTTTTGTAATATTTTTTTACGAAATTGATGAAAAAATAATTTGTTTATAAAAAAAATTTAATAATTTTTTTTTAAAATAAATTTTTTTTCGAAATAATTTTTTTACGAAATTTTTTAAAAAATAATTTTTATAAAAAAATTTAATAATTTTTTTAAAATAAATTTTTTATAAAATAAGTTTTTAAAAAAAATTAAAATAATTTTTTTATAAAAAATAATTTAAAAAAATATATATTTTTTATAGAATTGTTATTTAGAAAAAATAATTTTTTTTAAATAATTTTTTTAATTAATTTTATAAAAAATAAATTTTAAAATAAATTAAAAAAAATAATTTTTTTTTAAATAAGTTTTTTTTTTAAATTAAAAAAAATTAATTTTTTTTTTAAATATATATTTTTTAGAATTGTTATTTAGAAAAATTATATTTTTTTTTTTAAATCAACAAACAAAAGTTCTAGTTCTTTCAATAATTTTTTTTTTTTTTTTTTTTTTTTTTTTTTTTTGCCAATTCTCGAGTTTATTTCTCATGTTACCAAACACTAGAATTGACTTTAAATTTCTCCACCCATTTCTATTCTCTGAATTCTATTCTCTACTTCATTTCTAATCTCTGAAATTCTCTCTACCAAACGTGCCCTAAGGAGATAAGAAAATAGCTTTAAACAAGCTATATAAACAAGAATGTAAAAACAAGTTAACTAGAAACGTATAAAAACCTAAAAGCGTACGTTTAAATTTAAATAAACGTAAACGTACGAAATAAAAAATGAGTTTTAATAAATAAAAGGCCTACGGATATGAAATTTATATTTTTACAATCCTAATAAGAAAAGAAAATTATTGGAAAAAGAAAATTATTTATTTGACTTATTAATTAATTATTATTAATTAAAAACTATTTAATAATTTATTTAAACTAATTAAAATTCTAATAAATACTAAAAGATCAAAGAAAAATCTGAAAATTTTTGTATAAATACTCTAAAGTGACAAGAAGCTAAGAAAATTATAAAAATGAAAATTACTTAATTAAAATTTAAAAAGATAAATTCTATTAAATAGAAGCTATCACTATATTTCTATTTTTGGTTTTTCTTAAGGATTAAAAATAAGATTATATTTTTCCTAGATTAAAAATGACAAAAGAAAATTATGAAAATTGGATTTATATTTTTCTGATTAATATTCTATTTATTATGATTTAATTACTATTTTAAACTAATTAAAAATATTAAAAATACCAAATAACTTAGGAAAAATCTGAAAAATTTAAGTTAAGTCTAAATTAATATTAGAAGGCTAGGAAAATTAAAAGTGGAACTTATCTAAGGCTAAAAGGCTGATTTGGGCTAATAAGCAGTTTGCTTATAAGCACAAAATAAGCTAAAAAGCAATAAAAGTTGCCAAAAGTTCAGGAACAGATTAATATACTAAAATAAGCACAAAACAACTGAAAAACACAAATGAGCACAAGAGATTAAACAAGTTAAGCACTTGGCTGTTGTGGATTTTAACACAGAAATTTCAGGAACAAGGCCAACTTGCAGGCAGCTTTTGAGCTTATAAATAAGCAGATAAGATGAAGATTATGGGGGCAAAAGCAAGGTGACACTACTGGCTATCTAAAAACATGAAAAGCCCCATCAGAATCTAGCCAATTGAGGTCCAATTGGATCAAAGATCAGCAACCCAGAACACAAGGTCTGCTGTGGAATTGACTTTTGCAGAAAATCACAAGGATTGACTTTGGTGAGTTTTGATCTTAAACTAGTGACTGATTATGATAAATTAAGCTAGAATAAGATGAAATTAAGCTACTATAACAAGTTTTGAACTAGTGTGATGAATTTCACAGGCCAAATCACAACAGTTAAGCTGTTGTGATTAAATCTTGGTACTTTTGACTTTTTCTTGAAAATGAGCAAAGTTTAAGGTTCAAATGAGTTAAAAGGATCCTAGGTGGTATGTCTAGGCAATGTTTAGCCACAAACAATGATCAAAGCTCAGTTAAACAGCCTAATCCAAACACCCCTGATGCATCAGTTGAAATAAAATTCCAAAGCAACTCTGAAATTTAAAACACAACACTTATTTCCAACACTTTCTTATGATTATATAAGACCAATTAAACTTGAAAATCCAGAAATAGCAGCAAGAAACACAGAACTTGACAAATTGCTATGTTGACTGCTATGAAGAATTTTTAGCAACTATCCAAATCAATGAACAAGATATCTAATTTAAGCTATATTATGACTTAATAACACCACAGAGACTTGAAATCACAAAGATTTAAACACCAAACTAGCTTACACAGTAAAATGCAATAATTGACTAAAAAGGCTTACAATTGTGATCCAGCTTGAAACCAAGAACAAGGACTCAAACTTTATCCTAACACCTCCCTTGAGGATCTAAACCCAAAATCCAAAGCTTCCTTGCATCCAATTCACCTCTGAATCCAGAAATCAAATCCAAGCTTCACAGTTGACTTATGTTGACCAATTTTGTATTTGTGAAATTTTTTAGCTAAACTGAATTGTAAGTTACTAGAAGCTTATAACAGCTTCCTGGGAGCTTATATGTTCTATTCTAGTCCATTTCAACAACATCAACTACATTAAACCATAATGAGATTTTTTGAGTAAAAATTGCACAAACTGAAAATGAAACTGGAATGCTTAAATTGATTACTTGAAAAGTTGTACAATACACTGAAATAACTTAAACAAATACTGGAAAGCTTGAAAATACAACAGAAATGATAAAAATTATTATTCGACTAAATTAAAACTAAGTTACACTAGATAGTCTCTCACATTGCTTCCCATCTTTTCTTTATAGACTATTATTCCCTTGTCGACATCTCTGAGCATATCCCACCACATCTTGACCTTTGGTTTGGCCAATTTCATCACAATCGTCCAAGTGGAATTTTGGCGCCAAATATCAAAAGCAGGTTATTTTAATTAATGAGTTTTGGGTGTTTGTGGAGGTGGAGGGGAGAGATTAGTGACTGGGGTGATGAGGTGGAGGTGAAAGGTGGCCAAAAACCACCCTGGTTTTGGTGTTTCAGAGGTGGAGGTGAAGGGTGAACAGTGTTGGCGGTATTGGGAGTTTGACTGGGGTCAAACCCAGTTTTATTTATAAAAAGGGGTGTTGGGCTGGGGTTGTGTTGGGCCAGGAAAAGGATTGTGGGTTGGGTTTAGTATTATTTTGGGGTTGGGTTTATTTTGGGTTTAATTTTAATACATGGTCCGGTTTGGTTTATAGGAAATAAGCACAAGGACCATTTTGTAATTTTTGGATTTTGAGGGGCTGAAGTTGTAATTTTCCCAAAGTATCACAAGGAATCAATTTTTCCAAGTTTTAATAGTACAAGGATTAAATTTGATAATTTTCCAATTTTTAAAACCCAGGGACTATCTTTGACATTTTTCAAACTTGAGGGACTAAAGTTGTCAATTTGCAATTTTTAACTTTAAAGGATTTCTTTTGACAACTTGTGAATTCCCAAGGACCTTTAATGATATTTTACATGTTTTGAATAACCAGGGACTAGTTTTGACAACTTTTGAAAGTTGAGGGACTGAAACTGCCAATCATGCAAACTTTGTTTGTTTTTTCAATTGTTTTCAAACATTTTGCATTTGAAACTTATAAAACACACTCCTGAGATATTTTCAGTATTTTGATGCATTTTTGAGTGTTTTTGGATGTTTTGGCAGTTCAGATAGTACAAAAATGATGAGTATTTACACACTCATCAACAAGCCACAAATTAAACCAATATAAAATTGTAACTGTTTGATACGTTTGGGCCCAACTCTAATGTGGGATAAAATGTTTATTTTGAAAATATTAAAACTATAAATTAGTAAAATCTAGTATTAATCGTTTTTGTTGCAAATTGCAAAATTAAAATAATACTCTGTATAGTATTAATGGTTTTTGTTGCAACTTGCAAGTAATTATGGGGAAGGCTATTTCATCATTACACACTATTCACATTGCTAGGCTCGATACATCTTCCTTCCTCTAGGTGTTTCTTGATTGTTGTTGTATATAAAGCAACATACCTCTCTCATAATTTTCATCTCTTTTTAACAAACCAAAATAAAATTTAAAAATTACAAAAAATCTCAAAATTTTTTGTTATCAAAATCATATATGGAAACTAAACTAGTGATTTGTTCTGAATTGGCAACAGTTGCAAACTCAAAGATTGTGAAAGACATGATGCTAGTTTACTATGAGCGACAGGTTGAAGCTACTTCCAAGGAAGTTCATGATTTGAGGCACAAGGTTTCTGAGAAAAGAATGCTGATAAACAATAGGGATAAGATGATCAAGGAGTTAGAGCTTTTATATGGTTTTGATTCTGCTCTTGAAAGCATTGTTGATTTAAGGAGGATGCAAGAGGAGGACATGATGGCATCTGATAGGTTGCTTGTTGATATTGCCCAAAAGCATAAGCGTCTAGGTGATTTGTGCAACTTTATCACGAAGCTTGGATCAATGGACTACTGATGTGGTTGATATGCTAGTTGTCTATGTTTATGTCTTTTGTGTTTTGTGGTGTCATGGTTGATGTTGTTGGTAGTTTTTCTGATGTTTAAGATGGGTGCTTTTTATTATGTCTTTTGGGAAGTAAATGGAATGGTAATGATAGATGTATGATGTTAAATATTAATGGAGCTATGTTAATGTCAATATTATTTTCTAACTGCCTTTCGATTTGTAAGTTTTTTCTTACCACAAATTTAATATGTATAATTTAACTGATTAAGAAAAATGTGGGATTAGTACAAGTTACAATGTCAAGTGTTTAGTACAAGTTAAAATGTCAAGTGTTTATTACACCTAAATGCAGGAAGTTACCTGCACATACTAACCAAGCCTTTAATGGCATTTACTTATACATTGAACTATGTGATCATCTTTACTTTAAATGGCCATTACATAAACACAACATTATACACAACATTACACCATCAAAAACCTGTCAAACACTAAACCTCATCCATAATGACTTCCAAGCCAAATGTTATTGAAATATCCTCTGATTCATCAGAACTAATGTCTCCTAAACCTGATTGGAATTTCCCCTACCCTCCTACAGGTAGCTTTCATAAGAGAATACCACCTAAGGGAAAGGTTGTTGACTCAAGCTCTGATGATTTTAGCTCCTTTAACAGTAGCTTTTTTAATGATAGTTGGGTTTCTAGCTATCATTCAAGATCTGAAGATGAAGCTGTCTCAAAAAAAGCCACAATGTCCAAAAACCATCCTCCAGTTCACACTCTGTCAATCCCAGGAAAAAGGGAACAAGTTCTAGGCCTACCAAATCAGGCAACTTGGGAAGAAATCTAAGCAAAGAAGAGAAAGGGAAAAGGCCCAATTGAACTCACTAAGGGTAAAGGGAAAAGGATAATTGGTTGAGCTTTACTAGTCTTGATGTTATGATGCTACTGTAACAAGTACTATGTTTTCTCCTTGTATGTAATCAACTATGCAATCAACAATGCATCTATGTATGCAGAATTTTGTTATGTAATAACAGTTGGTTTTTCAAGTTGAAGATGCTATTTTTCATTCATGTTAAACCCAAAATACAACTTTAAAAAACTATATATCCTACAAGTCACAAATTAAACCAATATAAGCATCAAATCATTTGTGTATAATTACAATGGACAGTTTGTATTCTAGTGGGCAGAATTTGCTATCTCTATAATTGTAAAAAAAGAATTTCGAGAATAATATAATTCACCATTGCATAAAAAATAAATGATTTCCTAATTAAAAAAATTACCTAATTTAGATCTAAATGAACCTCCCTCCGTTGTTGATGGCCGGACCGGCGAGTGGTGGATGGTGAGTGGTGGCTGTGATTGGTTACTGGTGAACGGTGGATGGTGACTGGTGGCTGTGATTGGTGAGAAATGTGCGAAATTTGAAATTTGCTGAAAAAAATATGGGGGCTTTAATTTTGAAATTTGCTGAAAAAAATATATATTGGTGGCTTTTTTTAAAAATATGGGGGGCTTTAATTTTGAAATTTGCTGAAAAAAATGGGGGCTTTTTAAAATTTTTGGGGAGGGAAATACCAAAAAGGAAGCCACAGCCCACAGGTATCGAACCTGTGACCTCCCCCTTCACAACACCAACAACTCAACCATCTCCGCCCTTGGGTCTTTTTCGATTATACCTTCTTTTGTATTCCTCTTATAGACTATCTGTTTTATTAAAGAAAATTGTTACAAAATCCAAATATCTTCTATACAAAGTTAAACCTGTTAGTACAACGTTAAACATAGCAGAACTAATATTTACACAAGCAGTAATAACATTATTTCCTTTTTGCTTGTCAGAAGATCTTTCTCAGTAACTCTCTTGCCATTACTGAGTCTTCATCAGTAACTGTGAGCTTAGCATCTAACATAACAAATAAGCTAGCTGCCCTTAATGGATAATCTTTTTCTATCAGCATGTAGACATCCACTCCATTCTTTGTAGATACATGGTGAACACCACATGTATCATACAATCTCCATTTTGTACTTTACTCATGAGCTCGAAAATTCCATAAGATATCTTTTGGATCAGGTTCATACAACCTCTTCAATTCCACCCACAGCTCCTTTTCTTTGTCTTGTATACGATCTGTAGATCTGAACATTTCTTGAACCAGACTCCATAGATCTTCCAAGTCTTGTCTATCAAAAATCTTCAGCATATCTTCAAAATACTTATAAATTTCTGAGTGTCCTCCTACCCTGATTATCTTCCAAGCTTTCCCAAATGTATCTTTGTGTATCTCCAAATCAATAATTGGATGTTTAGCTTGAATAGGATGATGAATATCCAATACTTCTGGGATTATAACAATCATATTCTGCTTGAGTCTTTCGTCAGTTAATTCCTCTGTTGTTTCTTCTTCCTCTGCTGTAGGTACTTCTTCTTCACCAATCTTCTGTTTCTTTGAAGATTCAGACTCCAATATTATACCATATCTTCTTGTAGTTCTACATGGTTTTTCTGTTCCCATGGGAGTAAATGTGTTCATTCTTCTGTAAACCCTTTCAAACTCACTCTTGATCTCCTCAAAACTTCTACCTTGGAAATGCTTCCTTTTGTATCCAGCCATGTTCATCATGTAAACACACATGGTGTGTCTTTGCTGAGCTTTACTAGGTGGTTTACTCCTTTTTTCTTTGGCTTTTTGTTCTGCAGCAGACTTTCTTCTAGAATTTATTAGTTCAACAAGTTGTCTTGACTTCTCATCAATGGACAACACTTCATCTGCTCTGAGTTCACCAAACTTTTCCTTTAAAACATCATCAGCATCAATCATATACTGAACTTCTTGAGTGTGATCAAACATTGCTTGAGTTGCTTGATTTGCAAGTCTTGTTTGATCAAGGAAATTTGCAATATCATAAATTTCTGATCTTTCATCTTCATGTGCTTTATTATCTACCTCTGCATCAAAACTAATGCCCTTTGCTTTATCTGCCCTTTGCCTTCTATCATACACATCCATATCTTGTTGATGAGAAGTACCAATATTTTCAGCATCCAAATCTTCTTCACCCATATCTTGCCTCCCCTGAAACTCAACATTCTGTTCAACCAAAGAAATATTGGGGTCTTGATCAATATCAGTTGTCTTCCTCCCCTGTTTGGAAGAATCATCCATGTTATCATCTAAATCATCATCATCTGAGCTTGTAGACTCCACAATACTTGCCTTTCTCTTTGCTTTAAGTGACTTGACTTTAGACTGCAATTTCTTCACTTTTTCAATGACCTTCTTGTAAGCAGTACTATACAACTGCTTTGTCTCCTTGAGTTCTTGCTTTGTCTCCTTGAGTTCTTTCTCCAACCCAGTCACCCTTTGATTCAATTTGGTACAAATATCCATCAATTCCTTTAGTGACACTCTGCCCTCATCACTGCCAGGTGTGTTACCTCCCGATCGAGGTGAATCATGAGAGCATTTCCCCCATATTTGGTTGTGAGGCTGATTGAGAACCAGATGAACCTGTGGGTGTGTGATGGGACTCAACTGGGCTTGTTGATACTTCACCCTGAATGTTTTGATTTTGAACCAACATTGTTTCAAAAAGTGGAACTACTATCCCATTAAACCCCCTAGAAGCCATGCTCATGTTACGGAACAGTTTTTGAGTAAGGCAAGGAGTTGGATCAACAATTTTATGAGATAGAAGCAAACTTTTCCGTCTATTCAAAACTGTTTGTATAAACCTTGGATACATTAAAAACTTGTATTTGATATCCACATTTTTCACCATACTATCAAAAATTAATTTTGAAAAGTTGAAAGTCCTGTTTGTTGCTAAAAAATGAGAGCAGTTGCAATATTGCAACTGAATTGCTCCCATGAGGTTTTCTTTAGACTTAAACAATGAAGGATGGTATGTATGAAGAATCTCCATTGTGGGGCAAAACATCCTTTTTGAAAAGTCAGAATTTGAGAAGATGTGTCATACCCCATTCTGGAAAGGTGATGAAAAATTTCAGTATTAGGCAAAGAACTAATACCATTTTCATCTGCTAAATGGAGATGCCTCCTAACAGATGCCTCAGTAATAGTTATTGTTTTGCCATCAACTGTTGCAATTAACTCTTTGTCTCCATTCTCAAATGTATTGGTAGTAACAGTCCGCCAAAACTGTTTGATTTGAGAGACATAGATAGTAGGATTGACTGTAAGAGCATACCTGATGTGGGTAGTGTTTAGAAAATCTACTATCTGGTGGAAGTGTTGACTCCCTTCTGGTTTCTCCAAGAATGCAACCTGGTTATGCGTATCACAAAACTCTAAATTTAACATGAAAATTGAGTAAATGCTTGATTAGAGTGTTGGGTTATGATTGGACCGACTTCAATTAATTGTTTCTCAAGTTTGAAGAAATCGTATAAATTATATAAAGAAAGAGAGTTACCCAATTTATGAAACCCTAACGCTCTGTTCTCGAGTTTTTTTTTAATGGAATGGAAGGGGATTAGAAGGGAAATAAAAAAGCGAAGTAATTGACAAAAGTTACCCACGGTTAGAAATAAACCACGGTTAAAACCCAGACATTAGTAACGGCTACCCAGCAGTACAACGTTTTACGCTAGCAGAACAAAAGTTTGCCTAGCAGTAAAAACTTTGTGTATCCACTCCATTCTCAGCAGTATGATCGAACTCAAACATTCACAAGCAACCATAAACAATTAATTAAACATCAAATATTTCATTGATATTTTTTTGAAGGCTACAACCATATATACATCTAATTATCCAACCTAAATACTAAACATACTAAAAACTTAAAAAAACCATCATCCTAAACTGCTTCACTCCATTTCACCCCAACTTGTTAGAACCAGAGCTCTCTTCCCTGCTTCCCATCAATTTCTGCCTTTCCTTGAGTCGTTTAAACAAAATTTCAAGATCGCTAACCCTCTTTTCTAGATTATAAGGGTCCTGAAACCCATCTTGTTGCTCCCCCTGGTTTTGAGGCACCACCTCATTTTGCTGCTCCACCACATTTTGCTACTCCACCACAATTTGCTGGTGATCCTCTTCATTTTGCTGCACCACCTCCTCCACTTCATCTTCCTCCTCCTCTTCACCTTCCTCCTCCTCCCCGTAGTCACTCAACCCCCAAACCTCATCCCAGTAAAAGTCTTGCGCATGCAACCAGTTCAAAATTTGACCCCTCATCCACGTATCTACCTTCCTATACGACCCATATTCTGCAACGGGTTCATACCCGAAAGCATTAAACACTGCGTCAAACAGCAAATTGTTGTTTAACACCCACTCGTACTCTTCAACATGATTTTGAAAGTTAACATTATTTGCTACCATTGTTGAAGTTTTCTTTGAATTGAAAGGGATATATGTGTTTCAGTGTTTGTGTGTGTTCTTTGGTATACAATCGATAGGTATAAATAGGCTGGAGAGGTAGATGAATGGTTCCCAAGACTTTAGGCGGGAAAAGGGACCGACGGCGCGCGCCAAAAGTAAACTGTGTATTGAAGTTGGACGAAAAAGTCTCCAATTTCCTTTTACCAAGTATTGATTTCCATGTACAATGAGTTGATGCAACAACTACTTGTATATCATGCTTTGTGAATAATAAACTTCCAAACTCAATATTTCCAACTAGTTGTTTGTGATGTTTGGGATGATTTGGGATCGGGTTCATTATTATTGACCCGAGGGAATAAATGTTTAACCGTGACTCGAAAGGAAATATTAACTCATTTGTTGCGGCTTGATATTGACTCGACTTGGACAAAAATAAAAGAAAGAAATAAAAACAATTGTTAAATTAAAAGTTAGTTGTAGAGATATTTGTTATTAAATTTGGTTAATAACGAAGTAAGGAAATTAGAAGTGTACGTGAGACCATGGTTGTCAGGATCCCGATCCTGATCTTAGGATCTTACGATTTTACGATACTGCAAAGCAAAAACGATCCGAATCTTACAAAGGATCTTTAAAAGCTTAAGATGAGTCGATTGGTAATCATCGGTATTTTCCCATAATCCCGTTTATTAGTACAAGGTATACTCGTTTTATGATTTAAAACAAGTTTGGACTTACGACAAAATTAATCTTTGGAAATAACAAAATTTCGCCAAGACCCTTTCATTTATCGAACGTTTCCAAGTCAAAAGACTTTATTGAAAATCAATTTCCCGAGTAATTTATAATATAACGAGTATTTATATAAACCCTAAACCCTAAAGCCTAAACCCTAAACTCTAAACCCTAAACGCTACACAATCCGTAACTCAAACAATAACCAAACGAATATTCCAATAAATCCAAATATGTTAGTGTACGGGTAGCATGTCTCGAATAGTCCAATAGACCTCGTGTGTTCCGTTTTTATCCCAAATGTCACACGAAAGGTTTTCAAAATCGGGATCCTACTTAAGATCCTATGGTAAAGATCCGATCTTTACCATAGGATCTTAAGTAGGATCCCGATTTTGAAAACCTTACGTGTGACATTTGGGATAAAAACGGAACACACGAGGGCTATTGGACTATTCGATACATGCTACCCGTACACTAACATATTTGGATTTATTGGACTATTCGTTTGGTTATTGTTTGAGTTACGGATTGGTTTAGCGTTTAGGGTTTAGAGTTTAGGGTTTAGGCTTTAGGGTTTAGGGTTTATATAAATACTCGTTATATTATAAATTACTCGGGAAATTGATTTTCAATAAAGTCTTTTGACTTGGAAATGTTCGATAAATGAAAGGGTCTTGGCGAAATTTTGTTATTTCCAAAGATTAATTTTGTCTTAAGTCCAAACTTGTTTTAAATTATAAAACGAGTATACCTTGTATTAATAAATGGGATTATGGGAAAATAACGACGATTACCAATCGACTCATCTTATTTGATATGTTTGTTGTTAGTTATCTCTTTGACTTGTTTTCGTCATCTCGTCTCGACTCGAGTTATTGTCAATACTCTTCTCGACTATTAATTCGGTTATTCGTTTTTTTGGAGTGAGTACTCGTGAGTCCGTGTTCTCTACCGTTACACGAATGAGGATACCAAATTAAACCTTTTTAAAAGGCTAAAACGAGATTATTTTTTGAAATGAGAATGATTAACTTTTGAAACCTCTTGCGCATTTTATTTTTTTGGTGAATATCGTGCCGAGTACGTTGCGTTGCGATACGTTGCGTTAAATCGTTTGATACGATATTCATTTTCTTTATCTTTTAATTACGGATAACCTCGATACCCGCAGGGAAACCCAAAAAACCGATGGATAATATTATTCGGGTATCCTGTGGGATATGGGGCGGGTACGGGTATATTATAAACGGGATTCGGGTACGGGTACACTAAAACTCGCCACGAACCCAAACCGTTGCCATCCCTACTTACCGGCTATAGTCGGTTTTTCACCGCCACGTCAAAACCATTATCCTTTTTTTTTTTATAACTATTATTCTTTTTTTTTTACATCTTGCCACGTCTTAGTTAAACCAAACCACCACTTGATCAATAGTAAAGCGGCAATTAATCCCTTTACCGATCAATTGTAAACACACACAAAAATCAATAAACCCTAATCAAAACACACATTCTTCTGGAAAACAAAAACACGCAAACAATGAATCCAAATGACAACAAAGGTAGTTTTTTAATGTTTTCACATAACAGTTGATGATTCATTGCACAATAATTAGTAATAGGCTTTTGATCTATAAATGGTGATGTTTGGGGTTGTTATCGATTCTAATGTAAAGCTGTGTGAATTTATTGTTGAATGTAAAGCTGTGTGAAGTTTTAATTTATTCAAGTTTATGCTTTAACAGGTTCAAAGGCAAAAATCCCTAGGTCCAAATTCAAAATCATTTCCTACAAGGTATACTAAAGTTGTTATGTCTTTGTGGCTAAAGTTGTATACCTTTATACCATTAATTAATTTTTTTGAAACAAATGGTATGTTGAACTATTAGGAGGTATGGGAAAACACAGATTGGAAGAGAAAGAGCCCTTTCTATTTCTCTAGCGATGAAGAATCTGGTGATGCTGACACAAAAGGTGTGAATTTATTGTTGAATGTAAAGCTGTGTGAATTTTTAATTTATTCAAGTTTATGCTTTAACAGGTTCAAAGGCAAAAATCCCTAGGTCCAAATTCAAAATCATTTCCAACAAGGTATACTAAAGTTGTTATGTGTTTGTGGCTAAAGTTGTATACCTTAATTATACCATTAAATTAAATTTTTTGAAACACATGGTATGTTGAACTATTAGGAGGTATGGGAAAACACAGATTGGAAGAGACAGAGCCCTTTCTATTTCTCTAGCGATGAAGAATCTGCTGATGCTGACACAAAAGGGGTAATAATGGTCCATTTAATAAGTGTTGTTTCGCTACCTTTATCACATTCTCAAGACTTAATCCATTATACTCGTTCAACTTGTAGGTAAATGACAAAGATGAATCCTCTGAAGCTACTCCCAAAACTCAATCCTCTCAAATACCAGTTGAAAAGGCACACAAAAAGAAATTTACTCAGGATATTGTCTTGGGACTGTCGTCTAATTAAGAAGATGTATCAACCGATGGCCGTGAAGAAGACTTCTCGTACATTAAATGTGTTGAGAATTATGTAAAGGTGGTGATCATCTCGACTATTATGAACTAGAGGATAATTAGTTTAATATGATGGTACGTGGTACCAGTTCTGATATTTAATTTGGATAAATGTAATTATTAATGGTGCAATAACTAGTAACTAGTAGTTTAACTGTATCTATTTTATAACTGTAATGATAGTATTTTGGTTTGTTAAATGGTAGTAGCAATTTGTGTTCTTGATGTGATGATTGCACAGTTAGATCTAATGGTAGCAGTTTCTGTTGTTGATTTGATGATTGCAAATATTTATTTAATGGTAGCACTTTGTGTTCTTCATTTCATGTTGGTTTATGATTTAATGGTAGCAGTTTGTGTTAAATGGTGTCAAGTTGTGTTCATGATCTTGGCGTAATTGTGTAAATTTGAGTTCTTGATTTGATATGCTAGTTTGTGTTCATGATCTTTGTTTCTAGATTCTTGAGGTTCATGATTTGCGATTAAGATAATGAATAATAACATTTGGAGCCAAAAATTTTATTTTTTCAAGTTTATGCTTTACTAAACAGGTTCAAATTAAAGGAAAATTTTTCAAAATAATTCAATTGTTATTTTGAAATTAGAATTTTGGAGCCAAAATTTTGAAATCGCCTAATTAGAAGCATGGTACCAAGAATAAGGTACGATTCATCTTCTTCCTATACCCTCTTTTCTCTCCTAAAAAAAACTTGCAAAGAAAACACAAAAATCAATTCTTATATCACCATTACTCTCAAAGCCAGAATCATTTTCTTGTACCCATTGTTACTCAAGAGTCATGGGAATTCAACCCATTGTTGATAATCATCTTTTGCTTCCTGCTGATAATGAACATGATGATAACAACATAGACTATGAATCCGAAAAGTATTCTGATGAGGAAGATCTAGATGCGCCTGGAACCAACCAATCAGATCGGATACTAGCTAAGAGAGGCATGACCAGGCTATTTAAGTTTCGCATGAAATATGGCAACCCTGGTGGAATAAAGCTCAAGGTAACCTTCGATGCATTGAATAGGGTATCAGGGTTACACAGAGCACTTTTTCGAGTTTTTTAGGAGATCTGGTTCGTGAGCACATAGGTTTGAAGAATCTTTCCTGGAGGAATGTGAATAAAGAAGAAAGAGATAAACTATGGACTGACATCACTGTACATATATACTACTGTATTTTTTAACCCAGTACTACATAATTTTATCTATGCAGTTACATTATGTGCAACTAATTAACAACATTGTGTTAATCTTTGCAGCGATATTTTGATGTTGACGTGACATTCAGAAAATTGGTAATGACTCGTCTTGGTAAACTGCTAAGGACTTTCAGAACGAAGCTCAGAGAAGAATACATTTTGCCCCACCTAAATACACCTTCCAAACTGAATGAAGTCCCGGCCAAGTATAGTCGATTTGTGAAATCAGAAGACTGGGTCGAGTTTGTAAACCACACGACCACCGATGCATACAAGGTTTTAATTAGTCATCTTTATTTAAGTCTATATGTTTCATAATTTTCAGTTTGCAGCATTACCACATGTAAACGCCTTATGATTTTGTATTTTTAGAAGATAGCTGATCAAGCTAAAATGTCACGTTCCAAAAATATTTATCAGCATAAAATGGGACGAGGTGGATATGTTTATTTGAAAGAGAAAATGGTAAGATCACATGTGTATGCATCTTCATATTTTCGTTTATCTTGTTTTAACTTTACATGTGTATGCATTTGATGTTTATTAGATCGAAAATAAAGAGATTGAAGCAGATGAAGAACCCCCGCGTGGTATAATGTGGTTGAAAGGAAGGGTAAACAACGATGGCGAATTTCCAGATGATGAGATCACATCAGTGGGAGATACACTTGTAAGTTTGACTGCAAATTCTATTATTATGCTTATATACCAGCAGGATTAACTGTGTACTAGCAGTAATAACTTGTGTACCAACAGTATTAAGTGCGTACTAACAACAGTAACTGTGTACTAGCAGTGGTAAACACTAGCCATATTTGTAATTGAAGTTCATGAGCATCACTAACTCCAGCTGAGCAGCATTGACACAAATAAGAGCATCAGTTACTCTAATAGCATCAAGAAGACTTTTAATCCCAAAATTTCCTATATTTTTTTTTTGCAGAAAGAATCTGATGACCAGATCAAGAAATTGTCCAATGAGATTACAGAAACAAAGAGAATACTTACTCAACTGATGGCACAGTTAAGTCAACAAGGGGTGCAGTTAAATTTGTCATCTCAATTGCCAGTAGCCTCAAATGCAAGCCAACAAGGGTCTACAGTAGATTCCCAATCGCAAGGAAATGTGTCTCCAACACAAGGAGTACCAACAGTATGTATTTCAACATGTTTCTTGTTATTCTTTTGTTTATATAATGTAACGTGTTTTATATATACATATAGGAACCTGCTAAAACTGTCGGACCTAAAAAAAAGCCTAAGTCACGACAAAACGGGCCTTCAGATTCCCAATCGGAACAAAATGTGTCTCCAACACAAGCACTGCCAACAGTATGTATTTCAACATGTTTCTTGTTATTCTTTTGTTTAAATAATTTCTGATATGTACATGCAAAAATTCTTGTTTTTCACCATTTAAGTGCAAACTGTAGCACTTAAAGAAATCAAATATCGTTGCTTTGGGTACATACATGTGTTTTTTCAACGTACATATATATAATTCTTGATATATAATTCAATGTTTGATACAAGCGTCTTTTGTTACTACAGGTTACACTGCCAACTACAATGCAAAAGAAAAGTGACAACAACTGTGGACCAACAGCACCATCGAAGCGCAAAAGTAATGTCTCTATTGAAGCCCTAAAGCAAGCTATGCCGGCGAAGAGTCAAAAGTCTTTAAATTATGGTACTTGAGAATTTGATTATGTACGACATTACAATTGTATATTCTGTTCAGTTATATACATTCGAGTTTTATTCAATTTCAAATTTCTTTTTGTTTATGATTCTTAATTGTCACACAAAATACACATTTCTTCACTTTAAACAGCATATGGTCACACTTATTAACACTTTTGGCCACTTTATGCTTAATTGTATGTGACTAAATACCCAAAACAAACATGCTTTGTGTGACTAAATATTACAAAAGGCCACACAAACTAAAAATTCATGTGACCATTGGATGATCAATAGTCACACAAAATACACATTTCTTCACTTTAAACAGCATATGGTCACACTTATTAACACTTTTGGCCACTTTATGCTTAATTGTATGTGACTAAATAACCAAAAAAACCATGCCTTGTGTGACTAAATATTACAAAAGGCCACACAAACTAAAAATTCATGTGACCATTGGATGATCAATAGTCACACAAAATACACATTTCTTCACTTTAAACTGCATATGGTCACACTTATCAACACTTTTGGCCACTTTATGCTTAATTGTATGTGACTAAATACCAAAAAAAAAATGCTTTATGTGACTAAATATTACAAAAGGTCACACAAACTAAAAATTCATGTGACCATTGGATGATCAATAGTCACACAAAATACACATTTCTTCTCTTTAAACAGCATATGGTCACACTTATCAACACTTTTGGCCACTTTATGCTCAATTGTATTTGACTAAATACCAAAAAAAAAAACATGCTTTATGTGACTAAATATTACAAAAGGCCACACAAACTAAAAATTCATGTGACCATTGGATGATCAATAGTCATACAAAATACACATTTCTTCACTTTAAACAGCATATGGTCACACTTATTAACACTTTTGGCCACTTTATGCTTAATTGTATGTGACTATGATGAACTCAAATAAGTACATTTTATTACTATCATTTATCCTATTAATTTGACTTGTTTTACTATATTATGTATGAGGATTGATACTTAATCGTTTACTTTTGTAATTCTCAGGTAAAAACAAGCATTTGGTGAAACTTGGCGATTTTGGACTAATAATGGAGCAAAACGTGCATAAAGTGAAGAGTCTACTGAAATGAAGAAGGTCAAGACTAATCTGCTCCAGATGCGCCGCATCTCACTATCAACATGCGCCGCATCTCTATCAAGATGTCACCAGATACGATCCAAGATACAAGAGGACATGCGCCGCATCTAATAAAGAGTTACGCCGCATCTTCTGGCGGTGTACGAATATTCCTGAATATTATAATCTTGGACCCCACGCGAAGTTAAGTACATGCGCCGCATCTACTTAAGTAGATGCGCCGCATCTTTCCTCAGACACAAACTATAAATACCCCGTAGACCAGACGCAAAAAGAGAGAATCGGAAGTTCGAAAACCTAAAAACCGAACAGAAGAGAAGGACGAATTCAGTCAAGAAGGCAGCACAAGACACACCCAAATCGAAGATACAAGAGCTGTAAGAAGGTGCTGCATGTATTTAATTCATTAAGTAGTTTTGTTTTATTGTTTTAGCAAACTTTAATTCATCAGGATTGGTGGCTTGTGTAATGTGACAACGGAAAGATTGCACTCCCTTTAATACTTGCTTTCCCATCAATTAAAGTTTATATGTTGATGTCTTTGGTTACTACTTATTAGTGCATTGACCACCTCTGTGTTTATTAGTGGCTTGCGGGCACCCGACTGCGGGACAAGGTGTGGCTCCCACGGTTGTTTCTAAATTGATCACTTAGGAATAACTTTTAGACATAAGTCGTCATTAAGGGTTTACTCGCCGATAAGAATAGGACCAACGAGAAAGGGTTAATTACATACACTTCATATAAAGCTATCAATAAAACAAGTGACAATCTACTTAATCATAAGGACAGCCCTCTTATTGTCTCTAGTATCTATCTGTGTACGTGTGTGCTACTTGCTGATTCGTGCCTATTTGTTTATTTTATTATTTAATTGCAAACAAAACTGTGCCAGTCTCTCAGGCTGAAACCCCCTTGCGTTAGGATATTAAAATACTGATTAGATTAACGAGATTATACGTTCCACTCTTAGTGATCGACACTCTACTTACCATTATCTTCATACTGACCGGGTACACTGCTCGTTAAGTGTGTGTGTTATTGATAAGTCGGCTAAATATAAATTTAAAACTTGAGTAGGCATTAAAACTGCTAAACCGCAACGACACATCACGCGCATCAGACTAAATACCCAAAAAAAGCATGCTTTGTGTGACTAAATATTATAAAAGGCCACACAAACTAAAAATTCATGTGACCATTGGATGATCAGTAGTCACACAAAATATACATTTCTTCACTTTAAACAGCATATAGTCACACTTATCAACACTTTTGGCCACTTTATGCTTAATTGTATGTGACTAAATACCAAAAAAAATATGCTTTGTGTGACTAAATATTACAAAAGGCCACACAAGCTAAAAATTCATGTGACCATTGGATGATCAATAGTCACACAAAATACACATTTCTTCACTTTAAACAGCATATGGTCGCACTTATCAACACTTTTGGCCACTTTATGCTTAATTGTATGTGAGTAAATACAAAAAAAAAACATGCTTTGTGTGACTAAATATTACAAAAGGCCACCCAAACTAAAAATTCATGTGACCATTGGATGATCAATAGTCACACAAAATACACATTTCTTCACTTTAAACAGCATATGGTCACACTTATGAACACTTTTGGCTACTTTATGCTTAATTGTATGTGACTAAATACCCAAAACAAACATGCTTTGTGTGACTAAATATTACAAAAGGCCACACAAACTAAAAATTCATGTGACCATTGGATGATCAATAGTCACACAAAATACACATTTCTTCACTTAAAACAGCATATGGTCACACTTATTAACACTTTTGGCCACTTTATGCTTAATTGTATATGACTAAATACCCAAAACAAACATGCTTTGTGTGACTAAATATTACAAAAGGCCACACAAACTAAAAATTCATGTAACCATTGGATGATCATTAGTCACACAAAATACACATTTCTTCACTTTAAACAGCATATGGTCACACTTATTAACACTTTTGGCCACTGTTTTTTAAATTGTATGTGACTAACTCAAAAAAAAACAACACACGTTGTGTGACTAAATCATCACAAACGTCACATTTATTATATTTTCATGTGGCCATAGGATGGGAAATAGTCACACATACTGATGAATCCAACAAAACTTATGCCTAATTAGTCACACATATTCAGGTTTTGGTCACTCTTTTTCAATGAAAACGGCCACAAACTAAGCAATGTGACCATATGGTACCTACGGTGGCGCGACTTTTGTCACACACACCAAAAAAACGTGTGTGACTATATGCATATAGTCACGCATTTTGGGTGTGACGAAAGGTGAAATCTGTACCAGTGTTAAAAGAGCGTAATCATAATTATGTTTTTTTTTCTTTCATCTCGAGAAAACAACTTTATTAATTTTTCTTTTACCTTTTTATAATTCAAGAATATGAAATAAAAAAACAAAGCACTTATTTTCATTTTACTTTTTTTAACCTATCATTTTTATTTTTACAGAAAAAGACTTGAGAACACGGGGTAAAACACAGTTGAGATCAATATAGATCCAAAATTATCTAAAGACCCAATGAATCAATACCACTCACTCAGTTTTTCATCTAAAAAATAAATAAATAAAAAATATAATTAAAAAAACTTTCCAATTCCTTTTTAATAATAAAATATCTCGCAAACGGTAAATCATCAAGTGAAAAAAAATACACCATCGCGATGAGTATTTTTTTATCTTTCAGTAGACGGTCACTTCGATATACTTTCGACGAACTTTTTTTTTTTTATTCTTTTCATTTAAGTCTAGAAAAATCACATGTGTGATTTCATAAATGACATGTGCTTTGTGATACAAATCACATGTGATTTTTCCAGACGTAACTGAAAAAAATTGAAAAAAGAGTTCGTTGAAAGTATATAGAAGTGCCCCTCTATAGAAAGATGATTTAATTCTTGTCGCGATGGTATAATTCATTTTGCGTAGACATGAAAAATAAAAACTAACTCAACCTAACCCTAAACCCGCCGCCGCCGCCTTCATCTCTTCGGCCGCCGGCTTAGGCCGATTATCCGAAGAGATTCTCTCCAGCCCTTCTTCTTTCTAGATAATTTATCATTTATTTTCAGTTCGAATAAATAAGGTTTATAGATCGTTCTTTTTGCCTAGTTTTCCGGATCAATTTCTTTAGGATCGATGTAGTTAGGGGTTTTTTTTTGGTCAGATGCTCGGTGGTTCAGATCGGTTGTTTTGGGGTCAAAGTGGTTGTGTCGTTCAGATCGGGAGGTCATGTGATGGTGAAGTCGTGTGATGGTAAGTTCATGTGATGGTGAGGTGGTCATGAGACGGGTGAGATGGTAAGGTCTTGAGTTAGCTAGGTTGTGAGTTGGGTTCAAATTGTGAGTTCGTGAGATGGTGTTCGTGAAGATGGTTCAAATAGTGAGATTGTGTGATGGATACAAATAGTGAGATCTTGAGATGGCTCTGGTCGTGAAGATGGCTCTGGTCGTGAGATGGCTCTGGTGATATGATTGTGCTCGTGGCGTAGTGTCAAATAGTGAGGTAGTGAGATAGTTAAGATAGTGAGGTCGTGATATGGTAAGGTCTTGAGTTAGCTAGGTTGTGAGATGGTTTTAAAGCGTGAGGTCGTAAGATGGTGGTCATGAATATGGTTCAAATAGTGAGGTTGTGTGATGGGTTCAAATCGTGAGGACCAACAGTTGTGACATGGCTCTGTTCGTGAAGATGGCTCAGAGTGTGGGGTCGTGATTGTGGTTGTAACACCCCAACCCGACAAGGGTCAAAATGTCACATTGTGGTGTCAATCAGAACATAATAAACGCAAGTGGAAGACTTAAATAAATAAATACAAGTCATGAAACAAAATGACTTCCAAAGAAATACAAATCAAATCCAACTCTAAAATGAAATAAAATAACCAAGACATAATTCATAAACTAATTCCAAAAAGATAGGGAAACTAAGGTTGGGTTGGTCCTCTAAAAGCTCCTAATCTCATCATTCAAATCCCAGCATCCCGCTTGAATACCTGCCGCAGAGGAAAGAAAATGCGGCTGAGTTTAAAAAGCCCAGTGAACGGATATAAACGAATAATGAACTGAATATAAATAAGTATATGAAGTGAAATCAAAAAGAATCTGCCGAACAAGATGTCACAAGTCATGAGAATCAAACGAATAATAAATTAAGTGAAAGGTAATGAAGGCAACGAATCATAAGAAATTATCCACGAGCTCACAAAGCTTGCCACCTGCTTATCCACATAATCATATCATAACATAACAAATGGAGACATGACCTCCCAAAAGTGACATGGGGTGTATGGCACATACCACAATTCACTACAAAGCCATAACATAATCATATCATAAATCAAACCTAGGATGCATCCATACGCTCCCTGCAAAACAAAATATGTACACCACCATACACCTGTACTCTGACAAATATATTGGCGTACCAAAATGGCAATTAATTGCACGAGCTCAATAATCAAATACATATCAAAAGGGAATGCCGTGGACCAATCACACCGCCACAGATAGTGTCATGTCATTGGTGCCTCAATGACATGGTCATGGTACCTCCATGACTAGTTAGCTCGGGTAATGGAATAAACAAACTATCACATCATAACGAATTAATTATAGTGTATTTAAACAAAAGAATATCAACTGAAATGAATGTCATATTAAATGATATAGAACTGAATGCCATATCATAAGAAATCATATCAACGGGATCATATCAACGGAATCACAATGAATATCATAACAAAGTCAATGATCAAAGAGTCAATGCAAAACCCTTACTGAGAAAAGGTAGAATATCCGTACCTTAGCAAATGAAATGAAAGAAAACGGAACAGTGATCACAAGGAAACAACGTCACGCCTTCTTCAACGAATCTACACAAATTAGGGCTCATATAATACTTAGGAGTCCATTTTATAAGTCCATTAATTGTCATAACTTATTCATAAATACTTATAGTGGTTCATTAATGTGATTAGGGTTCCATTACCTAATTTAGGTTAATATATGATCAATTACATCATAATTATCAATTAAGTACACTTTATGGTTCAAGACACATAAATTGGTATTATTTCACAAAGACCTAAGTTCTTTAACAAATTTTCTGATTTTAGTATACTTTTGCCTCCACTTTACGAATTTTCAAACCACACTAAGACTCTTACTCAGAAGCTATTAAAATTTACACATGTATCTATATGTCTTGTGAGCTTACATGAATTTTCACAGAATTTATTACCAAGTGAAAACACTATTTCAAAAATTATTTACCCAAACACGTCCAGAAAGTGAACTGCAGAAATACCCCTAAAGTTTACATTTATCAAACCCATTTACATACTTCATAAAAAACTACAAAAATTCCAAAAGTTACTAAACATGTGAAATATACTACTTGTAAAAGGAGAGATCTCAACTCTTTATAGATTTGAAATGAAAAATCATAGAATTTGACTGATTTTACGTTCCCAAAACTCAGGTTTGACATATGATTCCATAAAATTCAAAATGACAACCCAATCAACTCTAAATCACCCCAAACCAATTGAAAAACTTAATTAAGACCTTAAAATAAGTTTACAAGTAAAGAATAAGTATTAAACACTTATGAAATTCGAGTTGTAATGCACACAAATTCGGTTTTCAAAACTGCCCATTCCAAAAATCCATTTTAGGCCATCATATAACATGTTTTAATTATTCCAACGCACACGAGTTCCCAAAATTCACAAGACCTGAATTAAACATCATATTAACATATATTCATAATCATATTAGCAACGCACCTTCACAAACCCATACCAAACCCTAACCATTTATCCGATTTCACATATCTGTAAAATAATTACACAAATCAGCCTAGGCTTTCTGATTGCACATGCCTCATTTAATGATCATTTAAGACAGATTTTAGGGCTTGTTTATATTATCATTAGGTCGACATGAGGGCTGGAAAATATGACACCAAACAGTCCAATACACAAATATTAGGTTTATACGTGTTTTATTTAATGATTCAGGATTCTTATATAACTCATGTCCGATTCTTATAATTTTTAAAGCACCTCAAACAAACTCATTTAATTCTATAATTTTACCCAGTGATACAAACATATCTTAAGTATTTTCTAGGATTTTTCCAGATTTTATTCATTAGTACAAGCACACAATAAAAATCACTCTTTACACGACTGTCCAGAAAATAAACTGCTGAGACACCCAGAAAGTATGCAGTTAAAAGGCATATCAAAATACTTTGGAAAAATCCAAAAAAATTATAGTAAGTCCTATACATCTTTAAAATTCTCTCTGTCAAACGAGACCTCTTAATTCCTCACTTTTTGGAAATTAAAATTCAAAAACCCCACTTGAATTTTCAGACTCCTAAACTCAGGATTGACATCTAATGTTCTAAAAATCAGAAAGTCACCCACCCGACCTCCAAAAATTATGAAATTTTATATCCAGATAGCACATATCCAGAACTTAGTTTTAGCCTCAAAAATATTGCAAAAACACGTTTATATCATTAACTTAGACCCCTTGCAATACAACCCAATTTCTGGACAACTTACTAGTGAGACAGAAACTAACACAACCCTAACCATTTTAAACCAAACCAACCCTCATTAAATTTCTATGGTTCCTATTATCACATGTACCATATCGAATGTGTAATTAAGTGAATAAACACAGGTTTCAATGAATCCAATTAGGGCTAGAATCAAGTAAACACAGCACCATGGTTTTAATGATTAGCATAGCATGTTCTAATTCTGATTTTAAGTATCATATGTGTCGTATAGAGAGTGATTGGAAAGAGGAGAACCACGAGTACCTTTAGGCTGAGACAAAGGAGTGATCAAAGAGGGTAAAACACATGGATTAGTAACACACCAAGGCTGCAACAATCGACCTAACCTGCTATCATCTTCCTATTGAATCTTGGCAGCAAACGAACGAAGTTATTAGTTTAGTTTTTCTAAATTTTTTTGGGAATTTAATGTTCTGAAGATTAGTACTGCTGGTTCATAAAGGAAAATACTCTAAGTGTATTCGATTCTACTGCTAGTGTTGGAGATACTACTGCTGGAAGATACTGCTGCTAGAGTAAAAGATACTACTACTGAGTGGATAACTATCGCGTATTCTACTGCTGAGTAGATAAGTATGAAAAAGATATTTGTGTATAAAAGTCAAATATATACGGTAGACAATATCTTAGATATGTGTTCAGTCAACAAGTTGTAAACACAGAACATGTTGTATCTTAGCTACTGACACACACAAGCTAGCACGTAGTCGAATACTCAAGTGTGCATGTGCTTAGATATTACATATATAGAGAGTTAGTCATAAGTTAAAAAGATGACCGAGTTGATATAATACAATCGAAAATAGTTTTCTTTGTAATAGAGATTCAAGGTTTTGTAACCCTAGTGATAGTGAAGATCACTCGTATTATTCTCAATAATATTGAATCGTTTGATGTTATACTTTTTGTGTTCATTATCCAATAACAAACATTATTGTTCCATTTCCAATAACCAATATCCTTCTAAGTGTGGTTAAGTAGATTCCACATACTTAATCATATTTACTCAAAGTATCATATACACACGTTACAAAGGATTAACATCCTCATAGTGTATTTAAAACAATTCTCACAAGTGATAAAGGGTTGTTTTTTATCCTCTCAATTGGTATCAGAGCTTGGTTGATATCATCGATTTAGAAGAAAAAGAAATGGAGATGGAGAATACCCAGTCTACAAACATTGCTTCCAAGTTACCTATGCTCAAACAGAATGAGTTTGAGATGTGGAGGCTAAGGATTGAACAATACTTCTTGGTTCAAGATTATGTTCTCTGGGATATTATTCTGTATGGTGATTCTTTTACACCAGGTCTTATAGAATCCATTGTTGAAGGCAAAACAGTTCAGACAAGGAACACTGAACCAGTTACCAATGATGAAAAGATACATAAGAGGAATGATCAAAAGGTAAGGAATTTGCTGCTTATGACCATTCCTGGTGAATAGATGTTATCTTTTAGCAAGTATCCTGATGCAAAAACTCTGTTTGAAGAGTTATATGCATGGTTTGGTGGTAATGAAACTACTAAGAAGACTCAGAATACATTACTGAAACAAAGTTTTGAAAACTTTAGCTCAAACAACAATGAATCTCTTGATAAGATGTTCACAAGATTGCACAGGCTTGTCAGTCAGTTAGCTGTGTTGGGAGTTGAGATAGCTAAGGAAGATCTCAACATGAAGTTTTTAAGAAGTCTACCTGTAGAATTCAATACTCATGCGGTTGTCTGGATGAATAAGCCAGACATTGAAACCATGAAACTCAATGATTTGTACAACAATTTCAAAATTGTTGAACAAAGTCTGAAGAAGTCTAGAAGCTACAGTACTAGTTCTGGGAATGTGGCACTTATGTCATCTCCCAGCATTAGTAAGTCAGAAGGGGCAGATAATGATGAAGGTGTTTCTACTGCTAGCTTTGGTGGTTCTACTGCTAGTTCACAAAAGAATGTTGCTGGACTTGGAGATTCAACATTTTATGCATTCCTAAATAGTCAAACTAGTGGTTCTCCTCTAACTCATGAAGACCTTGAACAGGTGGATGATGATGATTTAGAAGAGATGGATATCAAGTGGCAGGTTTGCTTTACTTAGCATGAGGGCTAAAAAGTTTTGGCAGAGAACAGGAAAGCAGATTACCATTAATGGTAATGAAAGTGATGGGTTTGATAAGATGAAAGTAGAGTGTTTCAATTGTCATAAGTTGAGACACTTTGCAAGAGAGTACAGAAAGCCAAGAAAGCAGGATAATAGGAGCACATGGTATAAGCAAGACAAGAAGAAGGAAGTCACAGTGGAAGAGCCAAATGCTATGCTAGCCATTGATGGAGTTAGCTATGATTGGAGCTTTATGGCTGATGAAGAGAAAGCACCAACAGAAACTACAATGGTAGCAACTGAGATTGCATTGATGGCCTTTTCTAATTCAGAGGTAAATTCTAAAATCAGTTGTTCTGAATCTTGCTCTGCTCTTAAAGCATTTGAAATAATTAAAAAGCAATTTGATGATCGACTGTCAGAGCTAAATCAAACAAGTTATAACTTATCTAATCATAAAAGAGGTTTAGCTGTTCTTGAAACACAAATTTTGCATTATAAAGGAAATGAATCTAAATTTAGTGATGACATAGCTGTGCTAAAAAGAGATTTAGATTACAAAATAGATGAGATATCTATGCTCAGAGAAGAACTAGAAAAGATCAAAAAGGTAAATGCAAATGTCAAGATAACAGTAGATACTCTAGCTCATGCCTCAGATGGAATCAATAAAATTTGGGAAGCTCAAGTTGTCAATAAAGCTAAGTCTGGTATAGGTTACAAGTCTGTTCCTCCACCATACAGAGGTGTTCCTTTACCTCTAGGTATTGACCTAGCACACACAGGTTTAGATGAGTTTCAAGAACCAAAATTTGAATATGGTTCTAAGTCTACTGAGAGTCCTAAAGAGATTTTTGATAGTGCAAGTGATGCTTCACTCCCTGAGGACAAGGTATCCTCTAGTAAGAATTCAGATGGTCCAATTATTAAGGACTGGACATCTGATGATGATGAGGAAGATCAGGTTGTGGTTAAACCTGATGTTGTTAAGTTAGCAGGAACAAGTGTTCCTAAGGTGGTAAAAAATCATACTGTTAGGCCTAAAACACATGTTAAACAATCTAGGCAAACAGTTAGATATGCTGAGTTGTATAGGTCTACAATAAGGTCTCATGTTCCTAGGGGAAACCAAAGGAACTGGAACAACTTAAAATCTCATCAACTTGGTAATAATTTTGTGATGTTTAATAAAACATGTTATATATGTGGTAGTTTTGAACATCTGTATGCTAACTGTGATTACCATCAGGGAAGAAAGATGGTATATGGGAAAACTAGGGTTACTGGGAACACAAACTCAAGGGTGAATCAAACAATGTTTCTAGAAAGACGCACCCTAATGTAAACAACAAAATGAACCCCAGAACAACAGTTTTGATGAAGTCTGACACAAAATCAGTTTCTACTGCTAGACCAATTCATACTGCTAGAACAAAACCAACTGTTTCTTGTGCCAAGCAAACAACAAGGTTTATAAAAACAGCACCAAAAATAATGAAAAAGCCCTTTAACCAAAAAAATCTTGTTCACAACATAAAAAAGGTACCAAAAGTTCAAACAACTGAGCCAGCAGTTTCTACTACTAGACCAAAAGTTTCTACTGCTAGGTTTGTGAACACCAAAAGGGCAAATGGGGGCAATGCTATTAAGGCCTCAGCATGTTGGGTTTGGAGACCAATTAATCCCAATGGTGCATCAATTATTTTAAAGAAATTTGATTACATTGATGCACGAGGCAGATCCAAGTCAGTAATGGCTTGGGTCCCCAAAGGAAACTAATATTCCTTATTTCATGTGCAGGAACATTCAAATGCTAAACAAGAAGATCAAGGATACTCAGACAGTGGATGTTCAAGGCACATGACCGGCAACATGTCATACCTTTCAGACTCTACTTCTCTGGATGGAGGATATGTTAGCTTTGGAGGAGGTATTGGTGGCAAAATTTCTGGGAAAGGTACCATTAAGACTGGAAATTTAGACTTTGAAGATGCGTACTTTGTAAAAGAACTTAAGTATAATCTCTTTAGTGTCTCACAGATGTGTGACAAAAAGAACAAAGTTCTTTTTACTGACACTGAATGTCTTATCCTTTCTTCTAACTTTAAGATGCCTGATGAAAGTCAAGTACTTCTTAGAGTTCCTAGAAAAGGCAATTTATACAGTGTTGATATGAAGAACATTGTTCCTAAAGAGAATCTTACTTGTTTGCTTGCAAAAGCCACATTGGATGAGTCAATGAAATGGCATAGGAGGCTTGGTCACATTAATTTCAAAACCATAAATAAAATTGTCAAAGATGGTTTGGTAAGAGGTTTACCTCAGAAAATATTTGAAAATGACCAAACATGCATTGCTTGTCTCAAAGGCAAACAACATAAAGCCACCTGTAAGCCCAAGATTTTTAACTCTATTGATCAATCATTGTTTATGCTTCATATGGACTTATTTGGACCTACTTCTATGAGTAGTATTAAGCATAAAAGATTTTGTCTAGTTGTTACTGATAACTATAGCAGATTTACATAGGTTTTCTTTTTAGGTTCTAAGGATGAGACTTCTAGCATTCTTAAGACATTTATTACAGAGATAGAAAACTTAGTAAACAAGAAATTAAAATTCATTAGATGTGATAATGGGACAGAGTTTAAGAATAGAGTGATGGACGAATTCTGCAAGAAAAAGGGTATTAGAAGAGAATTTAGTGTTGCTAGAACTCCTCGGCAAAATGGAGTTGCTGAAAGGAGAAATAGGACACTCATAGAAGCTGCTAGAACCATGTTAGCTGACTCTAAGTTTCCTATCACTTTTTGGGCTGAAGCAGTTAATACTGCTTGCTATGTCCAGAACAGTGTTTTGGTTATTAAGTCTCACAATAAGACATCCTATGAGCTTTTTAGAGGTAGAACTCCTGCAATAGGATTTCTTAGACCTTTTGGATGTCATGTGACAATTCTGAATACCTTAGACCATCTAGGAAAGTTTGATGGTAAAGCAGATGAAGGATTCTTGGTTGGATATTCTCTCAATAGCAAAGCATTTAAAGTATACAACTCAAGAACTAGGAGAGTAGAGGAAAACCTGCATGTGGAATTTTTAGAGAACAAATCCAATGTAGCAGGTGAAGGTCCCAAATGGCTATTTGATCTTGAGACACTAACCAAATCACTGAATTATGTGCCTGTTGTTGCAGAAACTAATGAATTTTCTGGTTCAGAAGCTCATGATGCAACAAATGAGGCAAGGTTAGAAAAAGAGAAAGATCAAGATTATGTGATGATGCCAATATGGACAAGTGTGGATTCAACTTCAATAAATGATGAACCTTCTTCTGATAAAGCTAAAGAAGGGATTGAAGATGAAAACAAGGAAGATGGAACTAAGGAACAAGAGAATCCAGTTAACAGTTCTAAAGATGATAGTACTGCTAAGACAGAGCAAGCTACTGCTAGGCCAAATGTTTCTACTGCTGGCCCATTAGACACAAATGCAGATTTCTCAGAAGATGAGATGGATTTCAACAATCTCTCACCTAATTATCATGTTCCTACTACACCACACACAAGGATTCACAGAGTCCACTCCCTGGACAATGTGATTGGAGATGTACAATCTGGAGTGAAGACAAGGAAGCAACTTATGCATTCAGACCAACAAGGGCTTCTTGATGCTCTTTATGCATCAAAGCAGCATGAGTATGCAAACTCTTGCTTATTTGTATGTTTTCTCTCACAAGCAGAACCCAAAAATGTTCTCAAAGCCTTAGATGATTCAAGCTGGGTAGAAGCTATGCAAGAAGAGCTTCTCCAATTTAAAATTCAAAAGGTTTGGGTGCTAGTTGATTTACCCAAGGGTGTAAGGGTAATTGGTACTAAATGGGTTTTCAGAAATAAAAGGGATGAAAGGGGCATAGTGATAAGAAAAAAGGCTAGACTTATAGCCCAAGGGTACACACAAGAGGAAGAGATAGACTATGAAGAGGTTTTTGCTCCAGTAGCAAGAATTGAAGCCATTAGATTATTTTTAGCTTATGCTTCATTTGTGGGCTTCACAGTTTATCAAATGGATGTCAAGAGTGCTTTCTTATATGGTACTATTGAAGAGGAGGTTTATGCCTCACAACCTCCAGGTTTTATTGATCCAAACCATCCAGACAAGGTGTACAAGGTTGTCAAAGCTCTTTATGGCCTTCATCAGGCACCAAGGGCATGTTATGAAACACTGGCTTCCTATTTGACTAAAAAAGGATTCCAAAGAGGCAAGATTAATCAGACATTATTCATCAAGAAGCACAAGAAGGATCTTTTGCTAGTTCAGGTGTATGTGGATGATATAATCTTTAGATCTAAAAGGAAGGAGATGTGTTTAGAGTTTGAGAAGCTTATACATGATACGTTTCAGATGAGTTCCATGGGGGAACTTACATTCTTTTTGGGTCTGCAAGTTAAACAATCAAGTGAAGGCATTTTTATCAGCCAAGATAAATATGTAGCAGAGATTCTAAGGAAATTTCAATTTGTTGATGCAAAGGTAGCAAGCACACCAATGGCAAAGGTAGCAAGCACACCAATGGACTCTGAGAAACCTCTTCTTAAAGATGTAGATGGAGAAAATGTGGATGTACACACATACTGTAACCACTTTGAAAATCCCACTATTATAATAAACTATCTTACAGAATATTTATTCTTTTTTTTTCACGTAGAATTTTTTTTTCTTTCCTGATTATAACTATTATCTTATGTGACGAAGATCACATCTCTGACAACCCTGCTTGCAACCCAACCTTAACAGATTTAGTATTTACCTATGTAAACATCTTTGACCTAAAACGTTATGAGGTCCCACTTACCACTTTACGTTATTTCGCTAACGTACGTTTAAAACTGGATGTTCCTTAACTAATGAAAGTTTTATGAAACTCTAAACCACCATAGCAACATGTGAAGATAACGAAACCCTAAAAATATTAAAATACAACTTACTTGAGTAATGTACAAGTCACTAAAGCATAGAAACCCTAGTTCCACTATAACTTCTGATAAAACCCTAATTTCTCAGAAACTATTATTTTATTTACAAACCTTAGTTAATATTTTTATAAAAATATTTTGTACCAGCCCTATAAGCCAAGGTACAAGTCCTTTAAGCATAAAATCTAAATAAACATAAAAACCTTATAAAAACTTTAAAAATAATTATTTAAATTACATACTTTGTAATATTTTCACACAATAAATTCTAAAAATAATTTATTAATTTATTTAATATATGTACAACTTCATAAACATAAGGTACAACCTTTTTATGCACAAAAATATAAAAACTCATTTAAAGGCATTTAAAGTGTAATAAAAATTACATAAAAATTATATAAAATTTAGAAATAATTAAAAATACATTTTTCTTATTTTTCTTACATTAGTACAAGTCTTACAAGCCTAAGGTACAACCACCTAAAGCACAAAAATCATTTTTCCCTAATAATATGGAAATCGATACATATAAAATTTTGTCCCATAAATCTAAAAATCATTTCTATGTAAACCTTAGAGTTAGGAACCTTAGTTTTACCCTAAACCTAGATTACAAGCAAATAAAGCCTATGTACAACTTCCTTTATGCACAAAACGAGCCAAACTAGATTAGTTACTACCTCTAGTTCGATTCTAACTATGACTAACCAAATTCTAGACATTCTTAAACCCTAAGTAAGCCAAATGTATGAACCCTAATCTTCCAACACCTCCCCTCTTCTAGAAATGGTACACTTGTGTGAACCATACACTTCCACATCACCACTTTCCCCCTCCTCCACATGTGGCGCCAATCACAGCCTGCCACCTCATCTTCCTCACTTCCATAATAGCTGAGAAGTCACAAGAAAACCCTAATCACCCTTCTATAAATAGCAACCACTAGAAAACCCTAAAACACCCATCACCCTAATCGAACCAACCCAAACAGCCTTCCACCACTTCACCACTGATCCCACTAGTCTAAAATAAGATCATATAACCTTAAGGAAGCAGTAGAAGTAAGCTAGAGCCAGTAGGAAGTTAATTCGAACCATATCTCACTCAAAATTGCCCTATTCAACTTTTTAAAGAAGGTATGCTTCTGGCCTTTTTCATTTACTTTCATATATTTATTTTGTGTCTAAATACATCCTAGAACATATCTTAGTAATGGTCTTAACCCAGAATTAGTAAAAACATCTTTTTGAACATTTTTGTTCTTATCGAGCATATATATAAAAATCTATTCGAATTTGAGTTCTAACACACCTAGATTGTTAAAAATGGTTTAGAAACACTTTAAATATGTTAGAATAACTAAACATAACATAAAAACACTAAGTATAAAAATCGGATTTCAAGAAAATAAAGTTTTATTTCTTTTTCATTTCAGTCGACCCAACAGCAGGTCTGCTGCTTTGGGCTTCGTTTTACCTTATCAAACGTGTCTCATAAATTCTAGTTTTCGACATGGTTAAAGTACACAAAAATAGCTACGCATAGGAAAAAGAATCAACGTTTTTCGTTAAGAAACGAGAGAGAACGAGGCAAAACAAGTTGGGTGTTTTTCTGTGACGAGTAAAAACAAAAACACGACTTTCTATTTTGGATTCTGAGTTCGTGGGTTCGATTCAGGTCATGACACTTTACAAAAATACTTTTAAAACACTTATAAACATTTTTGAAAAGGGTTCGTAAAAGTTCTCGGCTTGAATCGTTAGAAATAAATTGTTTTTGTAAAAAGGGATGTCGAGTGAAATCAAGTAATAAACACAAGGACCATTTCTGTCAAAAACTATATAAATTTTTTGTTTTGGACTAAGCTTGCGATCGGGGAATCCCTAAGGGGTGTAAACTGTCATTTTCAAAACTTGAGGGTACAAAGTGTCATATTAACTAAAGTCCGAGGGTAAAAGTTGTCATTTCCATATAGTTTAAGGGTAAAATTTGCCAAACCTAGAAACTTGAGGGTCTAAAGTGAAAATAAATTATAAACCCTAATCATTATTTAATATTATTATAATTTTTATTATTATTATAATTATTGTTGTTATTATTAATATTATTAAGTTTTATTTAAACTTAATATACGTTTTGTACCGTAACTAACAAACGAAGTATCCATTTAACGAACGGACGGAACCGAATCTTACAGATAAGAAGATAAGATAAAATATTACTTTTGAAACTACATATTGGCTCTATTAAGTATTTATCTATCAAACCAAAACATAACGAAACGAACAATGGAAACTTATATAATCAGAAACGGTTACTGAAAAACTTGACATACAAACCCAGGTTGCAAGCCGGAGACGTTTATCAACTTCACTTAACTTTTTTTTCCATCCAGACTGCTCAGGTGAGTTCATAGTCCCACTTTTTATTACGTTTTTCTAAATATGTGGGGAGATACATGCTACCAAACCGAACATAAGTATTTTTCTGTAAGCCTTCCTGATTAATATTGCCTAAGATGCTTTATTTGTGTTAGCCGGATGGATAGTCTTTGTACTAGCCGGATAGATAACCAAATGCACCCTATTTGTGTTAGCCGGATGGATAGACTTTGCGCTAGCCGGATTGATAACCAAATACACCCATATTTATATCATTTTATGATATCACACACACACACCCCGTTAATATATGAGATTGTGAGACTTAGGGCAATATATAACGAACTGCGATATTCCTGATTTATGTAGCTTATGTTCAATCTGATTTACTTTAAACACTATGGATTCACTCAACCTTTGTGTTGACATTTTTAAGCATGTTTATCTCAGGTAACTAGAAGTACGATCTGGCACGGAGTGGCGGTGGACTTTCTTTTAAAAGAGTGTCCGTTTTGTTATCATTCAAATAAATTATGTATTATTTATAACATATTTTGAAACATCCCTCTGGGACCTATCCTTTGTACTCTGATATTTATAAATGAATGATAACAATTTTATTTAAAAACGTCTCTTTTCGAGTCGTTTTCTATCTCCATGACTGTGAACCATGAAGTAACACCCCAAGCTTATATTCCGCTGCGTATCACGAAAATGGGGGTGTTACAGATTGGTATCAGAGCTTGTGGTTATAGAGAACCAAATGTTTTCAAACATTTGACTATAACCGATTTTCACGAACTTAACTAAAAAGTCTTCCGTGCCACAACGCCACTGAAACGTTACTTGTATATGTTTATTCCTAATTATTAGTTACATAGTGAAATGTTTATCATTCCCGGGTGGTTACAGAATCCTGACTTTCCCCTACCCATTCTATTCCTCTTATGTCGAACTCGGATATTGGAAAAATATCACGATAGTACAAGACATCATGATAATACCTACATCCTCGTCACCACTACCATATCCACTTTCCTACATATATACCGTCAGTTCCTACATCTTTACTATCTCCACTATCATCTAAAAATTTTCTATCCCCCATCTGTCCCATTTAAACTTAGTAAAGAAGTTAGGACTATTATCGCCCGATATCAAACTTTACCCCGATTACCTATTCCCGACTTCCCTACTCCACTACGAGTCTTTGAGGTGAGTGAAAGTTCGCAGACGGCACAGGAACGACAGCCGACTATTTCCACCCTGCTGACGCGATTAGAACAGCAAGAAGAACGGATCGAGACTGCTTAGGTCATCTAGACAAGCTACTTCTAGAATGCATCGAGGGTATAAAATATAGAGTTGAAGATTCAAGAGACCATGAAGCAGAAGATGGACGAGAATCGTGAGAAGGCAGAGAATCGTCATGAGCAGCTGAGACGAGAAATACCTATGACGAATTGAAGATGTTAGAAGAGAAGAAATGAAGAAGAAAAATGAAGAACTGACGACAGCTCGGATGAAGATCACTATTTTGGAGAAAATAGTGGGAGATATGCAAGATAGATATTAAGAGTAAATATATATCCTCGTCAGCATGATCGTCAAACTGAAAAGTTGACTCGAAAGAGTTTCTGGTAGCCACTAAAATCAGATTTATATCTACCAGCTTTTGTACAATATCTTGGCCATGAGATATATAGCATAAATATGACGCTTGTACTAATTTTGTTATATATATAACAAGTTAGCAAATTATTTATGACTATATGTGGTTTTGATTTTTGCTGTGTATGGTATCGGTTAATGTGGGCCAGTGCTGATCATCTTACATACGTGTACGATAGTATTTGGACATGCTGTGACTTTATAATTAACATGGATTTTACCTTGTTAATTTAACATGGTCAAATTTTAAGCGTGTGTTTTTCTCATCGTATTACTAGAAATATGCCTCGCACTTCCCCCGAACCGCCCATGTCCCAAGCTACTATCCGAAAGCTTGTTGCAGATAGTGTTGCTGCAGCGCTAGAGAGTCAAGCAGCAGAATTTGCTCGTACTGGAAGCACTAGCCGACCCAATGGAGAAATCGACCCAGCAAATGTGCGCAAGTGTACTTACAAAGATTTCATGAATTGCAAACCAACTTTCTTCAAAGGAACAGAAGGAGCTACAGAATTAGCTCGTTGGTTTGAACGTATGGAAGTGATCTTTGTAAGAAGCGGGTGTACCAATGACTGCAAAGTTGCTTTTGCTATGGGAACTTTATTGGATGATGCCTTGTCTTGGTGGTCTGCTACTTCCCAAACCATGGGTATTGAAGCAGCTCACCAACTGACTTGGGAAGATCTCAAGAAGAAGATGTTGAAGAAGTACTGTCCCCGTACTGAAATTAAGAAGCTGGAGGATGAATTCCACCAACTGGTTGTGAAGGGAATGGATATCAGGACATACAATAGAAGGTTTCAGGAACTTGCTCTCCTGTGTCCAACTGTTGTGCCTGATCTCGAGAAATTGCTAGAGAAGTATACGGAAGGATTACCTCGGTGTGTGGAAGGAAATGTTACGGTGTCGAAGCCTCTGTCTTTGGAGGAGGCCATGACTGTAGCTCAGCAGTTAATAGAACGAGAGATAAAGCGCAGTTCCACTCAAGGAAGTGATGATCACAAGCGAAAGCTTGATGATAGAAGGACCACTCATCACCACAACAACTACCAGTACAACCGTAACCACCATCAACAGAATCGTCGGCAGGAGATTGCCAAAGCCAATGCTGTCCCAACTGCTGAAGGTAGTGGTTATCGTGGGAAGCAACCTTTGTGTAACCGATGCAAAATGCATCACACTGGGTTTTGCATTGCTAAGTGCGGAAAATGCCAGGAAATAGGTCACAAAACAGAAGACTGCAAGGTCACAGGCAATAGGGAACAGTCAATAGCCGTGATATGCCACAAATGTGGTGAGAAGGGACACTACAAGAATCAGTGCCGAAAACAGAATGACAACCAGAATAACGGTGCCCGTGGAAGAGCGTATGTGCTAGGAGATGGGAATGCACAGCCGAACCAAGACTAGTGCAAGAGAATGAGAACTCATTAAGATTCCGTCCATGTCAAGGAATGGCATCCCTATTTAGACAAAAGAGAAATTCCTGTTATAGCTAAATAAATCGTATTGTAAACTTCCTAAGCATGTTTCCTATTGTACTCTACTTTAGTTACGATGGACGTAACTTAAGTGTATTAACTATCTTTTCTACCGTATGAAAGCTCTATCTTGTAATATTTCCGTAATAATCAAAACTACGTTTCTACCTCACTTGCTCTGTTCGTAGTCACACACTGTCATCTCACTAGAAACTTGGTTAACATTAGTTTTTACCATCCCGTAAGATTTCCACTCGAACCCTAAGATTCATTTTAAGGATATCTCATTAGTACCTTAGAAATTCCCGATCTAGCACCATGAAATGACCTAGATATTATCTTGCTCTTTTAAAACTAAATCATGTTGTTATCTTACAAAAACAAAACGTTGAACACCATCTAAAACTTTTGGGAGAAACATAAATACCACAGTGACTGAGCCAAGCATTACATCATTTGGTCCTCAATTATACATAACCTGATCAACTATGTATAATTTCGGAAGAATCATGTAATGAATTGGACAGGCATTTTAAGCATATCAAGCTCCCATCTCAACCAAATCGTTGTACGATTTTTCCTTTATCACGTTCACTATCTGGATAAGATAGAAATCTGAACCTAACTATCCCTATACATCAATTTTCCCAACTTTTCAACCAACGTAGACTGAATCTCGGGACGAGATTCCCTTAACGGGGGGTGACTGTAACCACTGTGAAAATCCCACTATTATAATAAACTATCTTACAGAATATTTATCTTTTTTTTCACGTAGAATTTTTTTTCTTTCCTGATTATAACTATTATCTTATGTGACGAAGATCACATCCCTGACAACCCTGCTTGCAACCCAACCTTAACAGATTTAGTATTTACCTATGTAAACATCTTTGACCTAAAACGTTATGAGGTCCCACTTACCACTTTACGTTATTTCGCTAACGTACGTTTAAAACTGAATGTTCCTTAACTAATAAAAGTTTTATGAAACTCTAAACCACCATAGCAACATGTGAAGATAACGAAACCCTAAAAATATTAAAATACAACTTACTTGAGTAATGTAAAAGTCACTAAAGCATAGAAACCCTAATTCCACTATAACTTCCGATAAAACCCTAATTTCTCAGAAACTATTATTTTATTTACAAACCTTAGTTAATATTTTTATAAAAATATTTTGTACCAGCCCTATAAGCCAAGGTACAACTCCTTTAAGCATAAAATCTAAATAAACATAAAAACCTTATAAAAACTTTAAAAATAATTATTTAAATTACATACTTTGTAATATTTTCACACAATAAATTCTAAAAATAATTTATTAATTTATTTAATATATGTACAACCTCATAAACATAAGGTACAACCTTTTTATGCACAAAAATATAAAAACTCATTTAAAGGCATTTAAAGTATAATAAAAATTACATAAAAATTATAGAAAATTTAGAAATAATTAAAAATACATTTTTATTATTTTTCTTACATTAGTACAAGTCTTACAAGCCTAAGGTACAACCACCTAAAGCACAAAAATCATTTTTCCCTAATAATATGGAAATCGATACATATAAAATTTTGTCCCATAAATCTAAAAATCATTTCTATGTAAACCTTAGAGTTAGGAACCTTAGTTTTACCCTAAACCCTAGACTACAAGCAAACAAAGCCTATGTACAACTTCCTTTATGCACAAAATGAGCCAAACTAGATTAGTTACTACCTCTAGTTCGATTCTAACTATGACTAACCAAATTCTAGACATTCTTAAACCCTAAGTAAGCCAAATGTATGAACCCTAATCTTCCAACACCTCCCCTCTTCTAGAAATGGTACACTTGTGTGAACCATACACTTCCACATCACCACTTCCCCCCTCCTCCACATGTGGCGCCAATCACAGCCACCCACCTCATCTCCCTCACTTCCATAACAGCCTAGAAGTCACAGGAAAACCCTAATCACCCTTCTATAAATAGCAACCACTAGAAAACCCTAAAACACCCATCACCCTAATCGAACCAATCCAAACAGCCTTCCACCACTTCACCACTGATCCCACTAGTCTAAAATAAGATCATATAACCTTAAGGAAGCAGTAGAAGTAAGCTAGAGCCAGTAGGAAGTTAATACGAACCATATCTCACTCAAAATTGCCCTATTCAACTTTTTAAAGAAGGTATGCTTCTGGCCTTTTTCATTTACTTTCATATATTTATTTTGTGTCTAAATACATCCTAGAACATGTCTTAATAATGGTCTTAACCCAGAATTAGTAAAAACATCTTTTTGAACATTTTTGTTCTTATCGAGCATATATATAAAAATCTATTCGAATTTGAGTTCTAACACACCTAGATTGTTAAAAATGGTTTAGAAACACTTTAAATATGTTAGAATAACTAAACATAACATAAAAACACTAAGTATAAAAATCGGATTTCAAGAAAATAAAGTTTTCTTTCTTTTTCATTTCAGTCGACCCAACAGCAGGTCTGCTGCTTTGGGCTTCGTTTTACCTTATCAAACGTGTCTCATAAATTCTAGTTTTCGACATGGTTAAAGTACACTAAAATAGCTACACATAGGAAAAAGAATCAACGTTTTTCGTTAAGAAACGAGAGAGAACGAGGCAAAACAAGTTGGGTGTTTTTCTGTGACGAGTAAAAACAAAAACACGACTTTCTGTTTTGGATTCTGAGTTCGTGGGTTCGATTCAGGCCATGACACTTTACAAAAATACTTTTAAAACACTTATAAACATTTTTGAAAAGGGTTCGTAAAAGGTCTCGGCTTGAATCGTTAGAAATAAATTGTTTTTGTAAAAAGGGATGTCGAGTGAAATCAAGTAATAAACACAAGGACCATTTCTGTCAAAAACTATATAAATTTTCTGTTTTGGACTAAGCTTGCGATCGGGGAATCCCTAAGGGGTGTAAACTGTCATTTTCAAAACTTGAGGGTACAAAGTGTCATATTAACTAAAGTCCGAGGGTAAAAGTTGTCATTTCCATATAGTTTAAGGGTAAAATTTGCCAAACCTAGAAACTTGAGGGTCTAAAGTGAAAATAAACTATAAACCCTAATCATTATTTAATATTATTATAATTTTTATTATTATTATAATTATTGTTGTTATTATTAATATTATTAAGTTTTATTTAAACTTAATATACGTTTTGTACCGTAACTAACAAACGAAGTGTCCATTTAACGAACGGAAGGAACCGAATCTTACAGATAAGAAAATACAATAAAATATTACTTTTGAAACTACATATTGGCTCTATTAAGTATATAACTATCAAACCAAAACATTACGAAACGAACATTGGAAACCTATATAATCAGAAACGGTTACTGAAAAACTTGACATACAAACCCAGGTTGCAAGCCGGAGACGTTTATCAACTTCACTTAACTTTGTTTTCCATCCAGACTACTCAGGTGAGTTCATAGTCCCACTTTTTATTACGTTTTTCTAAATATGTGGGGAGATACATGCTACCAAACCGAACATAAGTATTTTTCTGTAACCCTTCCTGATTAATATTGCCTAAGATGCTTTATTTGTGTTAGCCGGATGGATAGTCTTTGTACTAGCCGGATAGATAACCAAATGCACCCTATTTGTGTTAGCCGGATGGATAGACTTTGCGCTAGCCGGATTGATAACCAAATACACCCATATTTATATCATTTTATGATATCACACACACACACCCCGTTAATATATGAGATTGTGAGACTTAGGGCAATATATAACGAACTGCGATATTCCTGATTTATGTAGCTTATGTTCAATCTGATTTACTTTAAACACTATGGATTCACTCAACCTTTGTGTTGACATTTTTAAGCATGTTTATCTCAGGTAACTAGAAGTACGATCTGGCACGGAGTGGCGGTGGACTTTCTTTTAAAAGAGTGTCCGTTTTGTTATCATTCAAATAAATTATGTATTATTTATAACATATTTTGAAACATCCCTCTGGGACCTATCCTTTGTACTCTGATATTTATAAATGAATGATAACAATTTTATTTAAAAACGTCTCTTTTCGAGTCGTTTTCTATCTCCATGACTGTGAACCATGAAGTAACACCCCAAGCTTATATTCCGCTGCGTATCACGAAAATGGGGGTGTTACACATACAGATCTATGATAGGTTCTTTGATGTATCTCACATCATCAAGACCTGATATCATGTTATCTGTTTCTGCTTGTGCAAGATTTCAAGTCACTCCTAAGGTTTCTCACTTAACAGCAGTCAAGAGGATTTTTAGATACCTCAAGGGTCAACCTAGGTTGGGTCTATGGTATTCTAGGGAATCACCTTTTGCCTTGGTAGCATATTCAGATAGTGATTATGCAGGTGCAAGCTTGGACAAAAAGTCAACAACTAGAGGATGTCAATTCCTTGGATGTAGACTCATTTCATGGCAGTGTAAAAAGCAAACAATTGTGGCTACTTCAACAACCGAAGCTGAATATGTAGCTGCTGCAAGTTGTTGTGGTCAAGTACTTTGGCTTCAAAATCAACTTCTTGACTATGGGTACAATTTTATGAACACTGTCATATATATTGATAATAGTAGTACAATTTGTATAATTAAAAATCCAGTGCAACACTCTAAAACAAAACACATTGAAATTAGACATCATTTTATTAGAGACTGCAATGAGAAAAAGTTGATTCAAGTGATTAAAATTGATTCTGATCACAACTTTGCAGATCTTCTCACAAAAGCTTTTGATGTTGGAAGGTTTCAATACTTGGTAGCAAGTATTGGGATGCTTAATCTTTAATGATTTAAAACTGTGTGTTTTTGTATATAAATTGGATTTCTACTGCTAGCATTATCAATTAGTACTGTTACTAAAAAGTTTGTACTGCTAGTACAAATTTTTGATTTTTTGTTCATACTGTTAGTCATATAATTCTATTGCTATAAAACAAATGCTCTGCATTTTGTTTTCTTGGTTTTGGACTAACAATTTCAGGTATGGACATTTGAGCACAAAGGAAGTTTCAAGTGAAATATATGAGCAGCAGAATGATCATACAAGTTTCTGACATAATAGGTTCATGATGGACAGAGTTTGGGAATTCATTAACAAAGGTTTATACCTAAGTTAATTGATTCTTTAAAACTTCTTTCTTGAAACCTGATTATGATGTTTCACATTGACTTGATGGCTCAGTTGGTTAGATAGTAACTGACTCAACTCACTTTCTATCATTTTATACTTTAATTAGTATAATGATCAAGTCTAAGGACATCTGATAGAAAGAACAGCGAGCAAATGTGAATCTAACACTTGTGTTAGAGGCAACAATTTCCAGGAGCTGGAAACCCTGTCAAGAAATCCCTTTGAATGGGTTTATCTGAACACAGGCAGTTATTTATAACTGAATACATTAGTTCTCACGCAACCAGAGGTTAATTTAAACCGAAATCTTGATTAAGTGTCTGTTACTACACTTAACCCTTCAAAATGGTTGTTAGCAGTATGATTTTTCAAATTAAAAATCAAGTTCATACTGCTAAGTCAAAAGTTTCTTAAAATCTTTTGGATTTATAATGGCTCAGAAACCCATCTAATGATGGATTATGAGTTATTGCCCCATGATTCAACTCTCACAGGAGTTAACATACCTGGAAGTGATGAGGGCAGCAGAGTGAAATTTAAGGAATTGATGGCTTTATGTACAATATTGTCTGATAAGGTATCCAAATTGGAAGATGAACTTCTTCTAGTTCATCAAAGGAGTCAAGTTCAGATGATGGTGAGAGATCTTCCAAACAGGGGAGGAAGATTAACCAAATGTAGGGGAGGAAGATTGCCCAAATTGATGAAAATAATATTGGGGAGGAAGATTATCAAGGATGAAAGACTGTGAATGTGTATGCACAAAATCAGGGGAGGAAGTTCAAATTGATCAAGTTCAAGAAGTGCATGAGTCTAGTAAAAGCATCATCATCTTGTATGCTCTTGTCTTTTCCCACACCTGGCTCAGCAGCAGTTGTTGTATCTCTACAATGGAAGCTTCGCCTTCAACAAACTCCAGTTTCAGTTAATGGATGCTGGAAATAAGCTCTTTCATCTCTCTTCTTCATGTTCGGACATCTTTGACTTAAAAGAAGAGTTACAAAGTATCATATACACACGTTACAAAGGACTAACATCATCATAGTGTATTTAAAACAATTCTCACAAGTGATAAAGGGTTGTTTTTTATCCTCTCAAATTGAATACGAGAGAATACCGATTTGTGTTATAGGAGGATGTTTATCAAGAAAGGAAAACCGTGTTATGGACTTAGGGGATGTCGTGTGATTTAGGCCCAAGGTAAACAAGGAAAATCTTTTATTTTGTTGAGGTTATACCCAATATCTTTTAGTTCTTATCTCTTTGATTTTCGGTTTGTAACTTGTAAAAGGAAAACGTATATTATGAGTTATTACCAGGAAATATGTCGACTAGTGTTTTAGGATTTGATTAGGAAACAAAATGTGACAATTGAATTAAATAGTTAAACTTAGTTTAATTGTTATAAATTTATATGTATAACATAAGCTATTTATCTTAATTATTCAATAATTAAACTTAGGGTGAATTCAAATTAGTTATAAAAATATGAATCCGGATTTTAGGGTTTTACAGTGGTCGTAGAGATGGGGTCATATAGTGAGATCGTGGGATGGTTAAGATAGTGAGGTCGTGAGATTGACAAGATTCTGTGGTAGTGATGGTTTCATACAGGAGGGTCGAGAGTTAAGGGTTGAGGCATTGTTTTTCATTGGTTAAGTGTGCTTGGTTGGTTTAGCTTTTCTTGGGTCGTTGTAGAGTTTGTGGTGCAGATCTTGTGTTTGTTCATATTTTCATGTGGGTGTGAGCTAGTTATGTAGTTTCATGTGGGTCGAGGTGTTGGGTCAGGTGAACAAAGGTCGACTAGTTTTGACGTGTGGTGGTTTTACAATCATAAGGTTCTTCTTCATCAACGTATTTTACATATCACTGTGCCACCACTCGATTTGTTTGCATGGTTGAAAGTTTATGTTTGAGGTTTCGGCAGTGTCAAGGTTGTGTGTGAAGGTCGTGGTCGGGTTTTTAACTAATCTCCATGCTCTCAAATCGGGTGATGCCCTTAAGTGGTTAGGTGTTGTGCTAGAGTTTGAAGACAAGTTGTTCTCCTTTGTTTGTTGGATCTCCATTGTCGATTAAAGGATCTTTTTGGATAGAGATTTTATAGTCATCATAGTTTGTTGGGAATTAAATGTTCTAAAGATTAGTATTGAGAATTAAACGTTCACAAGGTTAGTTATGCTCAAAGAAATATACTAAGTGTCATTCTACTGCTAGTGTATTTCATTCTACTGCTAGTGTTAGAGATTCTGTTGCCGCAAGGATTCTACTGCTGGTGCAACAGATACTGCTGTTGAAGAGATAAGTGTCGCGTATTCTACTGTTGTATGGATAAGTATACAAAGATATTTTGTGTATAAAAGTCAAAGATATATGGTAGATAATATCTTTGATAGATGTTCAGTCAACAAGTTGTGTATACAAATACAAGTTGTATCTTAAGGACTGACACACTCAAGAAAAGCAAGTAGTTCGACAAGACTTATCATTTATTGTAAAGATCTCCTTAGTTGTATAAAAGGAAGATCTTATCTTAGTTACAAGAGAGTAACCAAGTGCTTAATTCATATGCTTAGAATATCTATCAAGAACAAAGAACATAACTTATCATAGAAATCATAAGTTATAGAAACATATAGATTCAAGGTTTGTAACCCTAGTGATAGTGAAGATCACTCGTATTATTATCTTAATAATATTGAATCGTTTGGTGTTAACATTGTGTGTTCATTGTTCATTACTCAAACATTACTTTTCATTTCCAATAACCAAATAACCTTCTAAGTGTGGTTAAGTAGATTCCGCATACTTAACCATATTAACTCAAAGTATCACATACACAAGTTACAAAGGACTAACATCCTACATAGTGTATCGAATCCTCTAATAGTTTAGTGAGGGTCATTGTTGAGGGTCGTGTTTATGGTTGTAGTTTGTGAGGGTCGTTGTTATCACTGTTGATCGAGTTTGATGTAATTCCTACCATCTTGCTAGTTTTAATTTTATAAAAATTTATTGCCTTTCAAAAAAAAAAAAAAAAAATCGTTTTGCCTAACGATTAACGGTTTGTAAGATATTTATTTATTTATTTTAAAAGATGAAAGTTGGTTTTTTTAATTTGATGAGAAATGGATGGTTTAAGATTGGCTTATTGGGTTTTTAATAAATTTTGGGTATAGATTGAACTTTCCTCGGCTAAAACAATTGCAATTATCATACGAGTTACTCCCTCCGTCCCAAAATTATTGTCCCATAACAAAAAGCACATTCTTTTAGAAAAACATCACTATCACTACTTTATCTCTCTTACTTTTTTGCCAAATGACAAGTTTACCCTTAACCAATTAATTAATACTTCATTAAAGTTTGTAATATTAATTTCAACCAAGGGTAATATAGTAAACTTATCAAACTCCACTACCTATTCACTTTTCATTTTTGGTATGAGACAATAATTTTGGGACGCTCGAAATGGAAAAATGAGACTATAAAATTAGGACGGAGGGAGTAATAAACTAGGAAATACGGATAAAGAAATTAAAAAATAATCGTCTTTTGATCCAATGCAATATACAACAATATTTAAATTATATGCTAAAAGATGAGTATATAGTAAAACCTAAAATAAGATAGGGTTTGTATTTCCTTCCTATGTTGTCACATCAGTACAACCTGTGATGTGTATCGTATAATTTGTCAATTCGTGCAATGATTGAAAACCACGGGATCCAAATAACCTGTGGGGCAGTTTATAATGACCCTCTTACAGGGAGGGTTTCCGGTGATTGCAGGCTTCGAATGATTGTACCATATGATTTACGATTTGTACATATAGCTAGTAGGGACGCATATGTATGCCTGAATTGCCCCATAAAATAGTACTAGCAGATTTTTCAACCATCATTGAGAAACAGCAGTATCTCTCTCTTCAAGAGTCCCCACATACTTTTGTCTTCTACTTCATCCACTTCAACCACGACATTGACTACACCACTCTTCGCATTTTACCATTTTTTACTCTTCTTCTTCACACCCCTTTCTTTCCCATATGGTTCCTTTAAACCATCATCAAAAACCAAACACACCGACAACAACCTCAAAAAAAATGTCCAGTTTTCTTAAACACAAACTCACCCACAAAACCTCAATCTTCGGTTTAAGATTCTATGTTGTACTAGGAATTTGCTTTGGTGTCACCATTGTCATCATCATGATCCTCATCTCACTCTACTTCTTTTCAAAAAGTAAAAAAGCATCCTTAAAAAACACCAAAAAAACATTACCTCAAAAACCCATAATCCAACACACTACTGATGATCATATCCAACAGCAACGGGTCGACCCTGTTACTGAACCGGATCCTAGTGATGAGAAGATCCGGATAGATATGAGTAAAGAGAAGCGGGTTTCTTATCCCGGTTTGGCAAGTGGGTCAAGTTATGGAAGTGGGTCGGGTGATCAGTTGGCTATTGTGACGGTTCAGCCAGAAGTGTCACATTTGGGTTGGGGTAATTGGTATACTTTAAGGGAGCTTGATATTGCTACGAATGGGTTTAGTAGTGAGAATGTGATTGGTGAAGGTGGTTATGGGATTGTTTATTCTGGTGTTTTGGTGGATAATACTATGGTTGCTGTTAAAAACTTGCTTAATAACAGGTGATATGTTTTTCTCTCATTATTTTGTCTGAATTGTTTGGAATTGCTTATTTTTATGTTAAGGGGGTGTTTTTTTAAGCTTATCTTTTGGGCTTATTTGAGTATATGCAATTTCGGCTTATGTTTCATAAACCCAGTTTTTTCGGCTTTTTTAAAACGGCTTATATAAGCTTATTATGTCTTAGGTTTCAAAAAGCTGGAAAAAATAGCGTATAAAGTATAAGCCGAAATCAAATAAGCTCATAATTACAAAAATAAGCTTGAACAAACACCCCCTAAATAAACGATTTGTAGTGTTTAGATAAAACAAACAGCTTTTACTTATTATCTATGAGGTTATTATGAGTATCCTCATATATAAACCAAAACCTTTTTTCGAGTATAATTGCAACTTTTTGCAACATAAGCAAATCCAGACACTATTTCTGCTTATTTATAACAAGGTGCTTATGTGCTTCTGCTTATATGTAGAATAAGGCTCCTAATTCCTAAACACTCGCATTCACTAGATAGACACATCATAAGTGTTTAGTTATGTGTACACACTCTTTATGTGATTATTTGGAACTAAGTAAGTTGTAATTAAGACGTTTGGAGTTGCTAATTCTAAACTGGATAATTAGAAAGAGAATAAATCTATAAAATCTTAAATGAGCATTCATAGACACCTCTGTAATTGTGTTTATACATGTGGTGAGATATGTTAACTTGTTATATATATTTTTTTTAAACTTGGCTGTAAAGTTAAGAAAATTGAATCAATTTGTGGTCCATAGTTTCATATGTTGACTTTATATGCCATGTAGCCATGTAGGTGACTAATTGAGGTTGATAATGTTGACTAAGTTTTAGAAAAAGTGAATTGGGAACTTGTTTATTGTTCTTGATTTTGTATTGACGTTGTATTGTTGTTAGTAGAGGACAAGCTGAGAAGGAGTTTAAGGTTGAAGTGGAAGCAATTGGGCGTGTTCGTCACAAGAATCTAGTGAGGCTTCTTGGATATTGTGCTGAAGGAGCTCAAAGGTATGACCTTTGATTACGGAGTACTATCATTTCGTATACCTGATATAACTGAGAAGCTAAAATTGCATTAGTATGATTTGGTTATTGTGTTTAGGATTCTTGTTTATGAGTACGTAAACAATGGGAACTTAGAGCAATGGCTTCATGGCGAAGTAGGACCAGTTAGTCCTCTTACATGGGAAATTCGTATGAACATTGTACTTGGAACGGCTAAAGGGTACTTTCACAATCCAAGTATTTGAACCTTTTAACGAAATATTGTTGCTCAAGTGACTGAAAACCTTGATGGGAATTTGCAGGTTGACTTATCTGCACGAAGGACTCGAGCCCAAAGTGGTTCACCGTGATATTAAGTCAAGCAATATTCTGCTTGATAGACAATGGCACCCTAAGGTTTCGGATTTTGGGTTAGCTAAACTTTTGGGCTCAGAGAAGAGCTATGTGACAACTCGTGTTATGGGAACATTTGGGTAAGTCAATTATGTACTTCATTAGATAGGTTTTTATTTTGTTTCACAAGTGCAAGTAATTCATATACATAAGTTTAATGACATTATTGATTCTGCGTGGTAGATATGTTGCTCCTGAATATGCTAGCACGGGCATGTTGAATGAGAGAAGTGATGTTTATAGCTTCGGGATTCTAATTATGGAAATTATTAGTGGTAGAAACCCTGTAGATTATGGCCGGCCAGCAGATGAGGTTAGTCTATAAAATAACAAAACTTAATAGTGTCTTTTTTTGCCGGGCTTTTGTTTTGTTGTCTAAATTAAGAGGCCAAACTCGTTTTAGGTGAATCTTGTGGATTGGCTTAAAACAATGGTAACAAATAGGAATGCAGAGGGCGTTTTGGATCCTAAATTACCTGAAAAACCATCTTCAAGAGCTTTGAAGCGTGCCCTATTGGTAGCCTTACGCTGCGTGGACCCCAGTGCTCAAAAGAGGCCTAAAATGGGCCACGTGATTCATATGCTTGAGGCTGATGATTTTCCGTTTAGAGAAGTAAGTTTATAAATTATGCACTCATTTAAACTTATGTATCGAAATGCATTTCTTGATTGTATCATGTACAGGAACATAGAGCGAATCGAGTATTGGAGAAACGATACGTTGAATCTGGTGACAGTAGCGGTTACGAGAGTAGTAGGGCCCCTGGGTCATCCAATTAGGAGCTCAGATCGGTAGATTGTAGATAACGTTGATCATTCATTGCATTGGTGTAAGTGTACCGTTTACCCCTTTTTGTAACGCCACTTGGCTTCTTGTTTTGTCGATCAGTGTGGAGTTCTTTGATAAAATATTGAAATTGTAACAAAAGTGCAGTATGTAATCAGTTCTTTTGTATCAAATCAGCTCCATGGTTTACTATTTCTGGTTGTTTTTTAAGCTATGGATCCATAAAGTTCGGTGCAATTTAAAGTTGCATTTGCACGACGATAAATGGAACCATAAAACCGATAAACAGTCAAGGTTTTCTTTGTTTAGGTTACCTGTAAGGGCAAGTCTTTGACTCAGATGTACACGGCCTAACCGACATATCTAGGTGGCCGTTTTTTAACCCTTTTTCTGGCACACCAAGAAGTTTACTTAGTGTGGTTCGAACCTAAAATCTCTTGTGAGGACATTCGGATGTGTGACCACTAAGGCCATCAACGGTATCAAGACTATTAAAAAGCTGTAGATTAGAGTGTTCTTGCATTTTTGCCGGTAAAAAAAAAGGAGAATCTTATTCAGACTTCAATTAGTAGACCAAGTTACAATCCCCACAAGGTCACAATTGATTTAAGGTCAGATGGCAATGATTTAACAATTTCACCTCACACCTCGGTGCTACATCAGCTTTCTCTTTCCTCTCACTTCCACTCATCTTCACCTTAACTCCTAACTATTTTTTTTTTTTTTTACTTACACAATTAAAAAGTAAACGTAAAAATATAAAAACGTAAATAGTACATAGATTTAAAACATTACATAAACATAAAATAAAAAACGTAAATGTACGAAATAAAAAACGTAAACGTAAGAAATTACTAGTAAAACATTACATAACTTTGAATATTAAAAATAGTACGTAAACTTCGAATATTAAAAACACATAGATTAAAACAAGTAAAGTTAATCCATGTGATCCCAAGCTTCATAATTGTCTCAGTGATAACCATTGTCGTAAGGAGATCAGTTCGCAAACCTGCTCTCTTCGTACTCTCGCTCCAAAGTGTTAAACAAGTCGTCCCTACGCTCTTGTTCTTCCCTTGCTTCCTGCTCCCTACGAGCAACTTCCTCCCGTGCTTGTTGTTCTTCCATTTCTCTCAAAGCTTCTTTCATCTTCGAGATACGGATTTTCTTCTTGTTCCACAACCGGTTCCTCAATTGGTATCTCAACCGGTTCCTCGTCTGTTGGGAATAACGGGAAGATATCTGCTGGTGGAGTGTTAACCATGTTTTCTTGAGACATTCTTGAGATATATGTTGTTTGGAGTGATAAAATTAAAGAAATTGTGAGTTTGTGTTTAAAAAATATGAATTTGTGGGTATTTATAAGTAAAAAATGGGTAGTGTGTAAACTTTTTTGTTTTTTTTTTTTTTTTTTTAACCAAACAGTAACAAAGTATCATGGGGCCATTTTTTTTCCAAAGTTTACAAGGTGAACCATTCACCACAAATGGTTTTGAAAGAATGAGTCGTGCGTGAGTAGGTATGGTGGGCAAGTCCTTCACGCGTGAGGTTGGAAAATCGTGAGGGCAACACTATGCCTTGACTTCCTTGACTTTTAGCCTAAAGGAGATTTTTTGCCTACCAAATTAATATAAAGTTTGGATCCAGCTATCCAGCTGAGCTGATGGGTAGCAGACAGCTCTAGATTTTCATTTATATTCACTGACCAAAGTTAATTAAATAGTCCCTCCGTCTCAATTTAATTATTCATATTTTTTTATGGATGTTTTAAATTAATTGTCCACTTTCTTTATTTAGTAAAAATTAGAGAATCTAGTGAAAGAATATTTCATTTTAGTGGTTGAAAATTAAAGTGGCCCCATTTTTATTAAACTTTGTATTTTGTCTCTCCTGACAAATAAATTGAGACGGAGGAAATTAATTAAATAATGTGACATTTGATGCAAACTAATAAATGTGACAATTGAAAGATCTTAAAAATCTCAAAATTGATATTGTTTGACTTTGGAGAGGTTACGTTTACCGATAGAAATGTCTAATATTGGGGAAAACATTTGCATAATCTCAAATAAGTGCAAAAGTTTATTGCTTAATTACTAACAAGATTGGCGGCGACCGGCCGCGTTACGGCCTAGCGATGGTTTTTTGTTCATTGTATTTATTGCCGCGTTACGGCCTAGCGATGGTTTTTTGTTCATTGTATTTATTGAGTAGTTTATGATAGCATCACATTCTTTAATGTTAATGGTTTAAGTTGTCTACATGGTATGTAAAGGTATTATCTCATGTCACATTCGTTTTGCTTTTGTAGTTATTTTTAAGTTGTCTACATGATATATAATAGAATGGCGCCGGCCGGCCGCAACAGTTTTTTTTGTCGTATTTATAAATGCTTTTAAGATTTAGAAGCATAAGAATAATGGAATAAAATAGTAATACATTTACTTTGATTTCAAACGCTACAACAAAAAGTTATACATTTACATGGAGCAAAATACTTTTAGGGTGCGTTTGGTTCGCAGTATGTTTTGAAAGGAATTGTAATCTGTCAAAGGAATTGTAATTTGAATGAATTGTAATTCAAAGAGTTATAATGTGTTGTAATTGTAATGTGTATGAATTGTAATTGATGTTTTCTGTCACTGTGTTTGGTTGGATCTCAACGTAATTGTAATTCGAAAAATTTATAAAATTTCAAAAAATTTATAAAAATTCGAAAAAATTTATAAAAATTCGAAAAATTTATATAAATTCCAAAAAATTTATAAAAATTCAAAAAATTTATAAAAATTCAAAAAATTTATAAAAATTCGAAAAAATTTATAAAAATTCAAAAAATTTATAAAAATTCGAAAAAATTTAAAAAAATTCCAAAAATTTATAAAAATTTTATAAAAAATTTATAAAATTCGAAAATTTTATAAAATTCGAAAAATTTATAAAATTTTATAAAAATTTAAAAATTTGAATTTTTATAAAAATTTTTGTAAAATTTTTAAATTTTTAAATTTTTTGAATTTTTAAATTTTTAAATTTTTATAAATTTTTTATAAAATTTTTAAATTTTATAAATTTTTTATAAAATTTTTCGAATTTTATAAATTTTTTATAAAATTTTTAAATTTTATAAATTTTTCGAATTTTATAAATTTTTTATAAAATTTTTAATTTTTTAAATTTTTTGAATTTTTAAATTTTTAAATTTTTATAAATTTTTTGAATTTTTATAAATTTTTTTGAATTTTTATAAATTTTTTCGAATTTTTATAAATTTTTTGAATTTTTTGAATTTTTATAAATTTTTTCGAATTTTTATAAATTTTTTCGAATTATTATTATTATTATTATTATTATTATTATTATTATTATTATTATAAAATTTTGAATTACAACGTAATTCAAAACTTTCCATCCAACATCCTATGTAATCTGAATTCCCTCCTTTGATGTAATTGTAATGATTGAATTACAATTACAACGCAAACCAAACAGCCTACGTAATGTAATCTGAATTACAATTACATCCAATTACGCCAGATTACGGCGAACCAAACGCCCCCTTACATTTACATGTACACGGTGTTCACTTCTTATATGAATTTCATGTTTAACTTCGTACCTGGGTTGCAAAATCCGAACTGAACCAAAACCTTTCTTTTCCTCATTGATTCTCCACTCAAGACATGGTCAACTTTTTTCATAGTCACGATCAAAAATATGCAGCAGCAACCTAAAAACGAAAACATTTGTCAAAAGATTTAAACACAAAAGTAACAACAAAGTTAAGAATCTTTAAAGAAGTCAACCTGAACATATAACAGTGAAAAGTCAAGTGTATGATCTTGTACGTCTTGGGCATACAAATTAGCATATGTGCCAAACACCCCTTAACAGGGGTTTGGATTTACAACATGGTGAATTTCACCCTAAGAAATTCTAGAGGAAAATAAATCGGGTAAAAGATAGAATAACAGGTTGATTTGGATTTCGGTTTTCCTTCAACGGGTGACAACATTAAAACTGAACAATCTAAATTCTATTAAAACCATTAACAACAACAACAACAACATACATTTCGTCAACTTCACCTGCCATCACTTGGATTCCTGTTCAAAACACTAAACCACACAAAACCAAACAACACAAATTAATCACAAACGTAAACATAAACATAAACATATTCATCTCAACTATTCAATCATCAATAAACTAACCTCCCACGGTTACTATCCAATGAAGCCGAAACACGTGCACCCAACCCTAAATTCGCAGCAGTCAGTAACAAATCCACCTCACCAAATGATGTCATAGAAAACTGATCACTATAACAAAAAAATCAAATTCGAGCCAGTAGGCTATAAACTAATTGAATGAGTTGCTGCCCATAAAATTATGCATCCTACCAATTTAATCACTCTATCATCGAACTCATAGTCATAGATGATCCTTGGTGCAGACCAGACACCCTAATCTTTCGCTTACGTTAACCATAATTCCAATCCTAGTTTTAGCCACAAAACATCAGGTATAAATCAGTCCCTACCAAATCAACATTTTTCGACACTAATTTTGAAGTGCATTCAAAATCCTATCGTGCACTTTCATGTAACTTCGAAGAAGCAGTACTAACATATTAAGGTAGCAGTACAAAGTCTAAAAACAGCAGTACAAAGTTATAAGGACAAGTAGCAGCAGTACTCACCAGTTTCGACAATCAGTACTAATTGATATAAGGTAGTACCACAAACTATATATGGGCAGTACTAAAAATAATGAAAGCATTACTAACATAACTTACTCCTGTACAAACGATTATAACCAGAACCTTCAACAAAACCTTGTGAATCCTTGATATCATGAGCTCCAAAACATGATTACAATTGATATATTGATACTGAATATTGTTTATGCACATACCTTCTAATTCAAGAACCCACACAACCCATCCATTCCAAAGTTGCTTTTCTTTGACTTCCATAATGAATTAAAACGATAGAAAACGAAATCAAAGAGGTTTGATGTCATAAAAACCTGAAAAATCGACTGGTGTCGCTAGAGTGCAAAATAAGTCCGGTGTCATGACTGCATCCATTCCAAAGTTGCTTTTCTTTGACTTCCATAATGAATTAAAACAATAGAAAACGAAATCAAAGAGGTTTGATATCATAAAAACCTGAAAAATCGACTGGTGTCGCTAGAGTGCAAAATAAGTCCGGTGTCATGACTGCATAAACTAGAACTTATCGGTGGATGGCTCCAGAGGTTAGTCTACACTAAACATTCATTATTAGAGGGATTTTTCAATCTAAAGAACTATTTAAAAAAATACTCTAATTTTCTTAATATTTGGTTGTTGGAAGGTTATTGAACACAGACCTTACAATCAGGAATGATTTAGTTCTGAATGAAGAGGGATGAATGTGTATTAGGTTATTATGAATGAGCCGTATGTTTATATGTTTCTATATTTTCTGGATAATAATAATAATTCAATTTTATGCATAATCTATTCCTTAAATATAGCTTAACAATATCAATTATTTAAGCATGACTTATTTAGTTTGTATTGTAACTCACAAAAACTGACTTGGTCTAGTGGTTGAAGCATTTGTATGTGGATTAAATGACCCAGGTTCGATTCTTGCAAATGTCAAATTTTTAATTAATCCGAATTTTCCAATTAGTCCGAAATTTTGGTTGGATTAATAGTTGCTTAGTTGGACAAACTATGATGACATGGCTTTAAATGACAATTACATGGCAATGACATGGACATATCTTGATTAATCTACGTGTAACGCCTCCTGTTTATATATATATATATATATATATATATATATATATATATATATATATATATATATATATATATATATATATATATATATATTCATTCAAAATCACCATCAGTAGAGTGTATAATGTTTACCAGTTTGACAGTAAAGATTTTATTGTGGGCGGTAAAGGTTATGGTGCATGCCTCGCATAGAGCCGCATTTGACTTCATATTTTTGCACTCTATGCTTGAGGGGATAGGTCGGACATTCCTTGATGGTGTAGGGACATGGTCCCTCCTACATCCATATGTCTCTTTTTCGCCATTTCCAATCCAAGCTAAACTTTTGCTCCTTAGTACTGTAATTGTTAAAGATAATCATGTTTCCTGTACCACCCAAAAAAAAATTAATTAATACTCCGTAGTTACTACTAATCTTTAGGAGGCAAGCAGTTTCAAGAAAGCAAGCAGCCACAATACTTGCACTGAAACCAAATGCGCAATCTTCGTCAAAACACCATAAATAATCAGTTCGAATGTAAATATGAGATTATGACATACCAGTTTTTCTTCTCACGAAGAATTGTTATTGTCCTTTAACTCTTTTGGGTTCTTAGGAGCACCTTTGGCAATAGCTGCAGCCATCCTTACTTCCTACCATCCAAGTAGATGCTTATCAGCAACATAATTCTTAAAATGTTAAACATTACTCTTATGAAAAAAAGCTAATCACTCGAAAAATAACACGAAAATGCCAAAGGTTAAAAGTCTCAAATAAATAATAAACAATAAAGAAAGCCTAGAATGAAGAAAGGGGTGTTTGGCATTACGGTTTTACCGTGACTATGTGATATCAAAATAATAAGGTGTATCATTAATTCCGTATCAAAATCCAAATAATCATCTTCTTCATAACAATACACAGTTACCGATCTCCATCACACATATTTTATGAATAAGCCATAAGGTCAATTAAACATCCTAATTTGTTATCACGCATATATATATATATATATATATATATATATATATATATATATATATATATATATATATATATAGGGTCCCTTTCTTACGAGAACCATGTTATCTACAAGAACTGCGAGAACCACCTTTTTACAACTAATAATACACAATGTACATCATTTAATGCTCCATATGATTTTGTTATTTTTATTTAATTCAAAAGGGCATATTAGTAAAAGACATTTTCATATTATTTTTGTTTTTTTATATAATTTCCGTTTTTTTTTAAATCTTAAAATTCGGAGTGTTTTTTTTTTTTTTTTTTTTTTTTTTTTTTTTTTTTTTTTTATGGTAACATGTTTTCAAATAGTCATGGTGCATACATGTTTTTTATACCTAATCATTAGTTATTTCAAAATCTCATGGTGCAAGCATGTTTTTTTTCCCCAAATAGTCAAGGTGCATACATGTTTTCAGTTAGTCCAAAGTGCATATATGTTTTTTTTTCCCTTTCAAGGTGCATATAGCTTTTTTAATATAATGAAATTTATAACAAACCAAGAACATAAATGTTATATACAAACTTCGATATCGATTGAAATATAATTAAAATACAAATTTCTAAAAGCATAAATACATGAATCTAATCGATCTATACACGTGAGCACTAATAATATTCAACACAAATGAACATATGCGCACGAGTAGCCGTCAACATTTTTTCAAAAGTCGGACATACATGCACACTTGTAGCCGTGAGCATTCTTGTAATTACACCTGATACAAAGAAAAGTACAAAAATTAGCAACCATAATATTATTAAAAATTATACATGTACATGAGTATATGTATGTTTTAGGAAACATACTTGTTTAGCAAACACAAAACATATATGTTTTATACGTAAACATATAATCCAAACATAAAACATATATGTTCTATAATCCAAACGCAAAACATATATGTTTTATTCGTAAACATATATGTTTTTTTTATAAAACACATATGTTTTTTTACAATAAGTACTGAGTATATATTTGTCACCTGTCAAATTAATTCGGCTATATTATTAACTGCGTATATATTTGTTACCATCTTATTACTAACCACAGCTAGGTTTACCTACCATGAAACTCAAAAATTTTTCCAACGACACCATGTTTCCTCAACATTTGAGTAACGGTCAAAACCAAATCAGTTGCTGTAACACCATCTTGCAATTTTCCTGATAACTTGAAGCCAACAACTCCAGGCACAACCATGCTCATTGGCTGCAAATAAGAGCATAATATTTTATCAGTTATTTTTCTTTGCCAAGTACCATCAGAAATATGTCAAGTTAATTGTTATTTCAGAATTCTATACCTGCCCAAGCATTGCCGCCTCGGCTTCAATACCTCCAACACCCCAACCAGCAACACCTAACCCGTCAATCATAGTAGTGTGGGAATCAGTTCCCACAACACTATCGGGATAGAGCACTCCATCAGTGTTGAAAACAACGCGGCCAGGTATTCAAGGTTTACCTGAATTTGCATCAAGACAAATTAGAACTGCTTTTTTCACTAATTTTTTGGCAATGAAGTTGCATTTTAAAATTATAACAATAGCAAACATCAACTTGAACCGAATGATCAATCACAAGATCCACTGGAACCTGAAGCAAAACATCACAAAGAAATAAGTCATATGTTGCCAGTTTTGCATAGGCGCAAATAGAAGCCCTGAATGAAGTGGAAGACCCATTGACTCTAATTATCATAGTATTCTTTTCATCAATATGCAGATACAAGACATACCAAATCAAATCTTTTCACCAAATCTTATGGGTTTTGGTCACTTTTAATATGAAGGTCATTTGACCTGTGAGGTCAAGAACATACATGTTTTACTAATCGAACATACATGTTCACCCCAGTTACACACATGTTTTACACCATAATTCACCCCAGTTACACTAATCGAACATACATGTTTTACTAATCGAACATACATGTTCACCCCAGTTACACACATGTTTTACGAATCGAACATACATGTTCACCCCAGTTACACACATGTTTTACTAATCGAACATACATGTTTTACACCATAATTCACCCCCAGTTACACACATAACATACGCACCCAATGTGAACATACATGTTTTACTAATCGAACCCAAGCAGATCTAATTAAAACCCGCATTCTCCCTAAAGGCCTAAACTAATTAAACCTGTCGGATCTAAGAGATGCAATCAGAAGATAACTTTTTCATTATTAACTAAGAGAATGATGGTTTACAAACCCATGAAATCTGTATACTTTTACTTTTCAGATCTAAACATTAACTTTTCAAATAAAAATGATGGCTTGACTTTTTCAAATCGGTTTTTTTATCATGTCGATAGCCATATTTCGTTTTTCAAATCGAAAAGTGGATATCTAGTTTTAGATCGAATGTTTTATCATATCGGAAAACACAATATATGAAGACAGTGGAGAAGATACTTCTCGTTCATATTTCACTATAACTATATCTAGTTTTAGATCGAATGTTTTATCATATCGTAACCAAACCTTACACAACATACTTCTCGTTCATATTAAAACAAAAAAACCAATTATAGAGAAAAAAAAAAAAAAACTTACAATATATGAAGACAGTGGAGAAGAAATTTATGCTATTGAAACTTGTATATGCTTGTTAATATCTGCTAGTTCTCGACTTGAAATTTATGGGCGGCTATGGTGTTCGACTGTTCGTGTGTTTAAGTGGGCGGCTAGGGTTATCAGAGGAAGATAAAGAGATTTGTTAAAAGAATGAAACAAATAGGTTTTTGGGAAACGGTTTTGTGAAGGGATCCTATTTTTTTGGGAGAACTAAATTCCCATGTTACCCCTAATTTATTCTTTTCATTCAAAATAAATTGTTTATATTTTCAAAAATGCCATTTTGCATTGAACTAGTGTACATTATGCATTATTAAGAGTAAAAAAGTGGTTCCCGCAGTTCTCGCAGATAAGATGGTTCTGAAATGAAAGTCCCACTATATATATATTCATTCAAAATCACCATCAGTAGAGTGTATAATGTTTACCAGTTTGACTGTAAAGATTTTATTGTGGGCGGTAAAGGTTATGGTGCATACCTCGCATAGAGCCGCATTTGACTTCATATTTTTGCAATCAAGGCTTGAGGGGATAGGTCGGACATTCCTTGATGGTGTAGGGACATGGTCCCTCCTACATCCATATGTCTCTTTTTCGCCATTTCCAATCCAAGCTACACTTTTGCTCCTTAGTACTGTAATTGTTAAAGATAATCATGTTTCCTGTACCACCCAAAAAAAATTAATTAATAGTTACTACTAATCTTTAGGAGGCAAGCAGTTTCAAGAAAGCAAGCAGCCACAATACTTGCACTGAAACCAAATGCGCAATCTTCGTCAAAACACCATAAATAATCAGTTCGAATGTAAATATGAGATTATGACATACCAGTTTTTCTTCTCACGAAGAATTGTTATTGTCCTTTAACTCTTTTGGGTTCTTAGGAGCACCTTTGGCAATAGCTGCAGGCATCCTTACTTCCTACCATCCAAGTAGATGCTTATCAGCAACATAATTCTTAAAATGTTAAACATTACTCTTATGAAAAAAAGCTAATCACTCGAAAAATAACGCGAAAATGCCAAAGGTTAAAAGTCTCAAATAAATAATAAACAATAAAGAAAGCCTAGAATGAAGAAAGGGGGTGTTTGGCATTACGGTTTTACCGTGACTATGTGATATCAAAATAATAAGGTGTATCATTAATTCAGTATCAAAATCCAAATAACCATCTTCTTCATAACAATACACAGTTACCGATCTCCATCACGCATATTTTATGAATAAGCCATAAGGTCAATTAAGCATCCTAATTTGTTATCACGCATATTTTATGAAAACATAAAAACAAAAACCCCTATTTTTTTTTTTATATAAATCTGAATATAAAGGACATAAATTATTAGGTAAATAAAAACCTACCTGATGATTAAAATACCTTCGTGATTACATCAACAACAAAACCCAGCGTCTCCTTTAGCCAATAATCACAGCAGCCACTGTGAAATAATTAGTGTTTTGAACCAAATCTTTGTGTGTGTATTAGTCGGTGAGATTGTCACCATCATAAAAATTCATGATATGTATTACCCGGTGAGATTTGTGTGAGATTTAGGATAGTGTTTGTGTGTGTCGAGAACTCGAGATTGTTCCAGTGGTATCTAACCACCTTAGTATACTTATCCCGGGGTGTAGCCGGGCCAAAGCAACCGATCGTGGACCAGTGGCGATGGATCAGTGGTGGCCCAGAAAAATTGGTGGGAAAAGCCCAAGGGGAACGGCGTCGTTTTAATTGTGCTATAATATATACTTATAATCTCAAATAAGTGCAAAAATCTAAGTGAACACAACATAATGCGCAATGGGGCAGTGGTGGCTCGGCATCATGCTGATGCGGCACCACCTAACTTAAGGTCTTGGTAAAGCTAAGCAAAATAGAGCATCTCATGGTGTTGAGGCCGAGAGTAGTGGTGAGGTTTGATTTTATTTATTTATTTATTTATTTTAGAAAGTGGTAATTAAAGTGGTGAACAGTGATTACTACATGATAAAAGTGGTGTAAAAACAATAAAACGCTATAATTATGTGAAGCTAAGATGACAATGTCGCTGTAGCCGGTATGTCCAAATCGAATAAAGACATGAACAGATTCCGGATTGTAACATATACAATCCTGCAATATAAAAGACATATACGTAACTATTTATCATTCTCTTAAACAGTTATTGTATGATATATGTACTGTTATTGCATTTATAATCATGTTGTAATGGTCCTCAATCCGCAAGCAATCTAGCTAATAAAAAGGATATTCTAAGAAAATCTGAATCTGTACACATGGTAAAGACTTGGAGTTCGCAACATAAGTAAAACACTGATGTTTATAGGCCATGTATATCTGTGTAGAAATACATATATTTTCACAATGTTACTACTCCCTCCGTCCCAAAATTATTGTCACCCGACAAAAAACACATTCTTTTAGAAAAATGTCACTATCTCTACTTTCTCTCTCTTACTTTTTTGCCAAATGACAAGTTTACCTTTAACCAATTAATTACCACTTCTTTAAAGTTTGCAATATTAATTTCAACCAAGGGTAATATAGTAAATTTTACCAAACTCCACTATCTATTCACTTTCTATTTTGGGTATGTGACAATAATTTTGGGACGTCCGAAAAATGAATAAGTGACAATAAAATTGGGACGGAAGGTTACTAACTTTTATTAAAGTCGTATATTGATTTTATATATTGTTCATTTGAGTTTTTGTATCCTTAGGCGACTAACGTGACGTTGATCAATCTTTTTCGAAGGACTATTCGATCTAGTTCGTGCAAATTTCTCTAGTTATCGATCTCAATTCAAGCAGCATCTATAATCATTTAAGACCTTTACTCACAATACTCGGTCAAAGTAATTCCTATCTCGTTGTAATCTTCAACTTGATAAAGATTGTGTTAAGTTCTTACAATACGTCGTTATTTTTTCTTGCCAAAATATTATCATTAGACATTATTCAGCAGTTGACGTGATTTTATACATAACTTCCTTTCAAAGCCCATAAAATCAACAATCTATATTTAGTAAGTTGGTGAATTCATCGTTTTAGGTTTCTACTTAGAGAGACTGTTGTAGGTGCAGTTTGCACTAGTGGTGGCAATTCGGATCGGGTTCGGGTTGGCGGGTTCGGGTTGGCAGGTCAGAAAACCCAAGCCCGAACCTGACCCATTTAAATCATCGGGTCAGCTACGTCAACCCTAACCTGTTTACACGTAACCCGAACCTGACCCATTTAACCCGTATATATACTTGGGTTGACGGGTTAAATAGGTTACACGAGTTGAATATGTTAAACGGTTTCGGGTTGACCCATTTAACCCGTTTTATATACAAAAGTTAACACATTACACGAGTTAAACGGGTTAGCGGGTCGACTCCTTTAACCCATTTAACCCGTATACTTAATTAAAGTATAAATAACTTTTAATTTAAGAAAAAAATCTTAAACAGGTTGGTGGGTTGACCCGTTTATTTTATTCTCAACCCGAACCTGACCTGTTTAATAAATGGGTTAGATATGTCAACCCAAACCTGACCCGAAATTTATTTAGCACAACCCGAACCTGTTAATTTTCGTATCGGTTTCAGGTCGGGTTTCGTGTCAGGTCAGAAATTATCATCCCTAGTTTGCACCTAATAAATGTTATTAAGTTGTCACTTCAGCACACACTCATTCAAAAAAATATATAAAAAAATGAAAAAATAATGACTGCCCAGGGACGAATAACATCATAATAGGGATCCCCTTTGGCATGACATTATGGTGCCATTGAAAAAAAAAAAAAAATTCCAGTAACACGTCATTGTGTTATTGTAATTTGCAACGTGATGTCTTATTGAGCCCATGATTCATCTGTTTTCCAAGAAACAACACAATTGAAAAGTCAGCCCTAGCACTCCTAGATTACTACAGTACGTAATATTTTGCATGGTCTAAAGTCTAAGGCTGGATGCGAGTTTTTTTTATCATACACCTCAGTGTCACATCAGTTTTCTCTCTCCTCTCACTTTCTTTCACCTCACTTCATTATTTAGTAGGCAAGGCATGCTTCACTTCACCTTCCATTAAAATACCCACTTTATAAAAATACACCACACTAAATACTCCACACATACTCACACACAAAATAAAAAATAATAAAACATGAAGTAACTTATGATGAACCGTTCACCACAAATTGACTTGAGAGGTGAGCAAAGTGAAGGTTTCATGCGTGACTTATAATAGGAGGCAAGGAGAATTATGATGAGAGAGGGTGAAGTGGTGAAACCTTCACCTCCCTTACCATTCGGTCTAAACATATAACTTCATATACTCCGTAAGATGGGAACACAAGTATTTAATATGTTTTGTGCTTTTGAAAGTCCAAGAAACAACACACGAGGCATTATTTGATATCATCAATGTTTATTAGGGAGAATTTGTTACTTTTTGTAAATTTTGCTTATATTTTTTTGTCACGCGTGCTAATTAGGATTACGAAAGACGATATATTCTCCTAATTCTAGTAGCTATATAAGGTACCCCTGATTAAAAGTTTCATTTCACGTTGATCTGTATGCATATAATATAATCTCGAAATACTAATAATATTACTCCCTCTCACCCATAATAAATGTCCACTTTAACTTTTTTGAGTCTTTTTTTTTTTCAACTTTGACTATAAATATTTTTATAAGTTAATTACATTTTTGGTCTCGTGGTTTACCGGGTATAACGATTTTGGTCCAATAGTTTCATTTGTAACGGATCTTGTCCTATTTTCGCTGACCCGTAACGGGTTTGGTCCTATTTTCGTTGACCGTAGGTTTGACTAGTTAAAAAAAGGTGATATGACTAGAATACCCTCGAATTTACACCCAGAAATTGCACCATTCGTCCCTGAGCTAACGGCCGTCAGTTCTGTTAGTTATCATGTGACAACGTTAGTCCATTTAGCCAACGATTATTTGCAACGTTAGTCCTTCATACATTTTTGTCCGTTTTTATACGTTTTCGTCCGTTTTTAGTCGTTTTCATCCGTTTTTCTAACGTTTTCATACGGTTTTGTCCGTTTTTTATACGTTTTCGTCCGTTTTTCTTACGTTTCATACGTTTTTGTAGGTTTTCATACGTTTTTATCCGTTTTCGTCCGTTTTTTTTTTTTTCCGTTTTTCTTACGGTTTTGTCCGTTTTTATTCGTTTTCGTCCGTTTTTTCTTAAGTACGAAAAAAAAATTAAAAAATTAAAAAAAAATTAGAAAATTAAAAACTTTAAAAAAAATTAAAAAATATATAAAAATTAAAAAATAAAAAAAATACATTTTTTTTTCAAAATTTTTTATCCGAATTTAAAAAAAAATAAAAAATAAAAAAATCAAAAATATTTTGAAAATTTTTTCTATAAAATTATTTTTGAAAATATTAAAAAATTATAAAAAAAAATATTTTCCAAAAAAAAAGTTATAAAAAAAAATTTTGAATTTTTTTTTCAATTTTATAATATTTTCAAAAATAATTTTCGGAAAAAAATAATTTTTTTACAATTTTTAAATATTTTGAAAAATAATTTTCTGAAAAAAATAATTTTTTTATAATTTTTTAATATATTCAAAAATAATTTTCAGAAAAAAATAAATTTCGCAAATAATTTTTTTCAATTTTTTAATATTTTCAAAAATAATTTTCGGAAAAAAATAATTTTCTCAAAATAATTTTTTTTATAATTTTTTAATATTTTCAAAAATAATTTTTTCGCAAAAATTTTCAAAAATAGTTTCTATTTTTTTTAAATTTTTTTAAATTGTTTTTAATTTTTTAATTTTTGTTTTTAATTTTTTAATTTGTTTATATATATATATATATAAATTTTTTTAATTTTTTTTTCGTAATTAAGAAAAATGGACGAAAACAAATAAAAACGGATAAAACCGTAAGAAAAACGGACAAAAACGAAAAAAAACGGACGAAAACGTATAAAAACGGACAAAACGTTTAAAAACGGACAAAACCGTAAGAAAAACGTATAAAAACGGACAAAAACGAATGGTGCAATTTCTGGGTGTAAATTCGAGGGTATTCTAGTCATATCACCTTGTTTTAACTAGTCAAACCTACGGTCAACGAAAATTGGACCAAACCCGTTACGGGTCATCAAGTATTACAAAAGACAAATAAAAATATTTATGGTCAAAGTTTAACAAGAAAGACTTAAAAAAAAATCAAAGTGGACACTTAGGGGCTGTTTCTTTTTTTTCCTGTTTCTAGTTAGGTTCTGTGTGGATATATGTGTACTGTTTCTAGTTAGTGTCTGTGTGGATATATGTTGTTTCTTTTTTATGCTTAATTGACCATCTTAATACGAGTTTTTTCCCGAACTAGTGTAGGTGGAAAAAATTTATAAAAATTCGAAAAATTTATGAAAATTCGAAAAAATTTATAAAAATTTTAAAAAAATTCGAAAATTTTTAAAAATTCAAAAAATTTATAAAAATTCAAAAAATTCGAAAATTTTATAAAAAATTATAAAAATTCGAAAAAACTTATTAAAATTTTTTAAAAATTCAAAAAATTTATAATTTTTTAAAAATTCAAAAAATTTGTAAAAATTTATAATTTTTTAAAAATACAAAAAAATTATAAAAATTCAAAAAATTCAAAAATTTTATAAAAAATTATAAAAATTCGAAAAAACTTATTAAAATTTTTAAAAAATTCAAAAAATTTATAAAAATTTATAATTTTTTAAAAATTCAAAAAATTTGTAAAAATTTATAATTTTTAAAAAATTCAAAAAAAAATTTAAAAAATTCAAATTTTTTATAAGTTTTTTTGAATTTTTATAAATTTTTATAAAATTTTCGAATTTTTTGAATTTTTATAAATTTTTTGAATTTTTATAAATTTTTTATAAAATTTTCGAATTTTTTGATTTTTTTATCAATTTTTCGAATTTTTATAAATTTTTTTGAATTTTTATAAATTTTTTTAATTTTTATAAATTTTTTCAATTTTTATAAATTTTTTGTATTTTTAAAATTTTTTGAATTTTTTTAAAATTTTTATAAATTTTTTCGAATTTTCATAAATTTTTCGAATTTTTATAAATTTTTCGAATTTTTAAATTTTTTTTGAATTTTTATAAATTTTTTGGAAGTTTTCTAAATTTTTCGAATTTATTTTTTCCACCTACACTAGTTCGGGAAAAAAATCGTATTAAGACGTCCTGGATAGAAACAGTATCAAATTTTGCCCCCTTCCACATTAAGGATTCTCTTTTGCAATAAGTTAAAAAGAAACACAAAAGTTTTCTGTTTCCAGCCAGTTTTGTTACCAAACAGGACATTAAGTAGAAAGTAAACAGCACCTTATTATGGGACGGAGATAGTATAGTCTTATCATATTCGAAAGCGGGGACTTATATATATATATATATATATATATATATATATATATATATATATATATATATATATATATATAAGTCCCCGCTTTCGAATATGATAATATATATATATATATATATATATATATATATATATATATATATATATATATATATATATATATATATATATATATATAGGGGCGTTATTGTGGTGTACAAGCTTAAAATAGATAAAATAGGTACACATGTGGACCGTTGAATCAATCTTAACAGATGAGATTAGATATTAAATAGATGAGTGGCACAATTGTAATTAAGTGAAAGACAAATGTCTTTTCTCTACCAATTTTTTTATAGGATCCTATTGTGTTCATGATCATTATTGTCTCAGTTACAAAATTAGGTAGCCACACGCACCCCCAACAAGTCAACCGGAATTAACATCAAAATCCCCAAATCTTTGTTCTACATTTTATCTTTAAACATCCCCAAATCTTCGATCGATCAATAAATACAGGTAATTGATACATTGTTCTTCTTCTTTTCTTTTTTTTAATCAGTCTATAAAGATTGTTTTTTTTATTAGTCACTTGTTATGTATGACTTGAATTGGTTGTGTAACCATCTTACCTAACTGTTGTGTATGAGTTGTATATGACTAGGTTTTGAAATAAGTTATTGGTTGTGGTGTATGGCTGACTTGAATTGGTTATATGGCTGACTTTAATTGGTTATGTGTTAGATGATCATGTGTAGTAGTTGAAGTAATAGATTGTGTATTGGTTTGGGGCTGTGCCATTTATGTGTTAGATGATCATGTGTAGTAGTTGAAGTAATAGCTTGTGTATTGGTTTGGTTATGTGAATTGGTTATATGGATTGTGAATTGGTTATATGGTTGTGTAGTAGTTAGTTGAAGTAATAGATGATCATGTGTAGTAGTTGAAGTAATAGATTCTGAATTGGTTATATGGCTGACTTGAATTGGTTATGTGTTAGACTTAGATGATCATGTGTAGTAGTTGAAGTAATAGATTGTGTATTGGTTCTCATTTTTTGATTCTCATTTTTTTCTCAGGTTGAGGATATTGTAGATACAGGAAACACTGTTGCGCGTCTCATTTCTTACTTGCAAGGTAAAGCTGCGACCTCTGTTTCTGTGTGCACTCTCCTGGATAAACCAGCAAGGAGAAAGGTTCATTTTGATCTCTTGGGTGAGGGGAAGTTCTATAGTGGTTTTGAGGTACTCCCTCTCTCTCTCTCTCTCACACACACACACGTATATAGATACAATTGCTTCTGTCTAGATGTGGTAGCTTGTGAATTTGATGTTTTCAATTCTCTTATGATAATCCGTATGAGATTCTACCATTTACTAAAATGACTAGGTTTAAGATATGTAAATCCAAAACCATTGTATCTGCAACCACTAACATTAGGATGTCAAGAAACGTATAAGGCTTTGTGATATCCAAGTCTTCTGCAATAATTCATTTTGGTTTATAATGGTGTGTATATAGCATTACGAGTATTATAATCTCATAAACCTGCTAAACAATCGGCATTATAGATAGTACTGTGGTCAGTCCGGTCACAATCTCTTGAAAATTGATAGAAAACAATCCTTTGGTAATAGTCTCATGAAAATAGAAGTAGTTTTTACTCTAGAACTCAAGTCCTGAAATGTTATTGATACTTAAGATTTTGATCCATAACCACAAGTTCCTTTATATTGCCATTGAAGTTCAATGTAGATAATATATTCTTAGTCAAATACTTTGTTACTTAGAAGTGATAAGACTCGTGCATTGAAGGTTTTGTGGGACAGTGAGAGTATATAGATATTGGACACCGATGTGCACCCTACTAATGAAAGCAACTTAGAAATGAGTTCGTAAAAGTTAGTGCTGAGGAATCCTTTACTAATTCTGTCACAGTGTGTGTCTGAACATGTGTAAATGTAGATATCAGACACCGACATACCATCTATTAATGAACCTTTTGTTACTACTAAAAGTGGATGTCTTGGATTAAAAATTTAAAATGGCTTTTCAAGCTTTTGACAGTTGCTACGATTATTTTTTGCTTCTATCTTCTTTTTTTGTGACGGACATTATTTAGCGTCTTGAATTAACTGACTAAAATATGTATTTTTCTGTCTTTGACAGTGCCCAGACTCGTTTGTGGTGGGGTATGGGCTGGATTTCAACGAACGTTACAGGAACCTGCCTTACATTGGAGTCTTGAAGCCCGAAAATATGAGTAATTTATACTTGCACAAGCATTTAGGGAGTGAATAATTTACTAAATCATAACAGTCGGTATTTTGCTGTAAATTTTATGTCATTCCCGTGCAGATGTAATGCAAAAAACTTATATATTTGGTATCTTTCGCCAACCTCTCGCTTTTTTAGTTTGGTGTTCTTTTAATTACATTTTTGCAAGAACTTAGGTTATTGGGGTGTTTGGGATTTCTTTTTTAAAGTGCTTATCTGCTTAGTATGGCACCATCTGGCTTATATCTGCTTGAAAGAGAATATTAATGGTCATAATTTGATGTGATTCGTTGCTCAGGTGAATACTTGATTTTTTAATCTTTAACAGGTAAAGAATAGTGGTAGCTAATTGTTTTTCAAATATTGAAATAGCTCATGTAACTTTATCATAAGATGCTAGTTTGTGAAAAAAAAAAAAAAAAAAAAGCAATTTGTACTTTGCATGTATTAACCAAAGGGAGACAATCCCATACACTTTAAATCAAATGCAGATGTTACAATACATTTGACTATATGAGCAATATTAGTCTGGGAATCCAACTTGATCGTTAGCCACTATAGAGTGTCAATATAAAATCAGCCATGAGATTGTCGAAGAATACCCAAACTGCAGTTGCTTGGTATTGTTGCATAATATTGTAGAATAACGGACAATTACGTCTCAAGCCTGCTAAAAAAAAGGATAATTTTTAACAAAGTAAAGAACGTTTTGACACAAGTAAAAGAAAAGATGGGCATTTAAGATGGTATTACAATGGAAAAAATTAGATAATTGGGAAAACAAAGATTACCATAATACCCTTAAACTAAATATATAATTAATTAATATTAATATTTAATTAATTAGTATTATTTACTTTGATCTCATCTATCAAGATTGATCCAACGGTCCACATGTGTACCTATTTTATCTATTTTAAGCTTGTACACCACATGAACGCAAATATGTATATATATATATATATATATATATATATATATATATATATATATATATATATATATATATATATATATATATAGGGTAAAGTTAAAATAAAAAGACAAATATCCGTACATTACGTAAAAATATATACATATTTTTTTAAAAGGTTCGCGAAAAAATCCGAAAAAATTTCACAAGATCGTGTATGTTGGTGCATAAAACTTTTGTGAAAGAAGTTTTTCGAATTTTGAGTTTTTATACGTTTTTTTTTAATGCACATAAAACGAATTGCAAAAAAAATTTGATGCACAAAATTTTCAACTTGTTTTAGTTAGATACACAATGTTATTTAGATGAAAAAAGTCAAAAGAAGTTGGGTGCAAAACCGAATTTTTGATGCACAAACAAACGATTTAATGCACAAACGTATTTTTTCATATTTTTTTTCCGGAAAAAAGTATTCACTTTTAGAAAAACTTACTTCACAACTTTTTCATGCACCAACATACCCGATCTTGTGGAATTTTTTTTGAATTTTTCACGAACTTTAAAAAAAAATCTTTTTACGTAGTGTACGAATATTTGTCTTTTTATTTGATATATATATATATATATATATATATATATATATATATATATATATATATATATATATATATATATATATGATAAAGATCAAATAAAAAGACAAATATCCGTGCACTACGTAAAAAGATTTTTTTTTTCTAAAAAGTTCGCGAAAAAATCTGAAAAAATTCCACAAGATCGGGTATGTTGGTGCATGAAAAAGTTGTGAAGTAAGTTTTTCAAAAAGTGAATACTTTTTCCCAAAAAAAATTATGAAAAATTACATTTGGGCATTAAATCGCTTTTTTGTGCATCAAAAATTCATTTTTGCACCCAACTTCTTTTGACTTTTTTCATTAAAATAACGTTGCGCATCTAACTAAAACAAGTTGAAAATTTTGTGCATCAAACTTTTTTTGCGCATTAAAATTCGTTTTTTGTGCATTAAAAAAAACGTATAAAACACAAAATTAGAAAAACTACTTTCACAAAAGTTTTATGCACCAACATACCCTATCTTGTGGGATTATTTTGGATTTTTTTCGTGAACTTAAAAAAAAAAAAAAAAAAAAAAAAAATTTACATAGTGTACGGATATTTGTCTTTTTATTTTAACTTTACCCTATATATATATATTTATTTTAACATTACAATATATATATATATATATATACTAGTTGTCGAAGCCCGCCCAATGGGCGGGCACGCTTTGTGACTTTACTTTTTGTAATTTACACGCTCTTTATTACAATTGTTAATGACATATAAAAGGGCATGACTTTTAATTATAATTTTGATGGTTTTTTAAGTTTGTTATATTAAATACAATAAAATAGAGGCAATTATTTATGATTTAAAATTTGTTATCTGGAAAAAAATATATATACAATCTTGAACTTGTAATTTTTGTTACGATATTTTGATGTTTCTTATATGTTTAACTTATTTAGTACTGGTGTTAAGAAAATAGATTTTTAAATCAAAAGTCAAAGAGTTTAATGACCACGTTTTCATGGTTGGAGAATGGAAGTATATTATGAATGAAGTTGGGTTCGCTGAAAATCAAGATGTGAAGCTCTTGATGTTGGAGTGTTGTCAAGCAAAGGTGATGTTGTCCTTACAATGAAATGAATATCTGGCAGTTCAATGTTTATCCATAGACAATGAAGGTGACCTTATTTAATATTTATTTATAAAGATGTTTATTAGTTTAGTATATATCAAGTATGTTATGTAATTACAATATACATATCGTGGTAGCTTTAGGATTAGTTGAATGTGTATCTAAGTATAGAAAATGATTTTCAGCTTGTTTTTGAATTTTTTGTAAAAACGTATTTAGGATGGAGGGGTTATCGAATGTATATGTTGATTTATACTGCTAATGGTACGGGGATGCAGATATCCGAGAAAATTAGTACTAATTATAGTTATTAGTATTGCTATTTAGGGGTTTGTACTGTTGGTATGCATTGCTGTTTACTGATATTTAATACTGTTAGGAATATGTTTGTACTGAGCACGAATGATTTTGAAAAGGATATCTTAGTTTATGTAAGAAAACTACGTACATATCAAGTTCTAAAACAGATTGGTAATTGCATCACATATTTTGTAAACACTTTACATGAGTGTTTAAGATATAGTCTTATTATTAATTGCTTGTTAAAAACACTGTTAGGAATATGTTTGTACTGAGCACGAATGATTTTGAAAAGGATATCTTAGTTTATGTAAGAACTACGTACATATCAAGTTCTAAAACAGATTGGTAATTGCATCACATATTTTGTAAACACTTTACATGAGTGTTTAAGATATAGTCTTATTATTAATTGCTTGTTAATCGAAATATTGCACCTCTTTATATGGCTATCGATCAAGTTTTGTTTTCGATTACTCGTGTTAAGGGTTTTATTGGTTTTGGGAGTGTTTTTATATTTTGAATAACAGTTATATGGTTTGTGTTGCAGAGTTTTACGGCTGACGATTTTTTGTTTTAAACGTAACTCTTTTTCGTTTGACGTATAAGAACAAAGTATATGTGATAAACAATTATTTTGCTAATGTAATTGGCTTATAGGAAAGTTTATTTAAACTAAATACGAAATAAAGCTTCTTTACATACAACGTTTGTTGTTGAGTTGGTGTATTTACCTTCTTCGTCACAACAGATGATTTTCAATCCCTTTCGGTTTTTGACTCAAGATACAGCCACATACAATTGACCGTGTGAGAAAACCGGTCGCTTCAGAAACAACCCTACTTGTGTTAATGTTTGGCCCTGACTTTTGTTAATAGTCATTGCGAAACACAAAGAAACTGGGAATTTCCGTCGGTTAAATTTAAATGGCATCTTGTTATCTGATGGGTTGAGAATCTGATGCGTGGTTTTATAACCTTACAACAGGTTTTACCTCTCGAGGGATCTCAAGAGGCTTACAACCCCACCAGGCAGTGTACCTGACCGATGTAGTATAGTGTAGTGGTAAGTACGGGGGATTGATCGTTCTCCACAGGGAATAGTGTTCGTTAGGTGTGAAAGACTACTCTAATTAGGTCTAAGGGTTGAGGAAGATTCTTTTTATGTTTTTTATATTTTTATGAAAGCAAGTAAAATCTCGGGTTTGAAGGAGTGGGCGGAATTAGTTGCTAGTCAACTAACCCAAATAACTACAAATGCAAATAAAATAAATAACTGAAAATGAAAATGTGGTGAGAAACTTATGTGTAGAGAAATGTGTTTACTTAGATTTCCTTACTCCCTAACTATCTTTTACCGGTTAATTAGTGTGTATTAGTCGCGTGGATGACGGGTGTATTCCTTAATACCATTAGTGGGGTGGCGTACTTACTTCCCCAACTCTATAAGCTCCTACTTCACTCCTATGTCGAGCCGGCTAGGAAGCTCCTAACATGGGATCACTAGAATTCGCTTGTGCATTAAATACAACCATAAAAACCTTTAGTACGCATTTGGTTCATGTTTCTTAAGACGTTCAAGCAAGTTACCGAATAGGAAGTTAGCCAGTTTTCTTAAGCCTAACATAGATAAACAACCATCCAATACAACTAATAACACACTAATAACCAATAATCAATAGCTAGGTTTCATTAGATCTAAGCAAACACAAGATAAATTTAGCCTAACATGTTAATCAAAAGACAAGAATAAGATAAAATCAAACAACACATAGACATATTGAATGATTAATTGATAACTTATCTTCAATGTAACATGGAAGATCTCAAGGCAAAAAGCCTTGAAAAAGAAGCTAAATTCGTCTTAGGGTTTTCTCCCAAAATTCCACACACTAAGCTCTCTCTAATGACAAAAATTTAGAAAACTATATATAGATTTTTGGATCTGACGGCGTCACGTTATGGAGTGTGACGCCGTCACCTCGCCGCTTCTAGGGTTCCCGGATGACCTTCTTGACGCCGTCCCTCTTTAGCTCTTCAAAATCCATTCTGGCTTATCAAGGCTTGACGCCGTCGAACCTTGAACGTGACGCCGTCCCCTTTTGATTTAAGCCGTGACGCCCTTGATCAAGTTAAAGCGTGACGCCGTCAGAATTCACATGCTATTTTCACTGGCTTATCATGAGTAAATTTCACGTCCACTTTTTCTTGCCAAGGCATGACGCCGTCTGGGGTTAAATGTGACGCCGTCAAAGGTAACTTTCAGCCGATTTTTGAGACTTTGTCGTTTTCTTCACTTTTATGCTCCAAAAACGTCCAAAATGCCTCCTTTTCCAGATTTCTCCTCAAAAGTACCTAAAATGACAAAAGGAACGATTTAGGGAAATATTTGATCAAATAAATACGATTTAAGGCTTAAATGACCCCTTAAAAGCGGTACACTTTTCGCTTCATCAAATACCCTTACACTTGAGATTTGCTTGTCCTCAAGCAAATGCGCTTTTATTCTAATCAAAATACAAGTTAGGGGTCATTTAATGCAAACATAAAAGTAATTACAACAAATAATCGTTCCACTTCAATCATAATAAGCACGGAGATTACATACTAGCACCTCACAAGTAGTGTTTAGATACTCACATCTCTCAAGTGTCATCAAAATAAATCTCATAAATGAAAACGGATAATATCTCTCACTACCTGTCATAGCAAATAGATTACCATAGGCTTGGGAAAGGATCGAAAACCTCCTCCACTAGGCGTAAGCACCAAAGATAAACTATCAAAGAGGGCTTTTAAATGGGTTATAACGTTAGGTGTAGGGAAAAGGAAAACACGGTTTTGTTGGATAAGGGATATTTTACTGGTGGCGAGTTAAAGATCTTGATCAATTACATGTACTATACAATGTTGCTAAGCCAAGACTTGACTCAATCTTAAGCTAAAAACAAAATAACAAAAACATAAAATAAACATAAAATGAAACGGGATGGTAGTCCGTATGTTTTTTTTTTTTTTTTTTTTTTTTTTTTTTTTTTTTTTTTTTTTTTTTGCATACACTTTTGCCCTACCATCCAAAATAATACATCATAGGGGCATTGCATTCCCCTTACACTTGAACTTTTACATAACTTTACAAATAACTATTCTAATGACTCGAATTAAGATAATTGAAAAACTTGGAGTACTTTTAAAATATTTAGCACATATGGGGGTAATAAATGATGTTCTTCCCTATTACTCCATTACACTAGTACTTTACCCATGAGTCCCAATCGTCCCAAAACAATATGTACAAAGATATGACTCGACTTAGCAACCATGTAATCAACTAGATAATTAACTTGGGTTTAAACAAATGTTGTAACAATAATGCACTAAAAATGAGTGCATACAAGGTAGGCTAAGGCGATTTGGGTGTACATTTTAGTGGGGTGTAACAAATTCTTCCTTTAAGTACAATGCTTAAAGGTCGAAACGAAAAGATAGGCTCTGAGGGGTGTACTAGGGGTATCGTGTACTAAAAATGAGTACAACGCAAAGGGTGTGGGAGAATTACTTGACCAATGTAGCCAATGTAATTATAACAAAAACACAGGTGTAAAACAATGGGTTAATCCTAATGCCTCTTATCATGTAGTAAATCTAACTACACGAATGTAGTCTCACTTGTGGCCTCGGAATGGTCCTAACGCAAGTTCTAGAATCTAAGTGCTACCGGTACACACATCATAGCATAAATGCTTTTCCTACCAATTCTAGGGGCGAACCTCACATATTTGGGGTGGAAAATTTTTTTAGTGGTACGGTTTTGTGCTAGTCATATAACTCCTATCCATGAGACGCTCATTAAGACCAAAGTTTCACTCCTATATGTTGTAAAAAATTTTAAATTTGGCACTAAAATTACCTTAACAAGTATTTCTCTCAGTTTTATTACACATCTACCATCAAACAAACAAAAATCAAGCGAAATTGTATTCTCTAAAATCGTACTTTTACCCTCCCCTTACACTTAAGATGAACATTGTCCCCAATGTTCAAATAACAAGATGTAAAAGTAAAAAGTAAAAGAATGAAATCAAATACTCCCCTGATTCGCTCGGTGGATAATGAAATTACACGGTTAAATCTTCTTCCAAGGTAATGTTGAAGCTCCATGACTAATGCATCGCCAAAAGCTTGATCCAAAACATTTCCTTGTCCAAAATAACCTGTTAAACCTGAGAAAACAAACACGAAAACCTGCATAACATCGGCGGGATAAATCTATATATAAGGATATAATGCTTGTGGAATGATAATTTTGCAGATTCCTGGAGATTATAAGTTGGAGATTTTAATAAAAACTTTTTATGAAAACAAAACTTTCAAAAATTTCTGGAAATTAAATCTGACGCCGTCAGGTTATAAACCCTGACGCCGTCAGAAATGACCTGACAAAAATTCTCATTTTAAGTTTCCGGAAAATTTCTGGAAAAACCTTTACCTTACTTCCTGTAAATCCTGCAAAACATCATTATGACTCGATACAAGCATTTGACTCAAACAAATACGAATATGTATGTTAATTTATTATTATTATGATTCATGTTCATTTGTGTTCTAATAAACCGATTTAGATTTCCCTTACACTTAACTTTTGCAAAATACCTTTATATGTAGTTAAGACGAAGTTAAAAACAAAATAAAGCATTTTCACAATTTACTTTTGAACATGAATCAATAAGAATAAAAATTAAACATACATACGGAAAATAAAATCAAACAAGCAAATAAATAAACACACAAAGCAAATAAAACAAATAAAGCTTGGGTTGCCTCCCAAGAAGCGCTTGTTTTTGTTCGAGTCACGAGCCTGACTCTACCCTTATTTAACGGAAATAGGGGAGGTTTTCCCTACACTTAGGATTAAGTGCGGATGGAAGTAGCGATACACACCAGCTCGGTAGGAGTATGCCACGTGAGGAAAGAGTGGTGGATGAATTATATGCTCAAAGGGGTGTGCTCCTTTCATCATAACCTTACCTAGTTCACTTTGGTCAATGGGTGAGTTAAAGTGTTCTCCTAAAAAAGGATCATTTTCTAACAACTTCGAGAGACTCCTAATTGGGAATCCATCTTGACCCAATAGACCCGGTTTAAACCCATAATGTTTCTTGTGATCAATCATGAATGGGTAATGTAAGTATGTAAGGTCATGGTTCACTCCTATATTAGATACCACTCCACATGGCCTAGAGTCTACTACCTTTATCCTAAGACTACCCGGACTATATGGTTTGATGGGTGGATCGGGACCTATTTCAATTCCTAAATTCTCATCCAAGGATGGAAGATTAGGTAACGGTTTTGGTTGAGGCTCCGGTTCATCAAAACTAGGAACTTCCCTAGAACTAAGAGTAAGGTTATCATTATGAGTATTCAAACCTATATGCTCTAGTGGTGCTTGGTCCAAGGGTTCTACCTCAATTGGGGTTCCTAAAGTCTCTTCTACTTCTTCTGAATAAGTCACGGGCGGTGTGTATGCCTCAAATGATGGTAGGACTTGTGGGGTATTTGGCGGGCTTGGATTTTCTACTTTATCATCCATCTTATCAAGATCACCTATGTGTTTGTTTTGTACTATGGCATTACATGACAACCACTTAGGTATCTCAACACTAATGTATTCATCCCCAAACAAACTTGTTTCATGATCCAGGAAATTTATATTCAATTGACTTGTACTAACGTTTGTTGGGTTGTCTACCCTATAATAATATTGGGCACAATCTTCTATGGCATCCCATGCTTCTTCAGCACTTAATTCCCTAAAGTCCCCATTGGCAAAATCCTCAATGCGCATTTGGTCATATTGGCCAACACGATAGTAAAAGGTTCGGGTTAGGGATGCTAAAGCGAAACTATGATGAGGGAATTTTCGGAGTAAATTTCTAAAACGAGTCCATGCATCATATATGGGTTCATCTCGATATTGTTTGAAATTCGAGATGTCAATAGGGTAGAATGGCCTTTGTGGTTGGTGGTATGGTGGATTCGCGTACTCCATAATGGTGAACGGAAGAGTCAATGGAAATTACGAACAAACACACAAAGAAAAAGATAGACTAAAGAAAACCTATAAAAATAAAATAAAAATCTCACTAGAAAGGAATCTAGTGAGTAGACCTAATAGAATAAAAAATTCAACCTAAACAATAACTATTCCCCGGCAGCGGCGCCAAAAACTTGATGCGTGGTTTTGTAACCTTACAACAGGTTTTACCTCTCGAGGGATCTCAAGAGGCTTACAACCCCACCAGGCAGTGTACCTGACCGATGTAGTATAGTGTAGTGGTAAGTACGGGGGATTGATCGTTCTCCACAGGAAATAGTGTTCGTTAGGTGTGAAAGACTACTCTAATTAGGTCTAAGGGTTGAGGAAGATTCTTTTTATGTTTTTTATATTTTTATGAAAGCAAGTAAAATCTCGGGTTTGAAGGAGTGGGCGGAATTAGTTGCTAGTCAACTAACCCAAATAACTACAAATGCAAATAAAATAAATAACTGAAAATGAAAATGTGGTGAGAAACTTATGTGTAGAGAAATGTGTTTACTTAGATTTCCTTACTCCCTAACTATCTTTTACCGGTTAATTAGTGTGTATTAGTCGCGTGGATGACGGGTGTATTCCTTAATACCATTAGTGGGGTGGCGTACTTACTTCCCCAACTCTACAAGCTCCTACTTCACTCCTATGTCGAGCCGGCTAGGAAGCTCCTAACATGGGATCACTAGAATTCGCTTGTGCATTAAATACAACCATAAAAACCTTTAGTACGCATTTGGTTCATGTTTCTTAAGACGTTCAAGCAAGTTACCGAATAGGAAGTTAGCCAGTTTTCTTAAGCCTAACATAGATAAACAACCATCCAATACAACTAATAACACACTAATAACCAATAATCAATAGCTAGGTTTCATTAGATCTAAGCAAACACAAGATAAATTTAGCCTAACATGTTAATCAAAAGACAAGAATAAGATAAAATCAAACAACACATAGACATATTGAATGATTAATTGATAACTTATCTTCAATGTAACATGGAAGATCTCAAGGCAAAAAGCCTTGAAAAAGAAGCTAAATTCGTCTTAGGGTTTTCTCCCAAAATTCCACACACTAAGCTCTCTCTAATGACAAAAATTTAGAAAACTATATATAGATTTTTGGATCTGACGGCGTCACGTTATGGAGTGTGACGCCGTCACCTCGCCGCTTCTAGGGTTCCCGGATGACCTTCTTGACGCCGTCCCTCTTTAGCTCTTCAAAATCCATTCTGGCTTATCAAGGCTTTACGCCGTCGAACCTTGAACGTGACGCCGTCCCCTTTTGATTTAAGCCGTGACGCCCTTGATCAAGTTAAAGCGTGACGCCGTCAGAATTCACATGCTATTTTCACTGGCTTATCATGAGTAAATTTCACGTCCACTTTTTCTTGCCAAGGCATGACGCCGTCTGGGGTTAAATGTGACGCCGTCAAAGGTAACTTTCAGCCGATTTTTGAGACTTTGTCGTTTTCTTCACTTTTATGCTCCAAAAACGTCCAAAATGCCTCCTTTTCCAGATTTCTCCTCAAAAGTACCTAAAATGACAAAAGGAACGATTTAGGGCAATATTTGATCAAATAAATACGATTTAAGGCTTAAATGACCCCTTAAAAGCGGTACACTTTTCGCTTCATCTGATGGGCTGAGAATCATACGTGGTACTGCGCAAATGGTACCAACGTTTCCTCCGGATATAATCTTTGCTTCAATTATATTTACACCCATCCGTTGAACCTGAAGCCTTGTTCCATTGCATAACCCAGCCGTTTGGTCAATGTTCCTCATACACATAACTGGTGTTCCCACCTTTAATTTTAATATGTGATGAGGAATACCGGCAATCCGAATGTTGTTAAGGAAATCGCACGTGTATATTGACTCATTGAAATTCGTGTCTTGATCAGCAATGCCAACTGTGTCAGTACTCTGGTATGTATGTTCTTCTCCGGAAAGGAGTTGTAGCATTCTATCGTTTACCATATCCACAAGCTCGTGCGTTGGTGCAAGGATTGCTTTTTCTTGGAAAAATGTTGGATTGTAAAGGTTGTCTTTTAAGTTGGGGTATGTTTCTTGTATTATTGATCCGATATGATCATCTGAGTCCGGAATTAACATATCATCTGGGAATTCGACGGTTGCTTGCCCATCGTTTTTACCTCCAATTGTTCCGTTCCCAATTGATAAAATCCAATCAGCGAAGTCTTGTATTTCTTTTCGTTCGGTACTATCCGTTCCTGTTTTCAACCTCATGTTAACGGTTAGCTCCAATACAGTGCAATGCTGCCATAAATATGAAGAGTTTATAGCTGCGTGAACAACATTATGCCTGGAACCGTTTGTGATAACTGGTAGGATTTGTCTAAAGTCTCCACCAAACAAAACAACTTTTCCTCCAAAAACGTATGAGGAAGGCTTGGATGGATCTGTTCTGCATATATCCCTAAGCGTCCTATCCAATGCCTCATAGCAATGTCTATGAGTTATCGGAGCTTCATCCCATATTATTAGTTTACACATCCTTATCAAGTCAGCCAGTTCGCTGTCCGCTGAGATATGGCACATAGAATCATCTACTATATTTATTGGGTAGCGAACCGATAATGGGCAGTCCTACCACCTTCCAACAAAAGCGCTGCGATCCCACTTGATGCGACATTTAACACTATCTGTCCTTTTGACCTTAGTGCAGCAGACAATGTCTTGTAATGATATGTCTTTCCAGTCCCTCCATAACCGTACACGAAGAACATACCTCCATGTTCAGAATGAACAACATCCATTATTGTTTTGTATATCCCTTTTTGTTCATCTGTCAATGAACGATACATTTTTTTGTGTTGAACGCGTAGCTCATATTTATTGTATGCCAACTCGGTCGATACCAGTCTGTTGTAATTTGCCATTGTGAACATTTCATTTGGCAATGTTATGTTTGGAATATTTCTCAAACTTTTGTTGTTACAAAGAAGCATGTGTTCTATATATGTTAGGCATATGTTTTTCCTTTGAATGTCTGATAGTTTCAAATCTGTAAAAAAAAAAAAAAAAAAAAAAAAAAAAAGAAAAAGAAAAAAAAAACGTTAGCTTCTATGTTGTTGTGTGTTTGTTTTGAATAGTTATGTTGTCCATTTGTTATATATATATATATATATATATATATATATATATATATATATATATATATATATATATATATATATATATATATATATATATATATATTATTGGAATTAAATTGTTAATTATGAGTATGATTGAAATAATTTATCACCTGGGTCGTTCCTTTTGACTTGCTCGATACGCTCGACATCAGTTGCCATTACTTCCCATGTTTTTTCGTAAACAACATCTGGCCGAGACATGCTGTCTGTCATGAGTAGCATGACAAATAAAATCATATGTTCCTGTTCTCCAATGGCTGGCTTCCAACAATCCATCGATGTATTCCTTGTCGTCAACCAACAACCCTCTCGCTTGGCAAGTGTCTTTATATGTAACATACGTGACACCCTCATATTTTTTAAAGTCAATCCAGTCCGTGGCACCTCTAACTTTGTTGAGTAATACTCGCAAATAGAACAATTCGCCCATAGATGGAGGGACATGATGGACACGTCCAATACACGTCCCTTTTTGCCTTTTAAACCATTGCCTTTCTTCTTGCCTCCATACATAGTGTTCTGGAAACTCGTGGTAGAGTAGTTTTCTAGCTTCTTCGTTTGTCTTGTTTGTTTCCATCCATGCAATAAACTTGGTTTCATTAACCGATTGCTTGTCCAATGTGAAATCAATAGATTCCGTTGCATCGAATATAACCGACTGTTCCCCTTCTAAGTGAAATGGCAATCTTTCAACAGGTGGAAACCTGTAATGTATATCGAATCCGTAAATTCTCCAAGCTGCTTCACATGCAGAAGGGTATCTACAATCGTAAAAATCCTTGACTTCATCGGCTTCTTCGTCTTCGAGAGTAGCAGTAACTCGATCAGGTCCCTTATTTATGTATTTGAAAAGATATTTTATAGACCCAAGCTGGTTACACCATTCTACATTAATATGTGATTGGTATCGACGAAGCAGTCCGGGGTTGTATGGAACGACGAATCCGTTGTGCAAATCCGTTTTACTTTTTGTTATAGTAGACCCGTCATTCCTTCTTTTATAAATAGCATACCCTGATTCATCAATGAATGTTGTTTCATTAAACTCTTTTGGAAACTTCTTTGTGCATTTGTTCTTTACGGTGCAAGGGCAGGTCGGTCGCTGAGGGCCACACGGACCATGCATCATGTGATCAGTTACAATTTTGTATAGTTCCGGATCCTCAAGCTTGTCCGGGATTTCAGCAGAAATGAAGCGATCAATTTGTGCTGGGGTTGTTATTTTATGTTCTGCCTCCAAAAAAAGTAATATGTGAGCATGTGGAAGTCCTCTTTTTTGGAATTCGATTGTGTAAACAGCTGCATTAATAACATAATATCAGATATATAATATATAAAGGAATACTTGTTCGGAGATAATCATGTTAGGGAATATAGTTGTAAAGTAAATACCTGCTTTGAGCTTTCCAAAATAGTGCCGATCTTTAAAGTCTCGCATAAGGGTGTCCAGTTTTTGTTTAAAAACTCGATAAATTGCATCTGGCCTATCTTCTGACTTCAAGCCCCTCTCAGCTACAAAGCGTGAAATTTCCGGCCAATTCGGGTTGCATGTAAATGTAATAAAGAGGTCTGGGAATCCATAAACCTTATAAATTGTCATGGCATCCATATAATTTTGCATCATATACCTTGGGCTCCCAGTAAATGACGAAGGCAAGATTACTTTTTTCCCTCGTAGTTTCACACCAGAATTTTGGTCTTCAGCCAATTTTGCCAATTTCGAGTATGTTTCACTTCTCAAGTCTTTTTGTTGCTTTCGTATGAATGACATCCTTTCAGATTCAACCATAGTGTATGCGTCGACAATGAACTGCTGAGTAAGCCGCCTTGCATTTAGACACATAGAAAAAACACCTGGCCTTTCTTGTAGTCTGTATGAAAAATACTCTTTCATTGTTACCCTTGTTTTTTTTTTGTTGGTGTGTGATCAGTAATACCAAAATGGTATATGTCTGTTCGATAACCATCCTCAGCATACGGGAACAACAGAGGATATTGTAGTGCGAGATATGAAGGATGTAATTCGCTGATCCTTCTTTTACCTCCACCCTGCATGTGTAGAATAATGTCCCTTTTATTTGTTGTGCTGTCAAAATCGCCCACAATTAGTGCCGCAACTTCAGAAGCAGTCGGTAGGTTATAATTCCTACCATCTCGCTCTCTTGTACCAATGAGACGTATTTTTAATTTATTCCTGTCTCTTCCAGATACAAATCGTTCACACCGCCATTAGAAATTGAGAAACTAATGGGTTGATGGAATCAAGCATGTCACGTAACTCAACTGTTAGTTGGTGGTCTATGCCGTGGTTCTCTGTTGGGGTTGCGGTGCCGCTGACGCAGTTACAAATATAGCAAGTTAAATACGAATTTGTAACATAATGTATGCAACGACAATCGCAAGTTTTACTAAGATATAATCAAAACACAAAATATTTTTAATATTACATCATAAGATTTGGCACCATACCTGAAATAATTTATCCTATTTTGGATTTCATTGTCAGAATCGTAAATATATAGCTGTGCAAACATTGGAGGTTCACCTTCGTTTGGCAATAATGAACCCGTTAAGTGGTAATTTTCACCCTGTATTCTGTAACAATATGCACCATATCCTTGATTTACCGACGTGTCTTGCCTAGCACCCATTGATGTGAATGCAAACATTGAATTGTAGCGTCTGATATTTTCAATGAATGTATCGATTTTTGGATGGTTTCCACTGATAAGCTCCATCAACGTCTTTGGTGGATTAAGTATTTCATTTCCCAATTTCACCTTTCCTCTCCCACAACAGAGTGAATATGACTCTGAATTAGAATTTGTATGTCCTGCCATACTTTCAGCTCGCCATAATAGTGCGTCACAAGAACCGAATTTGTGAATTGGATCTCCATGGTTAATGTAATATGTACAGCTATATAGTATTAAAGCATAAATAATTTATAAATACATGCCAAGAAATTGTGCTGAACAATTGTGTTAATGAAATATATAGTCTGTGTACCGTTTGATATTCCAACGAAGTTATCCTTTTCTATAACATCCTCATCTGCGAAACGTGTAGCACTAAATTGTGATTGATGGAATGTCTTTTATCTAACTACTTTTGTTTTTTGCTTAAGCCTTTCTGACTTGCGTTTAGAAGAATGTGCACCGAATTGGTTATGATCAATGCTCACAGGTGTTTCTGTTATTGATGTTATTAAGCTCAATATGGAAAATATCATAAAAACAAATTAACTTGCGCGTGTTTATGCTGCATTGATTTCCTTACGTGGGTGGGTTGTGTTATTGAAAGGACGTCCCCTTGGCCTAAGTTCTTTATTGACGTATTCAATACTTGTATCCACATTCATCCATTGTGGAAGTATTGTTGTTGGAGGTCTCCCACTTTTGTGGAGTCGAAAATCGTTTAACTCTGTGAAAAATATAACATATCAAAATTGTTAAGATCATAAAAGCGCTAATGCCAAAATACTATAAATTCGGCTATGCTATTTAGGACCAAAAATTAAATTGTTAATAACTAATATGATTTTAAACAGTTAAACTATTATCACATGTTTGTGTGAATAAATATATGTATGTTTATTCAATTGACTAACGTGATTCGCTTTGTTGAATGCTATGACTTCCCTTTTCCGGAGTTGTCGCAGGTGTTATATGTTTGCAAACAGGTGTTCCTCTGTATGCATCAGCTACGGCTTCAGGTACTGCTGTTACTTGATCTTCAAAACAAAATAATTTGTATAAACAGTTCCTTGTTTAATAATTATTAATACGAAACCAAAAAATGGATTATTTGTCTAACCTTGTTGTATATCTTTTTTTTAGGTCTGCCCCTACGCCGGATACGTATGTCGTTGGCACTGTTTTCCATTGTTGAATCAATGATTTGCTTTGTGATATCACATGCAAAAAGATGAACTTTAAAATTATACTGTTACCCAAGTTTGGTACATATGAACTTTATATATGTTTGGTAAGTATCGGAGTATAAATAATTCATACTTATAAAAACTATTTTATAGGGATGTATAATTTCTTAAAATATATGTATACTTTTAAAAATATATATATATATATATATATCTTACCGATATTTTATATTTGTAGTTATCTAATAATAAATAAAGGTTTTGGTCGAAATTCTAATTCAAAAAACGATGCTATGATTACTTTATACTTAGTATATGTTTGGTAAATATCTCTACGAAATCATGTATAAATAATTTATACTTATAAACACAAATTTATATGGCCGTAATTTTTCTTAGAATATCCGTATATTTGTTTTTAAATATGTATTGGATATATTCCTTTTGTAATTAGCTAATAATTAAAAAAGCTTTTGATGAGTATTTTATTTTAATAACCGCTTAGGACCAGTACCAATTTGAAGGTTAGTACTGCTGGTTATGGTAGGAACAGTACTAATCTGGACGTTATTACTTCTGACTATGATCATTTAAACTTATCACGGCTAAAGTTTTTTAACAGCTGAATACGTTCTCTTGAAATTAATTTATAAATACCATGATAAATAGAAGAATCAATTAAATTGATTATATTTCATAAAGGATTGTGGGAATGGTATCAACTTTGTATGCATGTTCCAACACAAATTAAAAGGCAATTTTATATAAATACGTAATTTTATAAAAATTAAAAACGTATCAATTTTTTCTTATGATACTAATTAAATGCGTAAATTTCATTATTAGTAAAACATAAATCATATGAACATCTTAGAAGTAAAATAATAACAGTTGCAACTCGTTTAGATAAAAATATTCAAGAAACATAATTTTTTGAGATTCATTATAAACACAAATTTATATGGCCATACTTTTTCTTAGAATATCTGTATATTTGTTTTTAAATATGTATTGGATATATTCCTTTTGTAATTAGCTAATAATTAAAAAAGCTTTTGATGAGTATTTTATTTTAATAACCACTTAGGACCAGTACCAATTTGAAGGTTAGTACTGCTGGTTATGGTAGGAACAATACTAATTTGAACGTTATTACTTCTGACTATGATCATTTAAACTTATCACGGCTAAAGTTTTTTAACAGCTGAATACGTTCTCTTGAAATTAATTTATAAATACCATGATAAATAGAAGAATCAGTTAAATTGATTATATTTCATAAAGGATTGTGGGCATGGTATCAATTTTGTATGCATGTTCCAACGCAAATTAAAAGGCAATTTTATATAAATACGTAATTTTATAAAAATTAAAAACGTATCAATTTTTTCTTTTGATACTAATTAAATGCGTAAATTTCATTATTAGTAAAACATAAATCATATGAACATCTTAGAAGTAAAATAATAACAGTTGCAACTCGTTTAGATAAAAATATTCAAGAAACATAATTTTTTGAGATTCATCGCATGTTTGATCAAAAATCGTCATCACTATTCTCATCGTTGGTAGTTTCATAATCAGTTGAGCCGTCATTAATAAAACTTGCTATATCATCGCCAGAAGATACAGATCTAACACTATATGCATCCGAATCGACTTCCCATACTTCATCGTCGATGTAGCTGTTAGAAACATGTGTTCCGCGCACTCTACCATCAACATCAACCATGTCATCCCACATCAAAAGTTCGCTTTCATATTTCTCATCCATGGGTGCATCTTTGCCTTGTCCAACATTATTATGATATTCTTCACCTATGAATGTTTTTAAAAAAAATAAAAATAAAAATAATAATTAAAAAAAAAATATAAGTTCAAATTTGAATTTTCTAAACACCACTCAGACACAAAATTGTACATGGAACTACTTTTTAACAAATAACCTGTTGAAGATTCATAAATGATAACTTTATCAAGATTAGTATACTTGGGTTTGTAGACAACTAAATCATAGAAAGGATAGTCCAGATCATTGATATTAACCCACACACCTTCTTCAGATACGCTGTTGTTGTTCTCGTGTTCGTCATCTGTATTTTCATCATAGAGCATATACTTTGGTCGATTTGATACTACAGAATCTTGTGTTGTTTTTGAACACGTTAACGCATTTGGTTCTTCATCGGCAGATATATTTGATAGATCCAGGTAAGAGAATGGACCCAATTGTTGTGACGCATAATCTGCAAGAACCCGTGGGAAAGCGGGGTTCTACAAACAAAAACATAGTTAGTACTTACTAACAAATTATCTGTTATCGGGACTGTTTGATTTATATTGTTGTCTATGGTGGCTTAATTACATGGGATTAGCAGGACTGTTTGGTTTAGCTTATTATGTAGACTATGAGGATTGTTTGGAATAGGTTAAATCTTACACTAACAATACGTATGAACATTGATTTGCGTACAATATATATGTTTTATAAAAATATAATGTGCAATTGTAAATTATTACCATCGTGTTTTTCCCCCCAAGATGATTAGCAGCCAGAGTTTTCACAACCGTTGATTGTGCCTTTTCATCATCAGATGAAGTTAGATCTATAATTTTGTCTGATCGTGTATTTTCATCGTCTGATGAAATCAGATCAATAATTATCTTGTTGACTGAATTCCCGTTTTTAGTCAACCTACGGTGTTTACGTATAACTGGGATAGGCTGCAATTATCACAAACTTAGTTAGTTTTTTTTTTATTGATAAGTATTACATAATATGAATTACAATTATTTTTTATAGCTCTCCATTGTCATATTTTTTTTCACCTTTTCATCGTCTGATGAACTAACATCAAAAATTTTGTTGCTGACTAACTTGTTGTCTTTAGTCAGCCTACATCGTTTAGGTGTAACTGGAACAGACTGAAGATATTAGAAAGGTATTTAGATTTTTTGATTCATGACTCTCACATAATAAAATATTATCAAAATTTAATAAAAATACCTCATCAGCAGATTTATATTCAGAATAATCAATATTGCATGTATTTTTATCAGTTTCTGATTTCGCCTTTAACAATCTCTGACTGTTGTGTGTCAAACAAACAACTTAAGCAATGCATAAACAATTAAAAACCAATAATTTTTTACTTGCACTACAATGCAAAATAGCGTGTAGTTAAAATTTTATATAATACCTCGTTATCAGTATCATGTAAATCAACATCATCATCAGACGTGTTGTATACATATACATTGTTTTGATTTTCGTTATTCCAAATTGGAATAGTTTGATAACCATTGACACCAGCAGCATAAATCTGTATATTTTATGTTTATAATTAATTTTGCAAATCTAACACAAAGTAAATGACAACAATAATAAACATATTTATGTTATAATACCTCATCATCTGATGGAAAAACCTGCAAAAATTAGAAAGATATTTAGACTTTCTTATTGATGAGGTTTACATAATACTAATTTACCATATTAGTGATACCTCTTCATCGTCAGATATAACAATAGGTTGATTATATTTTGTGAAACCATCATTATGGTTTGAGTGGTTAGAGTTGGTTTTGGCTGATTTTTTTTGTTTTCCTGCATATAATTAACATAAAAGAGTCTTACTATTTGATATTATAAACAGTTAGTTTAACTTAGCACATAATCAATATAGTAATTTTGATTAAAACATGAATACCTTCGATGCCTTTGCTTTCACCATTTTTATTGTTTTTTGATAAAAGTAATCGTATTTTTGGATTGAACAATACATACCGAAAGCCGTTATTTATATAACACGTAGGTGGATATATTTTAGGATTCGATTTGTTATACATTATATTTTTAATATAGATATAGATTACATATATATTTTAGATTACATATATATTTTGAACATAATTGTAGACTTTATTTTGTACATATTTATAGAAACCGAATATACCAATATTTTAATTTTTCTATAAGTTATCTATTCATAATTTATGCTAAATTGTGATACATTCATTGTTATTTAAAAGAGCAAGGTAAAACAACTAAATATTTGATCAATGGCAGCTACCCCAAACATTAATGAGTTGAAAGTAGCATGTGGTTCAGACAACCTATCGGATGCATTTAAGTTTTTGTTCTTCCAAGACATAACAGAAGAGGAGGGATTTCTCATCCGGATGGGGACGAATGTACGCAGCTGAGGGCTAAGATCGAAAAACGTGAACAAACCATCAATAAGGCTGATTCGTTTGGCCCTTTTCATGGGGTTGCTACAATTGGATATGATTGCTTGCTTGAAACTCACATGAGAGACCATCGAAAACTTGATTTAATGTCTTAATTACTGGTGTTGGCTCGCGATGGAATCGATGAGAAGGAAGCTCATGTGGAACAGATGGAGATTGAAACATACTCGGAAGATGTTTAAGTTGTTTTTATGGTTTTTATTTTATCTTATTTTTTTATTTTTTATTTTTTTGGTTGCAAATACTATGATGCTACGTAATGGAAATAACTAATCAATGATCAGTCTTTTTAATTTTATTAAAGTTTTTATTACGTCTATAATTTACATTTATTTTTTTACTGTATGATAAAGGGTAACATATGTATTAACTGCATCTCGAAGGTTAATTCAGTATATACAAAAAGTAACCCCTTAAAGATAAATAAATATTAATAATAATATCAATATAGTCCTCAACGGATATTTTAATACAACCGTAAATTCGACCCAGTACCAACGTCTATCTAGCAGTACAAATATATTCATACTAGTACTAAACTTTTTAGTGACAGTACTAACCTTTTGAAATTTTTTTGCCATTGCAGTATGGAGTCTCAACCATGACTTTTAGATCTACTTCCAGGTATGCCACTCTCAAACATTCATCTGTTAAAGAGAATTTATTTTTCATGTGATTTTAAAAATACAAAATAATTAATAAATTATATTAAAAGATAATAATTCTTTTATTTAAAATAATATGACGATATCTTTCTAACTTGTTTAAAATTTTATGATATATCGTGAATCAATGATCCACTTGTTTGAAATACCCGATTAGCAGATTTATATCCAAAATAATTAAGATTGCATGTATTTTTACCAATTTCTGATTTCGCCTTTGACAATCTCAGGCTGTTGTGTTTCAAACAAACAACCTGAGCAATGCATAAAAAAAAAAAAAACAATAATTTTTTACCTGCACTACAATGCAAAATAGCACGTGATTAAAATTTTATATAATACCTCATCATCAGTATCATGTAAATCAACATCATCATCAGATGTGTTGTATATATATATGTATTGTTTTGTTTTTGCTTATTCCAAATTGGAGTAGTTTGATAACCACTGAAACCAGCAGCATAAATCTGTATATTTTATGTTTATAATTATTTTTGTAAATATATCACAAGTAAATAACAAAAATAATAAACATATTTAATGTGTTTAAAAAATAACAACCTATTCAATAATTAAACAAACATGTAGTATAAACTGTGTAACAAACTATACAAAAATCAATCAAACATATGGTATAAACTGTCTAACAGAATTCATAATCAAAAACATTGTTCAATTCAAATATGGTGTTCAAAAAAACTATTTTTTCAAATAACAGCAAACACATCGAATTTCATGTTTTTTCATTCATCGTTCTCCAAATTTTCGGACACCAGCCTCTTTGTTGGGGAGTTTTCTTGTGCTTCATTATCTTCTCCACAAATCATTTCACGTTGTCTCTTCCTATCTCTCCCAAAAATGTTAGATGCTTCATCCTATAAAAAAGGTTAAAATTAATTACAATAATTTACTCTGCTGTGTGGTATATGTTTTCAATAGACTAATGATTAGTGCATTAGTGTTCCAAGATGTGGAGTCAAAACCATCTTGTCCAAATTTACCTCATTTGCAACAATAGATGGAATTGCCGTGTCATTTGACGAAACCTATGATGTTTAATAAATTTAAATAACATTTATTAGTTTATTTATTTTCAAACACGAATAGTGGTTAGACGTATATCAACGTATAGTAAATAATACCTTATTCACGCATATTGAATTCTGTAACTCATGTTCATCATCATGTAAAATGTCTTCGAATCATGTAATTGATCACCAATAACATGTTGTTCACCTTCAGTACCACGTAGGTCTGCATCAATTACTTCTTTACCAGCTTCGGGAAAACCTAGGTCTTCTCCACGTTCCTGTTCATCAACTTCAGAATTGTCCGGGTCTTCTACAATTCCTTCCTCTACAATTCCTTCCTTTCCTGTTTCGGAACCGTCCATATCTACTCTAAGTACTTCATCATCAGCGTCAAAATCATCAAGGTCTTCCCGCATTTCCTGCAGTTCATTTTCAGAATCATACACGCCTTTCTCAACATTTTGATCTTCATCTTCAGATTCATGTAGTTCATATGCATCCTCTTCAAGTCCATCTTCATTACCCTGTTTTTTAATTGAACATATAAAATAACACAAACCGTAATATGAACTGCATACATATTTTTAAATCTTGTGTTAATAAAAAGATTCAACAGTACTAAGTTTATATTAGCAGTACTAAATTGAAGTTTAATACTGCTAATAAACCTATGATGTTTATGTACAAATTTTCATCAGCAAATAAGGAGTTATATTATACCATACTTTATTTTTTAATTATTTAATAATGTAATGTATCAAACCTCTTCGTATAGGAAACCATTCTTGAAGTAATTGATTGTATCAATATCTTTAGTGACTTTTTCAGCTCGATAAATATGACTATTATTGTTATGGTTAAACTCAGTATATTTCACTTTGAATAGGTATTGTTTTCCAATTATCTGATTAAGCTCATCCGGAAAGTATTCATCTGTATCCATGCCTTGTTCTTGCATGATCTCCCATGCTGACAAGTTTGTCATCCTATGCACATTGTTATCAAATAGAATAATCTGGGCAGAACCACTATCATCGAATGTACGAACTATGATTTTGAACCTACAATGTTAAATAAATGAAAATTAATATTGGGTAATACTTTTTGTTACAACAAATTTAATTATTTATGTTAATATAGTTTTTTTGATACCTAGATGCAACTGCATATGTTTCTCCATGTTTTTTGCAGTACCACATTTGATTCTTGTTTTTCAAACCTGTCATCCCTTTTGATGCAATTGGTTTGACTCTAGTACTGCATGTTCTGCACCCTGTATAAGCCCAACCATCGTCATATTGTATGCTATGCACGGTTGCATACACAACACAACATGTATCCTGCAATTTAATATTAAAGTAAGTTGCGCAAATGTATTAATTTATTGTATAAAATTATTTAATATATAGTGTATGAGAACATCGATAACGTTTTCTGACCGGTTCAATGGTACGAATCATTCCAACCAATTTTTTAACACAGCCGTGCATAAATTCTGCAGGGCTAACAACATGCGTTGCCTGATTGTACGCTTCAATTTTGAACCCACTTGCATCATATCCCTCTTGTTCTTCATAACTGTGTCACGCATACATTAGATTTTGGGGAAAAAAAAGTGGGCCAAAATTTTTTATTGGTTAATTGCACTTATATTAGATATTACCTTTTTCGAAAAGCCAATAACTGAGGTATATCTCTGTTTATAAATATCCTTGAACCGAATAAAGCATTATGAATAGAGGGCTTGTCTGCACCATGAGAAAGAGCAAATATATTTCGTTATACAAAATAAAATGAAGTTTTGAGGTAAATGTACAGCAAATTGATTTAAAGTGTTACAAAACTTACTATCCCAGTACTTTACTTTCCCCATCATCAACAGAAAGTCTATGTGTCCAACTTTATCAAGTATGTCTTCATATTCATTCCACAGCAACGCCCATTTGTCCCAAAAGGTAACATCAAGCCTCAAAGATCTGCATATTGTGTTATCAACATATGATTACATTTATGCATTTTTTTAGGTTAATTATAATTAAATTTAAGATAGCTAACTCACTCGGCATCTTCTATGACAACTGTCCTCCGATTCTTTCGACCACCAACACTATTAACGGATACAATATTTCCAATAGCTACAACAGTTCCGATAACATCTGCAAATAAAAAATGGATAATCGAACTAAAATAAATGACATTTTTACATTTACGATATACATATGTTTATTAGATATGCATACCAACACAGTCATGCTCATGGTACTCATAGTCTGTGTCCAATATGCGGCTGAATGGTTCATTAATGAAGCCAATAAAGTTATCATCGATGTGTTCAACTCTCGTAACATCGGTCCCTTTATAAAATGAAATTTTATACATGTGAGGTAACAGCGGCAACCTTCCACCGTTTTCTGCTACTCCAAGTTGAAAATTATATAACATTGACCCTCTTGCAACAATGGCTCAAATTTAAACATCAACTCTTTTTTGATGTAAACTTGAATACGATTTGACTGTTGCAACAATTGTTAGTGTGAGTGTGTTTGTTAAATATGTACAACAATATATTATTAGTAAGAAGATTAAATATACCTCCTCATCTTGAAAAACACAATCAAGACTGTATGGGTCGTGCTCTTCATTTAGTTTGTGGGAATGCCAAACAGATATGCACCTTCATTTTATCGTAATATTAACAACCATAGGACTAATATCTCTAATTGGTGTTATTGTGCGCTCATTTATGTTTAGTCCTGTCAAATTGTACATGTAGTCTGCATGTGAAATGAACTAAAACCATTATTATATATTGAATAATAAATTCAAACCAAACCTTGTGAATGATTCCCAAAATTGGACATATTGCTTCCAATGCCCTTCCTTTGACGGGATGTTATTCCTACATACATTGAAAGATAATATCAGTTGGCAATTTATCAAACCATGTAAATTAAAAAACATATGTTTATTATTTGTTAACAAACTACCTGATGAAGAAGATCCACCAGTAGATGTATGGATCATTGTGGGTTTCTTTCTATATCCACTAACACCTGTAAAATGATGAATCTATTGTTGTGATATAATGAAATTTAACAAAAACATAGGCACAATAATTTATATCCAAATTACCTGTTGAGGAGCTACTTAAATTGGATGAATGAACTTTTGAAGTCCTGCCACCCCGTGTCATTAACCCTATATAATTTTTCAATTTTTTATTAGACAAAATTTAAAAATACGTTACAGGCACTTAATAATAATGAAATTAATATATGTAGAGAGACAAAGTTTGAATTACCAATTTTGGCATTATCTCGGTCGGAATGCGTATCCAAAGACGTTGACTGGTATCCAAAATTTCCTTTTGCACGTGGATTAACGACTCCTGTATGTTAATCAATACATTATTCTCAAACAATTATATGCAAGATTTTATAACAGCCGAAATCTAAATTAATTCTTAACAATAATACCTGATGCTGCACTTCTCGAATCCTTTTGTTGGTTCCTGATGTATGCAATCTTATTTGATTCTGTCATTGAGGTTGATTTCCCTAATAACATTTACAAAACATTTGACCTTATCATTAAAGTGGTGTAATTCAAACATTACCATATCAAAGTTTGGAATAACGTATAGTAAGAAAATTAATTACACAACATACACAGTGTACACAAATTATTTGGATTTATGTCAAACTATATTACACTGTGGTTTCCTACCTGGTGTGTCATCTCTAAACATGGTTGTAACTGATTTAGTTGTCTTATTTTTGAGAGTTCTTTACCTGAGTATTCAATAAACATATAAGTAAATAAACTATATAATTAATCATACTGTCATTTAACACTTTTACACCAAAATACCTTGTTGACGTTTTTTTGATGTACCATCCTCAATCATGGTTGCAACAACTCCAGTAAGGTTCTTTGTATTACCTTTAACTGATGCAAATATTAAAGTACATCTGTTGTTACTCATTATCCTTGAAGTTTTACACGTATGGTCCATTAACAACATAATTTTAAACCAAATACCTTGTTTATGATTTGTTGGTGTATCACTGTCAAACATTCTCGCATCTATTGGTCTACTTTTAGGTGTTGAATATCTCACTGATGAAAAAAACACAACATTATATCTGAGTAAAATTAAACATTAAATCAATTTTATCATCACTCTAAAGTAAAAACACCATACATTCTGGACGCATAATTGGTGTGTGACTTCCAGGCATGTTCCCATTAACTGTGACATATGTATTCTTTATACCGTCTCCATCTACAAATTCAAACAAAATTCCTCATTGTAAATATAAAGTCTGTGAGTGAAAATGATTAACATAAGGCATTAATATATAAGCTGTAAATAAAAATATAAAAACATGTAAAATCAAACAGAAAAAAATATAATATAACTATTATGAACTACTTTATATGCTTTTCAAGCGTGTATTACAAAAAAGGTTTAGCAGTACCAAGTTGAAAATAAGGTGATTAAATTGAAACTTAGTACTGATATAATGTATTTGATGAAACAGTACTAACATGCTAGTTAATACTAAATTGAAAGTTAATACTGCTATGATATTTAAGGTGCAATTGTAATTTTAAACTTAGAACTGTTAAGATGCGTTTAAAGAAACAGTACTAATGTGAAAATTAGTACCGTTGTCACCCAACTGTTATAGCAACAAATACAAATTATGCATAACATGTCTTGTAAATAACAAAATCACATAATCAATTAATGACACAATATCATTGTATTAAGAATATGTTAATAGTCACGTAAACTATCAATCACACAATACCAATGTATCAAAAATCAATATTAAATTCAAAACAATATAATTTCATAACACAAATATCGACATAATCGAAAGTTAATACTACTATGACATTTAAGGTGCAATTGTAATTTTAAACTTAGCACTGTTAAGATGCGTTTAAAGAAACAGTACTAATGTGAAAATTAGTACCGTTGTCACCCAATTGTTATAGCAACAAATACAAATTATGCACAACATGTCTTGTAAATAAAAAAATCACATAATCAATGAATGACACAATATCATTGTATTAAGAATATGTTAATAGTCACGTAAACTATCAATTACACAATATCAATGTATTAAAAATCCATATTAAATTCAAAACAATATAATTCCATAACATAAATATCGACATAATACTTTTAAAACATAATACCTCTTGAATGACTTGATGGTGTATCACTTTCAAACATGATGTCATTCATGGTAGTGGTTTTCTTCCTAACAACCCTTGAATCTGAAACAATTATATAAATATTGATAAGAAAGTTAACACTATGATATAAACTGTTAAACAAAGAATATTAATTTGTTTGTTTGACACACATAAGCAATTTAATCAACTAAAATATGTCAATATCAAAGGTGTGATAAATAAAATTTAAATACAGGATACCTTCTTGATGCATGATTGAATTCACTGTAGCAGCTTTTTTTTTCGAAGCCTTTGCCACTGCAATTTTAAATATACATTTATCTCAAATCATTGAAAAAACGTAGTAACAGAATTTCAGCAAAGAACATATACAAAACTGTTTATCATTAAAGTACCTAATTCAGGACCTTTTCCATTTGTTATATGGTGTGGTGTAGTTTTCACTCCTTGGACATCTACATGAAAGTTCATTGTATCATGAAATAAACACAAATTATATGCAACCAAATTATTCAAGAACACAATACCTGGAAGACAAGTCTCAGAATTTTTGTTTTGTTTAGCCTTTGAAAGCCTTTCAGAATGTCTTTGCGGCTGCATATTTAATTGAGTTGCAATAAAATACGTATATGTTTGTAGATACACACTTAATGATGTATATATAGTGAAAAATTAGGGCTGCAATTGTATGAATTTTAGATATATATGAAAACTATTTTTGGAGATAAAAGATATCATAGAATCCATTCTAAACGTATCCTCATATGAATCAAACTGCAATAGCTATTTTTGGATATAAAAGATATCACAGAATCAATTCCAAACTTACTGCAATAGGTATTGTATTCGGATTAAGCTTCCCAAATAAGTGTATATCCTTCCCTGCGTTTATAGATTTTAGTTTGCAAAAAAAATACAAAACATTGTGATAGTGCAGTGGTTAAGATGTGATTAGCACTTATTCACAAACCCATGTTCGAATCCATGATAATGAATTTTTTAACAAACAAATTCCGGAATTCACAATGCATAACACTGCTTACGTGGACTCATTGTGATGATGTGGAATAAAAATATGATGAGGTGGTATTCCATGTCATTGATGATGTCATACACAACCTGTTTTATATATATATATATACTAGTTGTCGAAGCCCGCCCAATGGGCGGGCACGCTTTGTGATGTTTCTTTTTGTAATTTACACGCTCTTTATTACAATTGTTAATGACATATAAAAGGGCATGACTTTTAATTATAATTTGGATGGTTTTAGGTAATTTAAAATTATTTTTTAAGTTTGTTATATTAAATACAATAAAATAGAGGCAATTATTTATGATTAAAAAATTGTTATTCGGATTAAAAAATATATATATATATATACAATTTTGAACTTATAATTTTTGTTACGATATTTTGATGTTTCTTATACGGTTAACTTATTTAGAATATATGTTATTTTATGTAAGTGTATTTTTAAGTAAACAATTTTTGGTTTTTTTATTTTGTTATGGTATTAGGTTGTGTTTGTTTAATACTAAGGCAAATGTATTTGAGTAGCATGCAAGTGGTATAGCTTACTCATGAAAGTTAGCCTACTCCTGATCATTTCATCTCCTCACATTTAATTTTCTTACTCTCTTCAAAGTAGACATGATTACATTATCGAAAATAACATTACTTGTCTGATCAAAATTTCTCTTCCCGGAGAAACAAAAAGTAAAGGTCTCAATTTTGATATTTTAATTGTATTTACGGTTTTTTTTTTATCATTGTTACATGGTTTATTTGTTGAGAAGCTGAAACCCCAGATCTTGTGATGTGTTAATTTTCATTTATTTAATTTTTTTAAAGTGAATAATTTTTTATTGCATGTATTTATTTTGTTTGATCTTATGTTCTGGCTGGTTTTTTCAGATTGATTACTCATCGTGTTTGTTTTTTAGGAACATGATTAGGAAAATTATGGTTGTTTTTAATGATTTTAATTTTTTGGTAGTTAGGTGTTTTTTGGTTGGATCTTGATAAAAAATGTTATGGTGTTGTATATTTACTGCTAAATACTTATTAACATGTTTTTAGTTGTTGTTATGTTTGATACTGTTGGTATATTTTTATATATATTAGATTAGACTCTAAGGTTGTTAAGTTACTTACGATTAGATTACCTTGTTGAGTAAGACTAAACAGTTTTTGTTATAACATTGAAGCCCACCTGATGGGCAGTCACGCTTTGTAATTTTTCTTTTGTAATTTACACACTCTTTATTGTAATTATCTTGGATTATTTAGCGATTAGAAATTGTCCACGTTCTTTATATTCATGCTTTTTAATTTTTTCCTTTGTAATTTTCACGCTCTTTATTATAATTGTTAATTACGAAGCAATTGTCCACGTTCTTTATATATGATTTTCTTTTGTTTTACATTGACATTATTAGTGTATTTGTAATTGTCCATGTTCTTTATATTTTGTTTTCTTTTGTTTTACATTGTCATTATTAGTGTATTTGTAGTTCTTGGACAAATTATTATTTTGAATGCCAAGATGATATGGTTGTTCACGAGATGTTTAACGAATGAATAAGAAAGATGGAATAGACGTGTACAACTTCCAATTATCCACGTTCTTTATATTCATGTTTTGTAATTTTTTCTTTTGTAATTTTCATGCTCTTTATTATAAATATTAATTACTGAGACACATAAAATACGAATCTTGGATTATTTAGCGATTAGCAATTGTCGATGTTGTTTATTTTTAGCGTAATATGTTTGATTAATGCGACATATGTACGGAAATGTTGTATTTGTGTGTAAATAATTACTTAGGGAGTTTATATTAATTGTTAATTATATGTGTTTAGTTTGATATATGAATTATGTAATGATTTGTAAAAGATTTTGTTAATTATATATTTTAGTATGTTGTTGTGTATTCATGTTGTTGTGTATTTCTTAGTTTCTTTAGTAATAATTAACTCGTATTATTATGTGAAAGATGTTGTTAATAATAGAGTTGATTTTGTTGTTGTCTATTTATGTTGTGGTCTATTTCTTAGTTTATTTGGTATTTTTTTTTTTAAATTTAAATATATTATGAAAAGATTTTGATTTAGATTACATATTATTTAAGGAAATGATACATTTATACTATTTAATTTGAAAATAATATTTAAATAAGTGAATCAACAATTTTAATTATGTTCTACAAATCAATTATATTTATAATAGAGAAATGTTTGTTTTAGTTGATGAAGACTAAAGCATTCCAGTTATTTTTGTTGTTACTTTGTTGGTTGTTTTTAAAAGGAAAGCGGCCTACACTTATGATCGTCATTTGTATGGTCCGCCTGATGGACGGGGTAGACTTATGATTATCGTTGGAAAAAGTAAGTTAGCAAATAAAAGACATTAACATACTAAATTTTATTCTGAATGGATTAAGAACGAAAAGAAATATACGTTTATCGAATATGATAGAAAATATGAAGGTTGAAAACCTTTGCGTTTACAAACTTATTTACATGAATGTTGCGTTTGCTAAATCATAGATGGGGCAAGTTGCCTGTTTGACACCTTCATTCTAGAACGTTGACAATCGGCACATTTCATTGAAGCACTTTGACCCGTTACACTGGAGGAGCATGACTTGTGATTATTCTTTGAATGTACTACTTTATGAATAAAATATGCGTTTATCGAATATGAGAGAAAATACAAAGCTTGAAAACCTTCGTGTTTACAAACTTATTTACATGAATGATGCATTTGCTAAAGCATAGATGAGTTATTTTTAAAAGGAAGGCGGCATACACTTATGATTATCGTTTGCATGGTCTGGTTGATGGGCGGGGTAGACTTATGATTATCGTTGAAAAAAGTAAGTTAGCAAAAAAAAGATATTAACATACTAAATTATATACTTAATGGATTAAGAACGAAAATAAATATACATTTATCGAAGATGAGATAAAATATAAAGGTTGACAACATTCGTGTTTACAAACTTATTTACATGACCGTGAGAGGATCTCTATCATTGTTCTTCTCAACCTTAAGGGACCATAAAGAATCCATCAAAGGCCATTCTCACCCACGAAACTCGCCCAAACCAAATGTTTTACCTGCTTTTGTGATACCAATTAACTCTTTACTTGATTTAACATTCCTTAAACCAAATATTGATAAGTAAGATTAAATCACACCATATAAGTTTTTTTTTACATTATCCACAGATCATGATTAGACTAAATCATGCCATCATTAAAAAAATACATAATTTGCATGACATTGAAACTTAATAAGTACGTGAAAAGGATAACAACTTATCATAGACACAAATCATAACACAATTGTCATAGACACAAATCATAACACAATTGTCATAACGTTACCAAGCTCACTATAGAAAAGTGTGTCTTCACAAATGAGAAGACACTTTTCATTATAAAAGAATAAGTTTATAAATAAGAAGATCAACACTTTTCCATCAATAATAATGTTACCAAGCTCATTTTATATAACATATATAGAAAATGATAGGTATTTTGTTTAGCGCAAATGAGAAGAATAACGTTACAAAACACATCGTTACAAATATAGGATTCCTTTGAGATGATAATCAAACGAAAGAAAATTATCTCAATACCTCCAATAATGTCTGTCATGGTATTTAAAGCCCGAGCTCCTCATTGCTATTTGCTAACAATTCAGCTTCAGCTTCAACGTGCCTTCAAGCATTTTCTAAAATTAACAGACTAAATTTTAAACTGAATATAATCAAAATCCAAAGAAAACCCGTATCATAAAAAGCAACCAAAAATACCTTTTGAAGTCCATGAATTCCTCCCGATAGTTTGCCTTTTTAAGTGTATATCAGTCATATTTAATAGTGGTAACCTTCGTTCTTATTAGCATGCAATAATGTTATGCAGCATCAATAAATACATCTATAACATCAACACAGTGCCAAAGAATAGATTAAAAAAAAAGGTTACCAGGTTTGATTATAGAAATCAGCCCGATGTTTTTTTTCAGCATTTCGGCTTGCTTCCCCTGAAAGGACTTTCAAATCTCTACATTGAGATTCAACCAAAGCATCAATAAACTCAACCGGTGACTCACTAAACCCAAGAAAATTTGCCCGTCTCTTACGATGCTCATTTATATTTATAATTATTGTACATATCCCTTCGTCATACGCTTCAATCTCTTTGGTTTTATCGGTATAAGCCAATAAACCATTCAATTCCTTTGGTGACAGAACCGGCACATCCACCAGTACATCATAACACGCGTTTCCAGCTGGACTATTTCCTGACAACTTTATCTTATGCTCCAAATGTACAGGTTGTGGTGGAGACAAGTGATTCGATAAATATTGATTTATTTCATCTATTCCATGACCGAAACAGGGGAGGAAATATAGTCCTGCAAATAAATTCGGAGATCAGTGAAAAAGCCTCGATACAAACTTTATGCGAAAAAGGAGTTTATCTTTATTTTGCGGTAAACAATCAAAGAACAACTAAGTGTATACTTTCCAATGACTGAATAATATCCCCTGAAGATATACATGTTTATAAATTATCATTATGGAAACTGACACTTAAATAATGGAAGTTAGTACCGTTTTGCGTCTCTTCAAATTATAATATCATTGCATATGTGTACACCCATGTTGTTAGTTCAAGGACTGATGCCCCTTCCTGGTTCTTTTGTAACTTATTGTGTGGTGTTAGTTGATTCGGCAGCGCCTCCAGAAGTATATATTTGCAGCATACATTAGCACATGTAGGATTATATATGCATATAAACTGCAAGTAATTCAATATTTTAGTAAAACATAAGTGAATCATTTGTAACTTTTATTATATATAATAATCACGAGAAGTTACAATACCTGTAAAGAGAGAAAACATTCTCCATATACATGGTATGCTCCTCTTTAGACATTAGTTTTCTTGCTTGTATAAGCAAGATGATAGCAATCAAGAGAGCAGTTGAGCAACCAGAAAAGAATCCTGAAATTCAAAGTACATAGCATCATATGAAATCAAGATGTGGCAATGTTGATCCATTCATGGGTCAACGGGTTGGTTCAAGTTGAACTTCGTATCAAACAGGTCAAACGGGTAAAATTTTAAGATAGCTAAAATGTAAACAGAATGGGTTGAGTGGGCTGTAAGTCACCCAAAGTATTCAAATCCTAACTCATTCGTTTTATACATTAGATTATGAAGAAAAGAAAATAGGAAAAAAAAAAGATTATGAAGAAATGTGGTCGGATTCAACCCTACCCATTTCTACCCATTTTGATCTGTTATCCTACCCCCCACTTTACCACCTCTTCATGATCAAACAAAAGATATATTTCAAGGGATTATTTTAGTTGAACATGAGCATAATGACATCTAGAAGCTAAATCAAGTAACTATGTGTGTTGTTGGTAGTTTATGTACCTAAAAAGAATGTCACCCTGTGTTGTTCCCTCTTCTGTTTTGGCCTCAATAGTTTCATACCTTCTTTTCGGTTGGAGTTTGCAAAGTATTTGATAAAGGTACCCTCCACTCGGTCCAGGAGATGATTAACCTAAAGTGAAAAAAAATTATTAGTTGCCTTATAAGAGCTTATATGAAGTCCTTGTGGAAATTTCTGTTATCTTTCATAGATGGGCATATCATTTATAAGCAAAAGAGAAACCATATGGCCTACTATGTGCTGAAGGGGATGTTAGGTATCATCACTCTTCACTTATGATTAATTAAGCACATTATCCAAAATTGTAGGTAAGTTGGTTATAAAAGAATTGTTCAAAAACACTGATCAGCCTTGCCACAATACAACGTTTTATATCAATCAAAATTCTTACCAACATTACATAGACAGATGTTTAATCATGAACATATATAAATAAGTCAGGTAATGAAAATTAGTGACGGAATTTCAGTTGAAAACTTATCTTGAAGATAGTACGAAACTATGCCAATCATCAATATTAGTATAGGAAGGCCTACTGGAAAAAAAACGAAGTTTTTGCTTCATCAACCTCTGCTATACCAAAGACATTAATACCGTTTCAAAGTTAATTTTTATGTCAACTGGTGAAACCTAACAGGTTTAATATTTCTCATCCTTCAAAAGCTTATAGCTAGCTTAAGGTTTATTACGAAAAGGCCAGCTGTCAAATGTGTCATCTTTTCACAAGAAATATCACCACATATGAACGAAATATAAAAAAAAAATGTTGAGCAAACCTCATCACAGCTCCCAATGTAAGAGTCATCCACAGTTTTCATGTATGACCTTGCTGCCTTTCTTTCTGCAACCTGCATATGGACAGTAAAAGTTAGATTCAATCCGTTCATGATCATTTTTATAATATGGCCTTAACATGCAGTCAATTTGTTTACTGGAAAAGTAAGATAATAATAGGCTTCGAGTATATCAGTAGTTCTCTAACCTTTTCATATTTTTTCAATATCTTCGAGAAGGCTAGGAGATTTACATAACTATTCCATTCATAAACAAAAAGAAAATCAGTCATGTTTCCATCCCATATGCTATGGTACAATAAAAGATCAATATAAATTAACAAATATCATTATCCGTTTAACACCTGAAATGCTTCAGAAGATGAAGTTTGCGGTAAAATTCAACAAAGATAACTTTCAGCCGTCCTTCTTCTTCTTCTAGCTATGCCTTTTTAAAGTGTAAATCCTTGTCTGTCGAATCATGAAGAACACTTCTGATGGTTGACATCGGATCTTCAAGGGTATTGTTCATCCTCACACGGTGAAGGATATCCAAAGGATCTAATTCATATTTATCAGAATTAGCCCGGTTACTGCACACAAAAGAATTAAAACTAAACTCACCTTGTTCATGATTATTGGTTATGTCAACATTTACGTTTGAATCTGTATGTCTGATCTTGGTTTTCCATCAGTACTCTTCATAATCCATGGAGACTCTTTTACTTGCTTTTTAGTTATATGGTTAGCATTTTGAATACCTGCAATCATCATAGTTTCTGTAGCCATCTTGGTCTCCTAAGGCTTTTCAGATCACTCTAGCTTCTTCGTAAAACATTATTGTTTTTAGAAGGTGTACTCCAGTGGAATTATTAGCACTTACCTACATTATGAGTTAGGTCCCAATCATACAGCAAAATAAAAGTAGGACAATAAGATATAAAACACATGCACGATTGTAACTATGTAACTATAAGATGAAAATGAGATTAAAGCACCTGACAAAGATAAGGCCGGAAATCTATGGAATTCTCCTCTATAAGATCCTTAAATTTTCTCATAGAATCATCCAACTCCCCCAGGCCAATGCAAGAGAATTTATTATGAGATTGCCAAATTAACTACTAAAGTATACAGAATTATGGATTTTTGTAACAATGCGTGCTGAAAAGTTTACCACCTTTACAACATGCATTTTCGCAGTCAATATTCTTATATTCCTTTCATCAGTGACCTTTTTCCTTTGGCGAGCAATTTCTAATGCGTTATTCAACATCTCAAACACAGCTGGTCCTTCATGATTCTTGTGCATGACCATAGCAAGGCCCTACAACCATAGCCTAGTTAAAACTCACATCATCAATCTGTCACAAAAATATGTTCATCATTTTTGACATGTAAGAACAATAAATGGTAGAACTTATTTGAACACAAACTTGAGTACTTGACTCTTATGCAATATATTATAAGTGGAAATACTATATTAGTAAGGATAACAGCCTAACAGGTCAAGCACGTACAAATTTGACAAAAAGTGTAAATTTAATGCAAGCTTCCTAACTCGTTATACAAAAATATAGATTAATACTGTAACAAATTTTATTTTATTTTTGTGTGTCAATATTAACATATTAATTGCTTTTAAAAATAATGGACCAAAAGATCTGGCTCGTTTCCATTGGAACCTGTTGTGTTGTGACCCGTGACCCAACCCGTCCGACCCAACCATCTTGCCAGTCCTACCAAATAATGATTGGAAATACCTGAGATGTTATGAATATGCGATTCAGAGAGTCCGCATCAAGTCTAGCTTCACACATATTCCTTAATCTCTGTGCAAGGCTATCGTCAGAGCTATGGAGGTACACCTTTGCTTCCAGGCTGGAACCAATGAATTTGCCAGTGCGAGCAGTCTCCAAAACTTTGTTTACCTCAGTTCTCAACTATCAAATTCATACAAATTAGACGCACATACAATTTCAAAATTAATACCATAGATGATTATTTTAAAAAAAATCAAAATTCACAGACATCTTATCAGCAAGACATAATTGTAGTTACCTCAAGTATATTTCCCCAAAAATCAATATCTTTTTTAGGAAAGGCAATCCATTTTTCATTGACTTCAGGCCATTTTGACTCGAAAACAAATTTGGCTACATCAGTGTTGTCAATCCTATATTCAAAAGGAAGATTTTGCCACACGTCTTCAGCTAAATGAGGTAGAATTGGAGCAATTACTCTTACTATCGAGAGAAAATGAGCTGCAAGCACCATTTAACAACTTCTCCTTGTAAAACTTGAAGCACCACTGAAACAGAACGAACGTATCAAAATCAACTAATTTGACTATAAATCCAATCAAATTTCATTATATTATGAAAGAGAAAAGTTACCCGACATAAAAGCGATCTTTGGCAACATCAAAGTAGAAATTTGAGAGATCAACAATAGCAAAACGTTGAATCAACTGAAACGAAATGATATTTAGTATGAAAAAAAAAAATGAGAAACCATGTATCAAGTAAAAACAACAACTTACCTGGTATATTTTGAAGAATTCATATGTTTCATTGCTTTCTTTGATGTTTTTCACAACGTTTTCAAGCTGAAACAGAGCATGCTGATCGATTTCTGGAAGATCGTGATACGCAACAGAATTTTCTGCCTATAAAATAAAAGCACAATATAAGGTAACTCATTAACTGTATTTAAACCAAAAGCATATCAGAGGAATTATTGGGAAAAAAGAATTAAAAAAAATAATAAAAATAATAATAATAAAAAAAACAGAAAAAGAAAAGAAAACCGTACTTTCCAATCATGAAGATTTCCCAAGAGAAACCGCAAAGTCCCTCTTAGTTTTCGGTAGATGTCCGACAGTTGACGGAGGACTTGAGGTCCAATCTGAACGTCTCCTATAAAATCCGCACTTGAGACCCAAAGCAAATGCACATCTGCTCCATACGATGGTTCTTGTTGGAGAAATAAATAGAAAACATTTGATTTACTATTAAGCAATATTATGATTTTTAATCATAGCTAAATGATCACAAACCTCTTGATTCTTCCCTCCTTCAATCACAGTACGTGGATCAACAACATTACCCACAGATTTACTCATTTTTTTACCCCTCTCATCGAGCACAAATCCGTGCGTTATAACTCCAGAATATGGAGCTTTTCCTGCCACATATAATGAAAATATAATAACAATTATAAAATCAGTTAAATTAAGAATATACTGAATGGTCACGATACCTTTAGTTGCAACACTAGTCAATAAAGAGTTTTGAAACCAACCCCGATGCTGATCGGTACCTTCAACATACAAATCAGAAGGATAACTGAGGCCATCTCTACTTTCTAAAATAGCAGCCCATGAAGATCCTGCAGTTTATGTATGTTGATGAAGCAAAAAGTGTACTCATTTTTAGTGCATTATTGTGACAACATTTGTTTAAACCCCAAGTTAATTATCTAATTGATTACATGGTTGCTAAGTCGAGTCATATCCTTGTACATATTATTTTGGGACAATTGGGACTCATGGGTAAAGTACTAGTGTAATGGAGTAATGGGGAAGAACAACATTATTACCCCCATATGTGCTAAATATTTTAAAAGTACTCCAAGTGTTTCGATTATCTTAATTCGAGTCATTAGAATGGTTATTTGTAAAGTTATGTAAAAGTTCAAGTGTAAGGGGAATGCAACGCCCCTATGATGTATTATTTTGGATGGTAGGGCAAGTGTGTATGAAAAAAAAAAAAAAAAAAAAAATCAAGAAAAATACAAAAAAAATGAGAAAAAGAAAAGTAGAAAAAACATACGGACTACCATCCCGTTTCATTTTATGTTTATTTTATGTTTTTGTTATTTTGTTTTTAGCTTAAGTCGAGTCTAGTCTTGGCTTAGCAACGCCATATTGTACATGTAATTAATCAAGATCTTTAACTTGCCACCAGTAAAATATCCCTTATCCAACAAAACCGTGTTTATCATATCCCTACACCTAACGTTATAACCCGTTTAAAAGCCCTCTTTGATAGTTTATCTTAGGTGCTTACGCCTAGTGGAGAAGGTTTTTGATCCTTTCCCAAGCCTATGGTAATCTATTTGCTATGACAGGTAGTGAGAGATATTATCCGTTTTCATTTATGAGAAATACTTTTATGACACCTGAGAGATGTGAGTATCTAAACACTACTTGTGAGGTGCTAGTTTGTAATCTCCGTGCTTATTATGATTAAAATGGAACGACTATTTGTTGTAATTACTTTTATATTAGCGTTAAATGACCCCTAACTTGTATTTTGATTAGAATAAAAGCGCATTTGCTTGAGGACAAGCAAATCTCAAGTGTAAGGGTATTTGATGAAGCGAAAAGTGTACCACTTTTAGGGGGTCATTTAAGCCCTAAATCGTATTTATTTGATCAAATATTTCCCTAAATCGTTCCTTTTGTCATTTTAGGTACTTTGGAGAAGAAATCTGGAAAAGGAAGCATTTTGGACATTTTTGGAGCATAAAAGTGAAGAAAACGACAAAGTCTCCAAAGCTGCTGGAAAAGTACACTTGACGGCGTCAAGTATTGCTCTTGACGGCGTCACGGCTTGGAAAAAAAGGTGGATATGAAAAATACACATGATAAGCCAGGGAGTTTTACAAAGGAAGTCTGACGGCGTCACCCTTTAAGGTGATCAAGGCCATCACGGTTTAAGCTAAAGAGAGATGGCGTCAAGCTTTATTCTGACGGCGTCAAGCCTTGATAAGCCAGGGAGGATTTTGGAGGTTTAAAGAGGGACGGCGTCAGGAAGACCATCCGGGAACCCTAGACACGGCGAGGTGACGGCGTCAAGATCTATAACGTGACGCCGTCAGCCCTTAAACTCTATATATAGTTTTGCAATTTTTAGTCATTAGTGTGCAACTTTGTGAGGAGAAACCCTAAGACGAATTTCTGCCATTTTTAAGGGTTTTCATACCCTTGGATCTCCCATGTTTAATTGAAGATAAGTAATCACTTAATCAATCAATATGTCTATGTGTTGTTTGATTATATCTTGTTCTTGTCTTTTGATTAACATGCTAGGCTAGATTTATCTTGTGTTTGCTTAGATCTAATGAAACCTAACTATTGATTATTGGTTATTAGTGTGTTATTAATTGTATTGGATGATTGTTTATCGATGTTAGGCTTAAGAAAACTGGCTAACTTCCTATACGGTAACTTGCTTGAACGTCTTAAGAAACATGAACCAATGCGTACTAGGTTTTTATGGTTGTATTTAATGCATGAGCGAATTCTAGTGATCCCATGTTAGGAGCTTCCTAGCCGGCTCGACATAGGAGTGAAGTAGGAGCTTGTAGAGTTGGGGAAGTACGTACGCCACCCCACGATTGGTATTAAGGAATACACCCGTCATCCACGCAATTAATACACACTAATCAACCGGTAAAAGATAGTTAGGGAGTAAGGAAATCTAAGTAAACACATTTCTCTCCATATAAGTTTCACAACCTTTTCATTTTCAGTTATTTTATTTTATTTGCATTTGTAGTTATTTGGGTTAGTTGACTAGCAACTAATTCCGCCCACTCCTTCAAACCCGAGATTTTACTTGCTTTCATAAAATATAAAAATACAAAAAGAATCTTCCCTCACCCTTAGACCTATTAGAGTAGTTTTTCAATCCTAACGACACTATTCCCCTAGAGAACGATCAATCCCCCGGTACTTGCCACTTCACTATACTACATCGGTCAGGTACACTGCCTGGTGGGGATTGCAAGCCTCTTGAGATCCCTCGAGAGGTAAAACCTGTTGTAAGGTTGCAAAACCACGCATCAAGTTTTTGGCGCCGCTGCCGGGGAATAGTTATTGTTTAGGTTGAATTTTTATTTTATTAGGTCTACTCACTTGATTCCTATCGAGTGAGATATTTATTTTCTTTTTATTAGATTTCTTTAGTATATCTTTTTCTTTGTGCCCTTTGTTTGTAAAACCATTTTCATTTGTCACCATGGCGGATGAAATTCCATTTAGATCATTAACAATAGAGGAACAATTACTTTACACGGATAGATTTGCTTCCTGTTGTTCCAATGAATTTTTAAGTGATCTTAGATATATACAAGAGGAGATGGGTGTAAAGTTTTATAGGTTTGATGAATTATGTGCATGTGCGGCTTCTATTAAACAATCATTGTTAGGATCAACTCCTTTTAGTGAAACCCTTTGGAAAAAATTTTAGGAAAGCTTTCTAACCGTGAACCAAAAGTTGAATGAATTGATAGGTTTATATACATCACAACTTGAGGAAACAAATGAGGAGGATTTATCCAACTATAGGTACCATGAGCAAGAAGACCTAGTTTTTAAGAACATGGACCTTGAATTGGACCAAGATTGTGAGATGGTTAGTGTTGAACTACCTAGTTGCATGAGTGGGATAGATTTCACCAAAACATATGACACGCATGAGGAATCCTTTAGGCAATTGGAACATAGTAATCAAGTTGAATATTACTATGAATCGGACTTAGAATTTCAAATGGCTAGAGAAGGATTTGAGATACTTAGGAATGTGTTTGGGTTAGATCCTACCAAAACACATGATGAACATATAGGTGATTTAGATACTATGGAGAATGAGGTTAGTAACATAAGCCCGCTAAGTACCTTACAAGTCCTACCATCATTTGAGGCACACACACCGCCCGTGACTTACCCGGAAGAAGTAGAAGAGACTTTAGGAATCCCGATGGAGGTAGAACCTTTGAACCAAACACAACTAGAGGATATAGGTTTGAATGCTTATAGTGATCACAACCTTACTCTTAGTTCTAGGGGATTTCCTATTTTTGATGAACCGGAGCCTCAACCAAAACCGTTACCTAATCTTCCATCTTTAGATGTGAATTTAGGAATTAAAAAAGGTCCCGATCCACCCATCAAACCATGTAGTCCGGGTAATGTTAAGATTAAGGTAGTAGACTCTAGGCCATGTAGAGTGGAAGCTAATATAGGAGTGAACCATGACCTTACATACTTACATCACCCATTCATGATTGATCACAAGAAACATTATGGGTTTAAACCGGGTTTATTAGGTCAAGATGGATTCCCAACTAGGAATCTCTCGAAGTTGATAGAAGATGATCCCTTTTTAGGAGAAAACTTTAATTCACCCATTGACCAAAGTGAACTAGGTAAGGTTATGATGAAAGGAGCACACCCCTTTGAGTATATAATTCATACACCACTCTTTCCTCACGCGGCATACTTCCACCAAGATGGTGTGTACCGCTACTATCACCCGCACTTAATCCTAAGTGTAGAAAAAACCTCTCCTTTATCCGTTAAATAAGGGTAGAGTCAGGCTCGTGACTCGAACAAAAACAAGCGCTTCTTGGGAGGCAACCCAAGCTTTATTTGCTTTGTGTGTTTATTTGTTTGGTTGTTTGATTTTATTTGCTTCCGTATGTGTGTTTAATTTTTATTATTATTGATTCATGTTCGGAACTAAATTGTGAAAATGCTTTATCTTGTTTTTAACTTCGTCTTAACTACATATAAAGGTATTTTGCAAAAGGTAAGTGTAAGGGAAATCCAAATCGGTTTATTAGAACAAATGAACATGAATCATAACAATAATAAATTAACATACATATTAGTATTTGTTTGAGTCAAATGCTAGTATCGAGTCATAATGATGTTTTGCAGGAATTCCAGGAAGTAAGGCATAGGTTTTTCTAGAAATTTTCCGGAAACTTAACATGAGAATTCTGTCAGATCATTTCTGACGGCGTCAGGCATTACAACCTGACGGCGTCAGGTTTTAATTTTCTGAAATTTTTGAAAGTTTTGTTTTCATAAAAAGTTTTATTAAATCTCTAACTTATAAACTCCAGGAATCTGCAAAATTATCATTCCACAAGCATTATATCCTTATATAGAATTTATCCCGCCGATGTTATGCAGGCTTTCGTGTTTGTTTTTTCAGGTTTAACAGGTTATTTTGGACAAGGAGATGTATGTGGAATCAAGCTTTTGGCGATGCTTTAGTCTTGGAGCTTCTACATTCTCTTGGAAGAAGATCTAACCATGTTACCTCTTTATCCACCAAACGAATCAGGGGAGTATTTGATTTCATTCTTTTACCTTATTTACTTTTACATCTTGTTATTTGAACATTGGGGACAATGCTCATCTTAAGTGTAAGGGGGGGGGGGTAAAGTACGATACTTTAGAGAATGCTTTTACGCTTGATTTTTGTTTGTTTAATGGTAAATGTGTAATAAAACTGAGAGAAATACCTGTTAAGGCAATTTTAGTGCCAAATTTAAATTTTTTTACAACATTTAGGAGTGAAACTTTGGTCTTAATGAGCGTCTCATGGATAGGAGTTATATGACTAGCACAAAACCGTACCACTAAAAAATTTTCCACCCCCAAATATGTGAGGATCGCCGCTAGAATTGGTAGGAAAAGCATTTATGCTATGATGAGTGTATCGGTAGCACTTAGATTCTAAAACTTGCGTTAGGACCATTCCGAGGCCACAAGTGAGACTACATTCGTGCAGTTAGATTTACTACATGATAAGAGGAATTAGGATTAACCCATTGTTTTACACCTGTGTTTTTGTTATAATTACATTGGCTACATTGGTCAAGTAATTCTCCCACACCCTTTGCGTTGTACTAATTTTTAGTACACGATACCCCTAGTACACCCCTCAGAGCCTATCTTTTCGTTTCGACCTTTAAGCATTTTACTTAAAGGAAGAATTTGTTACACCCCACTTAAATGTACACCCAAATCGCCTTAGCCTACCTTGTATGCACTCATTTTTAGTGCATTATTGTGATAACATTTGTTTAAACCCCAAGTTAATTATCTAATTGATTACATGGTTGCTAAGTCGAGTCATATCCTTGTACATATTGTTTTGGGATAATTGGGACTCATGGGTAAAGTACTAGTGTAATGGAGTAATGGGGAAGAACAACATTATTACCCCCATATGTGCTAAATATTTTAAAAGTACTCCAAGTGTTTCGATTATCTTAATTCGAGTCATTAGAATAGTTATTTGTAAAGTTATGTAAAAGTTCAAGTGTAAGGGGAATGCAACGCCCATATGATGTATTATTTTGGATGGTAGGGCAAGAGTGTATGAAAAAAAAAATCAAGAAAAATACAAAAAAAATGAGAAAAAGAAAAGTAGAAAAAACATACGGACTACCATCCCGTTTCATTTTATGTTTGTTTTATGTTTTTGTTATTTTGTTTTTAGCTTAAGTCGAGTCTAGTCTTGGCTTAGCAACGCCATATTGTACATGTAATTAATCAAGATCTTTAACTTGCCACCAGTAAAATATCCCTTATCCAACAAAACCGTGTTTATCATATCCCTATACCTAACGTTATAACCCGTTTAAAAGCCCTCTTTGATAGTTTATCTTAGGTGCTTACGCCTAGTGGAGAAGGTTTTTGATCCTTTCCCAAGCCTATGGTAATCTATTTGCTACGACAGGTAGTGAGAGATATTATCCGTTTTCATTTATGAGAAATACTTTTATGACACCTGAGAGATGTGAGTATCTAAACACTACTTGTGAGGTGCTAGTTTGTAATCTCCGTGCTTATTATGATTAAAATGGAACGACTATTTGTTGTAATTACTTTTATATTAGCGTTAAATGACCCCTAACTTGTATTTTGATTAGAATAAAAGCGCATTTGCTTGAGGACAAGCAAATCTCAAGTGTAAGGGTATTTGATGAAGCGAAAAGTGTACCGCTTTTAGGGGGTCATTTAAGCCCTAAATCGTATTTATTTGATCAAATATTGCCCTAAATCATTCCTTTTGTCATTTTAGGTACTTTGGAGAAGAAATCTGGAAAAGGAAGCATTTTGGACATTTTTGGAGCATAAAAGTGAAGAAAACGACAAAGTCTCCAAAGCTGCTGGAAAAGTACACTTGACGGCGTCAAGTATTGCTCTTGACGGCGTCACGGCTTGGCAAAAAAGGTGGATATGAAAAATACACATGATAAGCCAGGGAGTTTTACAAAGGAAGTCTGACGGCGTCACCCTTTAAGGTGATCAAGGCCATCACGGTTTAAGCTAAAGAGAGACGGCGTCAAGCTTTATTCTGACGGCGTCAAGCCTTGATAAGCCAGGGAGGATTTTGGAGGATTAAAGAGGGACGGCGTCAGGAAGACCATCCGGGAACCCTAGACACGGCGAGGTGACGGCGTCAAGATCTATAACGTGACGCCGTCAGCCCTTAAACTCTATATATAGTTTTGCAATTTTTAGTCATTAGTGTGCAACTTTGTGAGGAGAAACCCTAAGACGAATTTCTGCCATTTTTAAGGGTTTTCATACCCTTGGATCTCCCGTGTTTAATTGAAGATAATTAATCACTTAATCAATCAATATGTCTATGTGTTGTTTGATTATATCTTGTTCTTGTCTTTTGATTAACATGCTAGGCTAGATTGATCTTGTGTTTGCTTAGATCTAATGAAACCTAACTATTGATTATTAGTTGTTAGTGTGTTATTGATTGTATTGGATGATTGTTTATCGATGTTAGGCTTAAGAAAACTGGCTAACCTCCTATACGGTAACTTGCTTGAACGTCTTAAGAAACATGAACCAATGCGTACTAGGTTTATATGGTTGTATTTAATGCATGAGCGAATTCTAGTGATCCCATGTTAGGAGCTTCTTAGCCGCCTCGACATAGGAGTGAAGTAGGAGCTTGTAGAGTTGGGGAGGTACGTACGCCACCCCACGATTGGTATTAAGGAATACACCTGTCATCCACGCAATTAATACACACTAATCAACCGGTAAAAATAGTTAGGGAGTAAGGAAATCTAAGTAAACACATTTCTCTCCACATAAGTTACACAACCTTTTCATTTTCAGTTATTTTATTTTATTTGCAATTGTAGTTATTTGGGTTAGTTGACTAGCAACTAATTCCGCCCACTCCTTCAAACCCGAGATTTTACTTGCTTTCATAAAATATAAAAATACAAAAAGAATCTTCCCTCACCCTTAGACCTATTAGAATAGTTTTTCAATCCTAACGACACTATTCCCCTAGAGAACGATCAATCCCCCGGTACTTGCCACTTCACTATACTACATCGGTCAGGTACACTGCCTGGTGGGGATTGCAAGCCTCTTGAGATCCCTCGAGAGGTAAAACCTGTTGTAAGGTCGCAAAACCACGCATCATATGTTTAATAGGTTAATATGCAGATCCAATCGCATATAACTGATACAAGAACTGTTTATGTTTAACATGTAATTAATAAATAATCCTGAATCAAACCAGACATCCATCGTATCAGTTCCTTTAACATAATCTAATGCTTTATCATGATATTTTTTAGGGACCAACTCTTCTACTGACATGTACCACCATGCATCGCTGCCCTTTTGGTAAATGATTGCTGCCAAACACAATGATTCAAATGCATATTCCTTAAATGTAGTTCAAATTAACTCAATACTTTCCAGCAAAATTGTTTGGGGCTTACACATGATATGATCAACAGTCTCTTCATTTAGCAGAGGTTCCTTTGCCTCTGTATGATAGAAAACTGGAATTGGGACACCCCACATCCTCTGACGAGATATACACCAATCTGAACGGCTAGAAGTCATTGTAGAAATTCTGTTTTCTGCCTGAATGACAATGATCATGATAATTTAGAGGGATACTACCAATGAAATGCATAAACTATCATCAACTATGCCCAAAAATGAAGCTTATTTGATGGCATATTGGCTTATTTAACAAAAATAAGCTAATCCAAACAGCCCCATAATCTGCTAAAACTAATAAACACCGTAACAAATCCCGCACACGTTCAAATGCGTGCAGAAAAGTTTACCACCTTCACAACATGCATTTGCGCAATCAATATTCTTATATTCCTTTCATCAGTGACCTTTTTCCTTTGGCGAGCAATTTCTAATGCGTTATTCAGCATCTCAAACACAGCTGGTCCTTCATGATTCTTGTGCATGACCATAGCAAGGCCCTACAACCATAGCCTAGTTAAAACTCACATCATCAATCTGTGACAAAAATACGTTCATCATTTTTGACATGTAAGAACAATAAATGGTAGAACTTATTTGAACACAAACTTGAGTCCTTGACTCTTATGCAATATATTATAAGTGGAAATACTATATTAGTAAGGATAACAGCCTAACAGGTCAAGCACGTACAAATTTGACAAAAAGTGTAAATTTAATGCAAGCTTCCTAACTCGTTATACAAAAATATAGATTAATAATGTAACAAATTTTATTTTATTTTTGTGTGTCAATATTAACATATTAATTGCTTTTAAAAATAATGGACCAAAAGATCTGGCTCGCTTCCATTGGAACCTATTGTGTTGTGACCCGTGACCCAACCCGACCGACCCAACCATCTTGCCAGTCCTACCAAATAATGATTGGAAATACCTTAGATGTTATGAATATGCGATTCAGAGAGTCCACATCTGGTCTAGCTTCACACATATTCCTTAATCTATGTGCAAGGCTATCGTCAGAGCTGTGGAGGTACACCTTTGCTTCCAGGCTGGAACCAATGAATTTGCCAGTGTGAGCAGTCTCCAAAGCTTTGTTTACTTCAGTTCTCAACTATCAAATTCATACAAATCAGACGCACATACAATTTCAAATTTAATACCATATATGATTATTTTAAAAAAAATCAAAATTCACAGACATCTTATCAGCAAGACATAATTGTAGTTACCTCAAGTATATTTCCCCAAAAATCAAAATCTTTTTCAGGAAAGGCAAGCCATTTTTCATTGACTTCAGGCCATTTTGACTCGAAAACAAATTTGGCTACATCAGTGTTGTCAATAGGGGTGTTCACGAGCCAAGCCGAACCGAGCGAGGGTCTGCTCGAACTCGGCTCGAATTGTAACCGAGCAGCTCGGCTCGGATCGTATTTAATGAAATGAGCAGAAAACCAGTGCTCGAGCTCGCTTGGTTTAAAACCGAGCAGCTCGGCTCGGCTCGAACTCGCTCGGTTTAATAACATTTTCATGTCTTATCTTTGTTAGCTTATAATAACATGTCTCAGATATTTGCAACACAAATTCACATTTGAAACATAAATATATTCACATCTGAACTACGGAGTATTATGTTATCAAAGTAGTACTTCATTATCTGCTTATTACGATTCACATTCACTTTATTACATTTACTCATATTTAATTGGTCATAAGTTCATAACTTAGATGGACAAGGCTTGAATAGACCCGTATGAGATTAACTCGAAAACTTGCTAAGGTCGGATTTGAGTATGCTTTTTTAAGCCTCTACACGAACAAACCCAACTCGAATAAAACTGAAGCCGTCTCAAAATTTATATCGTGAAAAGATAATAAGAAAAATATTATTAAGGAACATACATCTAGAAAATAGAATTTTGTCACATCATATTCTTCGAATTTACTATGCATAATTTCTAATTAAGCTATGGATAACAAAATGTTAATCCATAAATACATACATAAATATATAAATACTTATATATATAAGATAAATTTATATTTATATAAATACATACATATATAATATATTTATATATATAATAAAAATATTCGAGCTGATTCGAGCCGATCCGAGCCGAGCATACCTTTGCTCATGCTTGGCTCATTTCCAAACCGAACCGAGCGGAGCGGCTCGTTTACAATCGAGCGACGGATCGAGCGAGCAATTTCCGAGCAATTTTCGAACGATCGGCGAGCGATCGGCGAGCGGCGAGCGCTTTGAACGGCCCTAGTTGTCAATCCTATATTCGAAAAGAAGATTTTGCCTCACGTCTTCAGCTAAATGAGGTAGAATTGGAGCAATTACTCTTACTATCGAGAGCAAATGAGCTGCAAGCGCCATTTGACAACTTGTCCTTGTAAAACTTGAAGCACCACTGAAATAGAACGAACGTATCAAAATCAACTAATTTGACTATAAATCCAATCAAATTTCATTATATTATGAAGGAAAAAGTTACCCGACATAAAGGCGATCTTTAGCAACATCAAAGTAGAAATTTGAGAGATCAACAATAGCAAAACGTTGAATCAACTGAAACGAAATGATATTTAGTATGAAAAAAAAATGAGAAACCATGTATCAAGTAAAAACATCACCTTACCTGGTATATTTTGATGAATTCATATATTTCATAGCTTTCTTTGCTGTTTTTCACAACGTTTTCAAGCTGAAACAGAGCATGCTGATCGATTTCTGGAAGATCGTGATACGCAACAGAATTTTCTGCCTACAAAATAAAAGCACAATATAAGGTAATCCATTAACTGTATTTAAACCAAAAGCATATCAGAGGAATTATTGGGAAAAAAGAATAAAAAAAATAATAATAAAAAAAGAAGAAAAAGAAAAAGAAAACCGTACTTTCCAATCATGAAGATTTCCCAAGAGAAACCGCAAAGTCCCTCTTAGTTTTCGGTAGATGTCCGACAGTTGACGGAGGACTTGAGGTCCAATCTGAACGTCTCCTGTAAAATCCACACTTGATTCATTCATTGTTTTCTTAATGATTATCCGGTTTCCTAGGCAAAACCTACCTTAGACTTCTCCTCTTCGGTCAATGATATTTGTCCATTGAACCAAAATGCTTGGCAGTACTAACATTTGTCGCGAGCAGTACTAACATTTTTCGCGAGCAGTACTAAATAAAACCAACAGTACAAACCAAGTTTAAAACTAAATAAAAAAAGATCCAATAATCTGTTAAACCCCCCCCCCCCCCCCAATCAGAAAATTCAATCAATTTGTTTTTCTTAATGTAAAATTCACAAACCTGGTTCTCAGTTGATGAATCGATTTGTTTTTTGTGAAATTCGATTCATATATGTAGCCCTATCATAAAACCTGTAAACCTACAAAACAAATGAACACACATTATAATAAAACACAATCAAACTTATAACCATAGGATTTTGTAAACTGATATAGGAATAACAAATACCTCATATTTGATATCATGAAGCTGTTTTCCCACAACTGGATTTCAAAGGAAATCAAATTAAATATATACCTTGGATTAGCCTGAAATTCAGAAAGAAGATCTTACGGAGTGAGATGAGAAGATGATGGATGATTTGTTTGTTTGGTGTGGCTGCTAATGAAGATGAGAATATGAGAAGATGATGGATGATCGATGTGTTTTTTTTGTGAGATGGGATAATGTTTTAGGGTTTAAGAGGTGTATTCAGCAAGTTTAGTATTAGATAATACTGTGTTTTCAAAAACGAATATAAATTTTTTAATGCCTTTAATAATTTTGCTAGATATCAATTTTAGTTTGTATTGTGTATCACAACTAATGATTTGGTTCACTGGTTGAGGTGCTTGCCTGTGGAGTAACATACCCGGGTTCGAATCTATGCTCATGAATTTTTGAACAAATAAATTCTGGAATTCATAGCCCAAAATAATGCTTATGTAGCATCATTGTGATGACATGGAATAAAAATATGATGAGGTGGTATTCCATGTCATTGATGATGTCATATACATCCTGTTATATATATGTTATAGATATAAACCGAGGATCAGGTGCTGATTTCTTTTTTTCGTGTGGATGGATCTGGACCGCCCATTTCCTGATCTTGACTTTTGTAAAAAAGTCAAGATCTGACGCAACGATCACGGTACCAATTGACCCTTAAAACGATTTTTTTTTAATTTTTTTTCCTTTTGAGCGATCCTTACTATTGTTGCATTCTTTACTTATTTTATTTTTCCAGATTTTTCTGAGCACTTTTTTTTTGTGATTATTAGTCCTACCGTGATATTAAGGATATTATGAAAGGGTTTTATGATAGTTACGGTGATATTATAAAACCAACGTGATATTAAGCTTTTTTTACATGTAAAAATGAACTGTGATATTAAAAACCCATGATAGTTAAGGTGATATTATAAAACCAACGTGATATTAAGTTTTTTTACATGTAAAAATGAACCGTGATATTGAAAAAGTTACTTTGATATTAGTAAAAAACTTAATATCATTGTTTTTGTATTGCGATATTAAAAAAACTTACGGTGATATTAAAAAAATTCAAAAAAAAAGTATGAGTGTTAGAGTAATATTAAAAAAAACCATAGTATCATAATACCTTTTAACCATGAAAACGATTCTTTTTTAATTTTGTTTTCAGCGATTCTTAATAATTTTTTGTCCTTTTTCTTTTTTTATTTTTTTCAGTTTTTTTTGATTTTTTTTAATGTTACTATGATATTAATCCGCACCATCCCTACTTAAAATCCAATCCGCACCGGATCCTTTCCCTATATATATATAACTGGAGGTGTACAACGTCATCAATGACATGGAAGTCCACCTAATCAGCTATTAATGTCATGTCATCACAATTAAAGCCACCTAAGCAATGTTCTGAATTAAATTCGTCCAAAAAATGCATGCTATTGGATTAGAACCTGGGTCTATAAATTAACAAACAAGCGCTTCAACCAATGGAACAAGCCAGAATTTGTGATAGACAATTCAAAATCAAAATGTAATATCTTAATCACACCACATTCTCTACACCATTTAACTAAATAAAACCCTAGAATATAAATATCTTCTCTCTATTACGGATTGTTAAAAAAAAATAGGTACGCCTATTTTCTTTTCCCTCAAAACCCTAATGATGAAACTTTGTTACTGTATATGCATATGTTGGTTTCTTTGCAGGTGTTTGCATGTTAGACGTCTTCTTTGAACAATGATCTTTGTGAAATTCTTGCAGGTTATTCATCTATAATCTCACATGATCTTTGTATTCATAGTGTAGTTTTAGGAGTTTGTGTGGCTCTTAGACTATTGTCATGAAACAATGCTCGCATCTGATGTTGCTTTTTTTTGATTGTGTGGGATTACAATATTAGGTATGTTATTTTTATATTTGTAATTAATTATGTATGTTTATTTCGAAATTAATGTTGTTTTAAACTTTATTAGACATTCTTATTGAGGTAAACAGGTTGAAACTATACATTTGTGTTTGATCTTTAATTAGTTCTGTCATCAAGAATTCTCGCGGTGCATGCCATTCAATATGAAGGACATGCTTGATGAAAATGTATTCTATACATAAAACTTACTAAACGGTTACTTCTTTTTTTTCTTTTTTTTTTTTTAGCATTTACAAGTTTCTCTCTTCAAGTAACTAGAGCTATATTAGTAACCCAGTTGTTTTTTCAGGAGTATACACTGCCATGCTAACAATCAAGTAAAACCACACTTCTCATTTTGTACTCCTTTCTAATTTCAAAAACTTTGGTGGCAACATTTGTAATGAATTTTATGCTGAATTTGTAGGTCTAAGGTTGTCAAGGCTCACATATTCCGTGTTTTTGGCGAGGCAACTACAGAACTTTCAATTGTTGCCACAAGTGAACCATATAAACAGAAGGTACATGTTTACATTATTATGAACTATTGAGAACACCATTTTCATACACACTGCAATGCTAAATCTATGTGCTTGAGTTCGACGTTCACTTCTGGCATCCTAACATTGCAGCTTTCGCATCAGCTGTAACCTGAAGACCTCATCTCACCCGTCGCTGGTTACACAATAACCTAAATTTAGCCAACTGAAGTCTTTATTTTCCTCAATGCACGCCATTAAAGGTTTGATTTGGCTCAGGTACCACAACCAGTAGACAACGAGTGTAATGACTTCTTACTGTGGTTAAGGCACAAGTATGGGTTGGAATTTACGTCCCATCTTTCAATTAGGAAGTCAGGTTACGGTAGGTAAAATTTTAAACTACCTTTCTCACTTTCTTAACATGTTAACTATAGGTACATTTACGCTAGATATATAACTTATGAACACCTTTTTCATAGGTTCAAGTTTAACAAGAATTAGTTACCTGATTACATATACTCTAGAAGTTTCTATATATTTTCTACTCATCCATGTGTGGTAAATGCAGGTCATTGATCATGCCCACATAGTGGAGAAGAGTGTCTCATCAGTTCATCCAGACCATTAGACAAAGAACTAGCAGAATCACCAAGGACACGCACATATGTTTTGTTTGTAAATATATTTACCAAACAACTCAAAGCTTTTCGATCTCTAGAATTTAGGCACAAGGCATCTAAACACCGAGGTATGCATGTTATAGCTTCCACGGAGCAAATTACACCATCTCTCGAGGCACTAATATGATGCTTGACATTGTTATTTTCTTGATTTGCAGGTTACTTCAACATATTTGTTGGTGATCTTAGCCCTGAGGTCACGGATGCTATGTTATATGCTTGCTTCTCTGTCTATACCAACTATTCATGAGTACCATCTAGCTCTCTCTCTCTATCTCTCACACTCTCATGGACATGGTTTTTCATATGTATTTATATCCATTGTAGGGATGCAAGGGTTACGTGTGATCAGAACGTACAACTGGAGGTAGGTTTTCAGCAAATTGTTAATATTTTATCTGTACTTGCTACTTCTTTTGACAACTGAATATGATATTATTAGGTGGTAAGAGGGGGGGGGATCAAGATCTCAATATTTTATATCGTTGTGGGGGATGTCACAACCTTAAAAATTGGTGACCAGGTTAGAGAATAAGTTTCTCACTTCTTTTTTGGTTACATGGTCTATATGATTTCCATTATTACACTCTTTTTACACTTTAATCATAAACCAATGACTATTATGGACCTGAATACAAGGCTAACTTGAATACAAGAATTGTGCTCGAATATGCCCTTGCTTTCACTAGTGCGGCAAAGGATTTATTTCCCAGTGAAGAAGCGAAAAGTGTACCGCTTTTAGGGGGTCAGTTAAGCCCTAAATCGTATTTATTTGATCAAATATTGCCCTAAATCGTTCCTTTTGTCATTTTAGGTACTTTGGAGAAGAAATCTGGAAAAGGAAGCATTTTGGACGTTTTTGGAGCATAAAAGTGAAGAAAACGACAAAGTCTCAAAATCGGCTGGAAAAGTACCTGTGACGGCGTCAAGCTCCATTGTGACGGCGTCAACCCTTGACGCGCCAGAGAGGATTTTGGACGATTAAAAGGGGATGGCGTCAAGAAGGCCATCAAGAAACCCTAACCGCGGCGAGGTGACGGCGTCAGCTCTATAACGTGTCGCCGTCAGATCTGATTTTCTATATATATTCTCATAATTTTTAGTCATTAGTGTGCAACTTTGTGAGAGAGAAACCCTAAGATGATTTTTCTGCTACTTTTAAGGGTTTTATACCCTTGGATCTCCCATGTTCAATTGAAGATAAGTAATCAATTAATCATTCAATATGTCTATGTGTTGTTTGATTATATCTTGTTCTTGTCTTTTATTTAACATGCTAGGCTAGATTTATCTTGTGTTTGCTTAGATCTAATGAAACCTAACTATTGATTATTGGTTGTTGGTGTGTTATTAATTGTATTGGATGATTGTTTATCGATGTTAGGCTTAAGAAAACTGGCTAACCTCCTATACGGTAACTTGCTTGAACGTCTTAAGAAACATGAACCAATGCGTACTAAGGTTTTTATGGTTGTATTTAATGCATGAGCGAATTCTAGTGATCCCATGTTAGGAGCTTCTTAGCCGGCTCGACATAGGAGTGAAGTAGGAGCTTATAGAGTTGGGGAAGTACGTACGCCACCCCACGATTGGTATTAAGGAATACACCCGTCATCCACGCAATTAATACACACTAATCAACCGGTAAAAGATAGTTAGGGAGTAAGGAAATCTAAGTAAACACATTTCTGTCCATATAAGTTCCACAACCTTTTTATTTTTAGTTATTTTATTTTATTTGAAATTGTAGTTATTTGGGTTAGTTGACTAGCAACTAATTCCGCCCACTCCTTCAAACCCGAGATTTTACTTGCTTTTATAAAAATATAAAAAATACAAAAAGAATCTTCCCTCACCCTTAGACCTATTAGAGTAGTTTTTCAATCCTAACGACACTATTCCCCTAGAGAACGATCAATCCCCCGGTACTTGCCACTACACTATACTACATCGGTCAGGTACACTGCCTGGTGGGGATTGCAAGCCTCTTGAGATCCCTCGAGAGGTAAAACCTGTTGTAAGGTCGCAAAACCACGCATCAAGTTTTTGGCGCCGTTGCCGGGGAATAGTTATTGTTTAGGTTGAATTTTTATTTTATTAGGTCTACTCACTAGATTCCTTTCTAGTGAGATTTTTATTTTAATTTTCTAGGATTTCTTTAGTCTATCTATTTTTCTTTGTGTGTTTGTTCGTAATTTCCATTGACTCTTCCGTTCACCATTATGGAGAACGCGAATCCACCATACCACCAACCACGTAATTCACCCACTCCGTATGACATCTTGATGTTTAAACAACATAAAGATGAACCTCTCTATGATGCATGGACTCGTTTTAAATATTTACTCCAAAAAGTCCCTCATCATAACTTCGATTTTTGGTCCCTAACTCAAATCTTTTACGATCGTGTCGACCGACATGCCCAAAGGGACATTTACTATTTTGCCGGCAGGGATCTTAGGGAATTAAGTGCTGAAGAAGCATGGGAAGCTATTGAGAATTGTGCCAAATATTATTATATAGTAGACAACCCAACAAACATTAATACAAGTCAATTGACCACAAATTTCAAGGATCATGAAACAAGTTTGTTTGGGGATGAGGGTAGAGTTGAGCCACCTAGCTGCATGTCATGGTTAGGTACTACCATAATACAGGGTGAACACTTAGGTGATCTTGATGTGATGGAGGATCTAGCCGAGCATGATCACATTGATCAAAAAGACCTAGGTTTTATGATCGATGACGATGAATCTCAAGAAACACATGATGAATCTTTTGGGCAATTTGAATATAGCAGTCAGAATATTGAGGATGATCCTTATGATTCGGATATAGAAGTTGAGATGCCTAGAGAAGCACTTGAGATACTAGGGAAAATGTTAGGGTTAGATTCTACTAAAACACATGATGAGGATATAGGTGATCTTGACACAAGGAATGATGAGGTAAGTAACATAAGCCCACCAAGTACCCCACAAGTCCTACCATCATTTGAGGCACACACACCACCCGTGACTTACCCAGAAGAAGTAGAAGAGACTATAGGAACCCCAATAGAGGTAGAACCCTTGGACCAAACACAACTAGAGGATATAGGTTTGAATACTTGTAGTCATAACCTTTCTTTTAGTTATATGGAAGTTCCTAGTTTTGATGAACCGGAGCCTCAGCCAAAACCGTTACCTAATCTTCCATCCTTAGATGTAAATTTAGGAATTGAAAAAGGTCCCGATCCACCCATCAAACCATGTAGTCCGGGTAATGTCAAGATTAAGGTAGTAGACTCTAAGCCTTGTAGTGAGGAAGACAATATAGGAGTGAAAAATGACCTTACATGTCTACATCACCCATTCATGATTGATCACAAGAAACATTATGGGTTTAAACCGGGTCTATTGGGTCAAGATGGGTTCCCAATTAGGAGTCTCTCGAAGTTGTTAGAAAATGATCCCTTTTTAGGAGAACACTTTAACTCACCCATTGACCAAAGTGAACTAGGTATGGTTATGATGAAAGGAACACACCCCTTTGAGCATATAATTCATCCACCAATCTTTCCTCACGTGGCATACTCCTACCGAGCTGGTGTGTATCGCTACTATCACCCGCACTTAACCCTAAGTGTAGGGAAAACCTCCCCTATTTCCGTTAAATAAGGGTAGAGTCAGGCTCGTGACTCAAACAAAAATAAGCGCTTCTTGGGAGGCAACCCAAGCTTTATTTGCTTTGTGTGTTTGTTTATTTGTTTGTTTGATTTTATTTGCTTCCGTATGTATGTTTAATTTTTATTATTATTGATTCATGTTCGAAACTAAATTGTGAAAATGCTTTATCTTGTTTTTAACTTCGTCTTAACTACATATAAAGGTATTTTGCAAAAGATAAGTGTAAGGGAAATCCAAATCGGTTTATTAGAAAAAATGAACATGAATCATAATAATATTAAATTGACATACATATTAGTAATTGTTTGAGTCAAATGCTTGTATCGAGTCATAATGATATTTTGCAGGATTTCCAGGAAATAAGGATTGAGTTTTTCCAGAAATTTTCCGGAAACTTAACATGAAAAATCTGTCAGATCACTTCTGACGGCGTCAGACCCCAGTCTGACGGCGTCAGGAACAGTTTTCTGGAATTTTTTTTGAAAGTTTTGTTTTTCTTCCGGAATCATAAAATGCTTTATTAAATCTCTAACTTATAAACTCCAGGAATCTGCAAAATAATCATTCCACAAGCATTATATCCTTATACAGATTTATCCCGCCGATGTTATACAGGTTTTCTTGTTTGTTTTCTCAGGTTTAATAGGTTATTTTGGACAAGGAGATGTATGTGGAATCTAGCTTTTGGCGCTGCTTTAGTCTTGAAGCTTCAACATTACCTTGGAAGAAGATCTAACCATGTTACCTCTTTATCCACCGAGCGAATCAGGGGAGTATTTGATTTCATTCTTTTACCTTATTTACTTTTACATCTTGTTATTTGAACATTGGGGACAATGTTCATCTTAAGTGTAAGGGGGGGGGGGGTAAAGTACGATACCTTAGAGAATACAATTGCACTTGATTTTTATTTGTTTGATGGTAGATGTGTAATAAAACTGAGATAAATACTTGTTAGGGCAATTTTAGTGCCACCAGTAAAAAAAAAAAAAAAAAAAAAAAAAAAAAGTAGAAAAAACATACGGACTACCATCCCGTTTCATTTTATGTTTATTTTATCTTTTTGTTATTTTTTCATTAGCTTAAGTCGAGTCTAGTCTTGGCTTAGCAACGCCATATTGTACATGTAATTAATCAAGATCTTTAACTCGCCACCAGTAAAATATCCTTTATCCAACAAAACCGTGTTTATCATATCCCTACACCTAACGTTATAACCCGTTTAAAAGCCCTCTTTGATAGTTTATCTTAGGTGCTTACGCCTAGTGGAGGAGGTTTTTGATCCTTTCCCTAGCCTATGGTAATCTATTTGCTATGACAGGTAGTGAGAGATATTTTTCATTTTCATTTATGAGATATACTTTTATGACACCTGAGAGATGTGAGTATCTAAACACTACTTGTGAGGTGCTAGTTTGTAATCTCCGTGCTTATTATGATTAAAGTGGAACGACTATTTGTTGTAATTACTTTTATATTAGCATTAAATGACCCCTAACTTGTATTTTGATTATAATAAAAGCGCATTTGCTTGAGGACAAGCAAATCTCAAGTGTAAGGGTATTTGATGAAGCGAAAAGTGTACCGCTTTTAGGGGGTCATTTAAGCCCTAAATCGTATTTATTTGATCAAATATTGCCCTAAATCGTTCTTTTATCATTTAGGTACTTTGGAGAAGAAATTGGAAAAGAAGAAGCATTTTGGACGTTTTTGGAGCATAAAAGTGAAGAAAACGACAAAGTCTCAAAATCGGCTGGAAAAGTACCTGTGACGGCGTCAAGCTCCATTGTGACGGCGTCAACCCTTGACGCGCCAGAGAGGATTTTGGACGATTAAAAGTGGACGGCGTCAAGAAGGCCATCAAGAAACCCTAACCGCGGCGAGGTGACGGCGTCAGCTCTATAACGTGACGCCGTCAGATATGATTTTCTATATATATTCTCATAATTTTTAGTCATTAGTGTGCAACTTTGTGAGGAGAAACCCTAAGACGATTTTTCTGCTACTCTTAAGGGTTTTATACCCTTGGATCTCCCATGTTCAATTGAAGATAAGTAATCAATTAATCATTCAATATGTCTATGTGTTGTTTGATTATATCTTGTTCTTGTCTTTTATTTAACATGCTAGGCTAGATTTATCTTGTGTTTGCTTAGATCTAATGAAACCTAACTATTGATTATTGGTTGTTGGTGTGTTATTAATTGTATTGGATGATTGTTTATCGATGTTAGGCTTAAAAAAACTGGCTAACCTCCTATACGGTAACTTGCTTGAATGTCTTAAGAAACATGAACCAATGCGTACTAAGGTTTTTATGGTTGTATTTAATGCATGAGCGAATTCTAGTGATCCCATGTTAGGAGCTTCTTAGCCGGCTCGACATAGGAGTGAAGTAGGAGCTTATAGAGTTGGGGAAGTACGTACGCCACCCCACGATTGGTATTAAGGAATACACCCGTCATCCACGCAATTAATACACACTAATCAACCGGTAAAAGATAGTTAGGGAGTAAGGAAATCTAAGTAAACACATTTCTCTCCATATAAGTTCCACAACCTTTTTATTTTTAGTTATTTTATTTTATTTGCAATTGTAGTTATTTGGGTTAGTTGACTAGCAACTAATTCCGCCCACTCCTTCAAACCCGAGATTTTACTTGCTTTTATAAAAATATAAAAAATACAAAAAGAATCTTCCCTCACCCTTAGACCTATTAGAGTAGTTTTTCAATCCTAATGACACTATTCCCTAGAGAACGATCAATCCCCCGGTACTTGCCACTACACTATACTACATCGGTCAGGTACACTGCCTGGTGGGGATTGCAAGCCTCTTGAGATCCCTCGAGAGGTAAAACCTGTTGTAAGGTCGCAAAACCATGCATCACCCAGAACTGAGCAAACAAGTAGTCACAGTGAGTAATCCCAAACACCCCCATAACCATAGATTATGCATGTTATGTTTAAAAAATGACGGAATGCGTTTGCTTAAGGTTTTTAAATATGCAGAGATTGTTTTTTCTGCTATTCATCCTATCGCTTGAGTCATATTGGTCTGCTTAATCTAAAATATGCTATATTTTCATTGTCATTATATGGGATATCATTTAACAATATCTCAATATGCTGGCTATATTTTGATCAGCTCTTAAACGCCAAAGCTGAAGTTGAGGAGTTGACAATGGAACCATCTACTCTAGAAATCAAGATGCACAATGTAAGCTCTTTATTTCTGATATCTGAGAGTGCAATTAAGTTTAAAACCACGCTGCACTCTTTTTGGAGGATGGAAACCAAAATCTGGCCCAATTTTAATAGTAGTTTGCTATGATATGTAGAAGTACGAAAATAGGTTTGCTTTGTGTAGTTAACCCTTAGAATTTAGCATAAACTGATAACAAAATGCAGGCTTATTGGTGTTAAGTTTTCTTGGAAATTTCTTCCTGTATCAAGGGTCAGGTGGGATATTACTTATTTCAAAGTTTTGACATCTCAATTGATTGTTGTTTCAAAGATATCCATGTTTATTTATATATATGCTGGAAATTAAAGACTGTATGAAGTTTTCAGGAGTAGCTTGATGATACCAGTGCATACCATCTTGGCTTCCTGTTTGATTTACCAGGTACTTTAAAAATATAACTTTCCAACTTACTGAGAATGGGTAATTTCTTTTGGGTGTGTAATCTTTTTATTAGACGCATAGAAAATGCTTTTAGATAAAGAGATGACTAACTAATTTAGTGATTAGTAGGTCATGTGTAATCAAAACAATGATGCTTGACTGATAGTTCAACAACAAAGATAACATTAATTGTTAAAGAGTGTTTGGGACTGCGTTTTATGAGTGATAATATAATTGTTCCTATGGGAAAACGCATGTAATCACAATATATTAACTGGAAATTTATCATCAAAAAGTGATTATCTGACTCTTACTAGAGAGAATATGTAGTTTTCAACATGCTTTTTCAAACTTTATTTCTTCAAACACATAATCTGTTTTTGGTCTCATGGAGTAGTGTGTTATGAATCATTGTGAAATGAATGCCATGGAAATAATATATGGTTCCAATGAAATTTAATTGGATGCCGTTTGATTAAACAATTTTTAATTAAAGTATGCGTCAAGCAAACCAGAATGAGGGGTATTTGGAACATTGCACATGCTTGAACTACCGATATGTACACCCTCTTGGTCTCATAGTGTAGATGTGTTATTTTGGTCTCCTGTGTTGTGGGGTATAAAGCCCAGTGGTCTCTTAAAAGTCAAAGTCAATAAGTCAAGGAGTTCATAGAGAAGTGCTTAGTCCATGTCTCGTAAAGATTGCTTGCAAAAGAGCTCTTAAAAGATCCATTCCTTTCCATTGTAAGTATAAAGGAGTGTGCACATAAACCTGTTAGCCTTGCTTGGTAAACCTGTCAATGTACAATTCATATCCCATAGACGTAGATTGAGAGCAAGATGTTGTTTGGTAGATCATGTGTGAAGAACAACACTAGCATTCCCCATTATTGGTTAGCTAAGGTAGCGTTTTTCTTTATTCAGGAACGAAAACGTGCAGCGACGATCCACGTGTCAGACAAACAAGGATCATGCTTTGATAATGGTGAGTTAGTATTACATCCTTCTTGAATGTTAGGGGATCTAATATTAATTTTTTTTTAAATAATAATAAATAAATAAATAAAAAATCATCTCTATCTGTTATGTTGGTCATAATTGTAACCAAAAATTTTAATGGTTATGTTTATATCTCACACATGGATGATATACTTTGTTTGTGACTATAGATGGTCATAGGTACACTGGTGGCGGCACATACATGGTTTTCGAATACGTGGACCATGGCTTAACAGGACTTGGTGATCGTACAGGACAAAAATTTACAGCCCATCAGATTAAGGTAATTTGATTAAATTTGATGCAAGTCTTCGGAACCTTTAGTGGAGGTGATAATATTGATGGCTAGGATACCGGATTCGGCTCAAAAGAGAACATTCTTTTATATCCTTCATAAAGAATATACTCCGCAATTTGTAATAACATATGATATTCATTAGATATATTATATAGTTGACTTTACCCTTTGTTTGACCCATTTTTGTTAAGGGTCTATTTATAAATTTTAATCGTTTGACCCAACTCCTATCACTATTTGCTTGCAGTGTTATATGTTACATGAGACAACTATTGACCGGGCATCAGTATTTTCATGTCAATCAAGTACTGGACAGGGATTTAAAAAGTAATCGCCTCAACAAATTCATCAGTTGTTCGTTCTTTACTTCTCTTCATTAGCTTCTTATATGCGTTGAAATTTTTCTGTACAGGTGCTAGTCTTTTTATCAATAATTCGGGACTTCAATAATTACTCTACTCAAATTGCTAGAGATTTTAAGGTAACACGCCTACTTTTCTTGGTAATGTTTCTTTGCATGATCTTTGCATATAAGCTGTGAAATTAGTGAAACGTCATATGTAATTTTTATGAACTTAAAGTTAGAATATTTAAATCGCTTAGTGAAGTTTGCGGTGGAAAATTTAACATTACAGCCTTCTTACGTGTTGATGGAAGTGATGTGATTCAAAAATACCTCGGAAAAGGTCCTAAATTGGTTAAGGAACTCTTTAGAGTTGTAAATTCTGTCTCTCCATCCATTGTATTCATTGATGAAATTGATGTCGTTGATACATAGAGGTATACTCAACTGCATTAGAGCTTTTTTAAGTTTTAAACTTTGCTATGTAAGTGAGATCTAATCATGATCATAATGCAGGTATGACGCCCAATCTGTGGTGAACGTGAAATTCAAATAACCATGGTGTTGGCCAATGACCACTAAGAAAATTGAAAGTCTTGACCTGACCTTGCTCCAACCTGCTTGTATTGACAGGAAGATAGAGTTTCACTTCCTGACATTAAAACCGGACCTATTTTCCAGATATTATTTAATAACATTTGCACCAACGTTTATACACGTAGCAAGATGGGTGGGAGGGTAATGGGTCAAAGTAGGTTTAGACTGCAACATTTCGTTTTTAGTGGGCCAAAATGGGCTTAAGCTGGCTGGGTTGAGCTTTAAACATTTCTTAAATGAATCATTGAATACAAATTATTATTTTACTAAAATTAATATATGAACTTTTGAATAAGGGCTATGGTGGCCACCCAAGTACTTGATTATTGTCACAAGCCTACTTAAATGTCGAACTAACATAATGGCCAGTAGGGCGCATAACCACAAACACATCAGATTACTAGAAATGTCTTATAAAGATTAAAACCGTTGATGGGGTCTTAACATGTCACAGGTCTATAGTGTTGTCTATACGAAGATTTTGAGGACTTTTTAGTCATTCAACATGTTCTTTGTTGGAATTAATATACAAGTGAGATCTAATCATGATCATAATGCAGGTATGACGCCCAATCTGTGGTGAACGTGAAATTCAAATAACCATGGTGTTGGCCAATGACCACTAAGAAAATTGAAAGTCTTGACCTGACCTTGCTCCAACCTGTTTGTATTGATAGGAAGTTAGAGTTTCACTTCCTCACATTAAAACCGGACCTATTTTCCAGGTATTATTTAATAAAATTTGCACCAATGTCTATACACGTAGTAAGATAGGTGGGTGGGTAATGGGTCAAAGTAGGTTTAGACTGCAACATGTCATTCTTAGTGGGTCAAAATGGGCTTAAGATGGCTGGGTTGAGCTTTAAACATTCCTTAAATAAATCGTTGATTACAAATTATTATTTTACTAAAATTAATATATGAACTTTTGAATAAGGGATATGGCGGACACCCAAGTAATTGATCGTTGTCATAAGCCTACTTAAATGCCGAACTAACTTAAATGCCAGTAGGGTACATAATCAAAAACACATCAGATGACTAGAAATGTCTTATAAAGATTAAAACCGTTGATGGGGTCTTAACAGGTCACAGGTCTATAGTTTTGTCTATATGAAGATTTTGAGGACTTTTTAGTCATTCAACATGTTCTTTGTTGGAATTAATATACAAGTGATACAATTTAAAAGTTGCTTCATCATTCTCCTTTTAAGTGTTCCAATTATATTAGGAGGTTGTAAACTTGGGTGCCTGTCGACCATCGAAGATAATATTTTTATTTTCAGGTGTTTTTATTTTGTAGTCACCGCCAAAGGGTTCAATGATGAAACTCAGTGCTAACGAGTCACGACGGGTGAGCTTGGGTACGGGCCAATCCATTGTGAGTGACATTTCCTGTTTATGTTCATAGTTGCAACATCGGGTATGACCTATTTGATTTGATTAAATGCTTATATATTGTAAATTAAATGCATGGACTATGATAACCGTCATGCATTTTATTTTATTTTTTAGGAGGTTCTATATGAAAGGTTAGATTTGTTTTATTTTCTGATGGTCATTGAAATGAATTCTAATAGGAAGGTGTGTTGTCTGATGTGTGCTGTTATGAGGTTTATAGGTGTATAATTATTCATATAGGCCCATACGCCAACTAAAGCCAAACACCCCCTTTGACTTTTGAAGATATTAGATTATGTTTATTTATGTTTACCATAAGCATGTACCGGCCAGTTATTCCTGTTATATACGCTTTATAGAATGTAATAAGCAAATAAGCTCTTAAATAATATATAATTAATTAATGATAAAAGAATCAAATTCATTTAGTGATCATTTAGAAAACCATGAGTCTTAATCTACTGCAAGGTCTCCCTTAATCCACAGGAAGGTGTTCATTACGCGACAGGAAGGTGTTTAATTCTCCCATAATCGGTCATTGCCGAAATATCTGAAAGTTTCCATGTAGCAGTAGTGGTATATAATAGTATCATTTATTATGATTAACTTTTGACTTTTGACTCTGGTTGTGGTTTATAGGCTTCGATCTGAGTTACCGTTTATTTTGTATCAAACACCCTATCAAGTGTGACATAATATGAAAAGTGTCAACACTAGTCTTACATGAATTAGAGATAATATAAAGCAACATGTAAGGCTTGTCACAATAACACAAACTTAGACATATAATAACTAGCAAGCCATGACATAAACACAACTAACACAACATAAGCAACAAACCACACAAATATAAATGCAAAGCAAAACATAAATGTAAATCGGTAAATGCAAAGGTAAAAATTAAAGAGATGAGTAAAGAAAGCGCAAACCGGACACGATGATTTATAGTGGTTCGGTCACGAAGCTCCTCTTCGCCCTACTCCACTCCCCGAGTACCCAACTCGAGAGTTACTTCACTAATCAACAAGCTCCCTTCTTAGCGGAGAAAACCATACAACGTCGCTTACAATATTTTCTGACACTAAGCTAGATGTCGAGTTCTTCTTCGGGTACAACCAAACCCGTTATGTTTTATGGCCCAACATAACAAACCTTGTGTTTTAAGGCCTAAATACATAAACCGCGTCGCTTACATTATTTTTCGACACTAAGTTAGATGTCGAGTACTAATATAGCTAGTACCAATCTCACTCACGATCCACCCGATCTTCACAAATCACACAAGCTACAAGATCCACATGATCTACACTCGATCTACCCGATCTACTCACGATCTACCAGATCTACTCACGATCTACCCGATCTACCTTATCTTCACACGATCTACCCGATCTACCTTATCTTCACACGATCTACCCGATCTACTCACTATCAACACTAGCTACACAAGATCTCTCCGATCTCTACATGATCACAATGATCCACACGAACTAACTAAACAAGATGATAGACAACTTGATGTATATCAAGATACAACAAGTACGTAACGAATGTTACGAGTGCACTACACTAACACTATAACACTTTGTATCTTTGTGATACGATGTGTTCTTCTCTTGCACTAATAGATGAATGAAGGTGATCACTTGAATGGATGATTGGATCACTCTTAAACAAAGATAAACTAACTACATGATCAAAGGAGAGTATATGTGATAGGAGATTTGAACTCAAAAAATTGTGTGTGAAAAAGGATGCCTAAAAACTGTGGAATGGACTAGTATTTATAGGCAAAAGAAATCTGATCGTTACAGTGGGCACGGTACCACTAAATGCCCGACGGTACCACTAAATTTAGTGGTACCGTCCCAGACAGGGACGCTCCAAATTTTGTTTTTAGTGGTGAAAGTTTATTTGGGGAAGTTTGGAGCTGATTTGGGGGGAAAATAGCTGTTGGTGATTTTAAACTTATTTTTCAAATTAAAACATTTGTTTTTAATTCAAAAATAATTTGTAAAATGTATTTTTGAAAAAATGTTTTGTCACATTAAAAATGTAAAGTTTAGAGAAAAATATAATCCTTTGATCATTAGTCAAGTTGTAGATTTGTTTGTTCATACATTGAGTGATTTACGTCGGGATGGAAATCTACGACTTTGTTGAAGCATACTTGAGATGTCGAGAGATGTTGATGTGAGTATGCATTGATGATTTGTGTTTACAAGTAACTTGTGCATTTTACGTTATGCATTACAAGTTACATGTTTGTCATTATTAAAACCGAATAAACCATTTAGTTTAAATATCGTAATATTTGCACTAACAATCTCCCCCTTTTTGATGATGACAAATATATAAACCGTGACACAAAGTAAAATGTAAAGGTTACCTCTTTACACTTCCTTTTCCCCCTTTTGTCAAAGCAAAAAGGTAGTTGCCTCGAGCTCTCCCTCGAATTCATTCCCTACTCCCCTTATTTCACTACCTTCCTTTCTTCCTAAAAAGGCGAGCTTGCATCGTCCCAGTGAAGTCTTCAATCATCACTTTTAGAAAGACTCCAAGCTATGTATTCAAATACTCCCGAGCTCCCCCTAGCTCAATGCTCCCCTATGGTAATTGTATTCCCTTCTATTTTTTACCTTTGTTTCTAGCGAATCCATGGATCAAATTCTTACAAAGGCTTTTCCTACATCAAAGATTAGCTTTGTGCAACATAATATATAAAAGAATAGGAGCAACATTATAAGGATATGTTAGGAATTAAGCTTAAGCAGTTAAGACTGTTGGAGGTAACAGTTAGGACTGTTGAAGGAAGAAGTTAAGACTGCTGAAGAGTGTTGAAGACATGAGCAGTTAAGACTGCTGAGAGAAGAAGTTAAGACGGTTTATAATTTATGTAAAGTAGATAAATATGGAAAATATATTGTGTATATCGTATAAGAATAGATTGATAGTTATCTTGTACAGGAATCCTTAGTCTATAAAAGGATTGCCTAGGTTAAGGTTTAGATACACATTACGATACACAACACATATACGTACTAGAAAGATTCAAGGTTGTAAACCCTAGTGATAGGAGATCACTCGCATTATTTTCTAATAATATTGAATCGTTGAAGGTTGTTTATTCTGTGTTCTTTGTTTATTCAATTCATACAAAACACACAAGGTCTTCTAAGTGCTAGCTAGTAAATTCCGCGTGCTAGACTAAGTATAATTCTTCGTATCACATCTAACACAAGGAGTGTGTGTAGATCCGGTCAAGTGGTATCAGAGACAGGCTGCTGATACATAGATTTAGAATATCCGAGAAGAACAAAGATGGACATGGAAACGACACCATCCACAACCAACATTGCTGCTAAGCTTCCTATGCTTAAACCTAATGAGTTCGACTTGTGGAGACCTCGTATTGAGCAGTTTTTCCAAGAGCAAGACTATGCACTGTGGGAGATCATTGAAGATGGAAACTCTTTTACCCCTGTTGAAACAACAACTATTGTTGAAGGTAAATCTGAGACTACAGTGCAGACAAAGCCAACCACTAATGAAGAGAAGGAAAGATACAAGAATGATATTAAGGCTAGAAGTTTGCTTCTGATGACTATTCCCAATGATCAGTTGCTGAATTTTAGTAAGTTCAAGTGTGCTAAATCTCTTTTCGAAGCTATTGTTGCAAGATATGGTGGGAATGAAGCCACCAAGAAAACCCAGAAGACCCTTCTCAAGCATCAGTTTGAGAACTTTACTGCAACAAGCAATGAGTCGTTGGATCATATGTTCAATAGGCTTCAAAAGTTGGTGAGTCAATTGGCTATTTTAGGGATTGAGATGCCTCAGGAAGATCTCAACTCAAAGTTTCTGAGAAGTCTACCTTCTGAATGGGCTATGCATGTGGTAGTATGGAAAAACAAGCCTGATATAGATTCCATGAGCTTAATGGATCTATATAGCAACTTCAAGATAGTTGAACATGAGATTAAGAAGTCTGCTGGATCAAGCTCAAGCTCAGGGAATTTGGCCTTTGTATCAACTCCCAGTTCCTCAAGTCCAGATGAAGAAGTGCAAGTTGCTGGAGCAGTTGGAACTGCTAGTGCAAATCTTGGTACTGCTAGCACCTCAAGCAGTACTAGTGGACTTTTGAATGATGATACTTATTGTGCTTTCCTGACTACTCAGCACAATGGAAGTATGTTGACTCATTCAGATCTTCAAGAGATTGATGAAGATGATATTGAAGAGATGGATATTAAGTGGCAACTCTCTCTTCTCAGTTTGAGAGCTAGAAGATTCTTAAAGAAGACTGGCAAGAAGATTGTCATAAACAGTAATGATGTTGCAGGTTATGACAAATCCAAGATTGAGTGCTACAATTGCCACAAGAAAGGTCATTACTCAAGGGAGTGCAGATCGCCAAGTTAACAAGATGGAAAGAGTAAAGCATATGGAAACAAGTCAAGAGTTGTGGAGGTTACTGATTCAAGCTCGAAAGCCATGGTTGCTATTGATGGCTTATGATTTGACTGGAGCTATATTGCAGAGGAGGAAGCAGAAGCATCTACAGAGGTTGCTCTCATGGCATTTTCTGATTCTGAGGTACAAGTTTCAAAATGTTCTAAATCTTGTAAATCTTTAAAAGAACTAGAAACACTTAAAACAAGATATGAGAGTCAGTGGAAAGAATTAAAAGAAACTGCTTTTAGCTTAGCAAATCATAAGAGAGTGATGCGTGTTGTGTGTCGTTGCGATTTAGAAGTTTTAATGCCTACTCAAGTTTTAAATTTATAATTAGCCGACTTATCAATAACACACACACTTAACGAGCAGTGTACCCGGTCAGTATGAATATAATGGTAAGTAGAGTGTCGATCACTAAGAGTGGAACGTATTATCTAGTTATTCTAATCAGTATTTTAATATATTAAGTTAGCTATACAACCTATTCTAACGCAAGGGGGTTCAGCCTGAGAGACTGGCACGATTTGGTTGCAATTAAATAATAAAATAAACCAATAGGCACGAATCAGCAAGTAGCACACACGTACACAGATAAATACTCGAGACAATAAGAGGGCTGTCCTGATAATAAGTAGTTTGTCACTTGTTTTATTGCTAGTGTTATATGAAGTGTATAGTTCGATGCAACGCACCGAGATTAAGTCCTTTCTCGTTGGTTCTAATCTTATCGGCGAGTAAACCCTTAATGATTACTTATGACTATCCCGTTTATCTTTCTCCTACTTTTCTACAGACCATAGAATGCATAGGCGATCTAATAAACAGGCGAGGGCAGAGGCATGGCGACCCGATCAACGCTCAGCTAGACACAGAGGTTATCAATGCACTAATAAAAGTCACCAATGACATCAACATATAAACTTTAATTAATGAGAAAGCAGTTTTAAGGGAGTGCAATCTTTCCGTTGTCACATTACACAAGCCACCAATCTTGATGAATTAAAGTTTACTAACACAATAAAACAAAACTAATTAATGAATTAAACACATGCAGCACCTTCTTACAGCTCTTGTATCTTTGATTTGGGTGTGTCTTGTGCTGCTGCCTTGACTGAATTCGTCCTAGGTTTCTGGTCTTCGGTCTTCTGTTAAAAACTTCGGAACTCTTAATTCGTCTGGTCTTTGGGGTATTTATAGTTTCTGTCTGAGGGTAAGATGCGGCGCATCTAGTAAGTAGATGCGGCGCATTTACTTAACTTCGCGTGGGGTCCAAGATTATAATATTCAGGAATATTCGTACACCGCCAGAAGATGCGGCGTAACTCCATAATAGGATGCGGCGCATGTCCTCTTGTATCTTGGATCGTATCTGGTGAAATATTGATAGTGATGCGGCGCATGTCATAAGTGAGATGCGGCGCATCTGGAGCAGAATAGTCTTGATCTTGTACATTTCGGTAGACTCTTAACTTCTTGCATGTTTTGCTCCATAATTAGTCCAAAATCGCCAAGTTTCACCAAATTCTTGTTTTCAACTGAGAATTACAAAAGTAAACGATTAAGTATCAATCCTCATACATAGTATAGTAAAACAAGTCAAATTAATAGGATAAATGATAGTAATAAAATGTACTTATTTGAGTTCATCAAATATCCCCCCACTTGAACTTTACTTGTCCCCAAGTAAACCTTAGAATTAATCTTATGAAAATGTATCCTAAAAGATATTAGGATTTATTTTTATATTTAAGCATGTATTCGTTTTTGTCATAATCATACAACTAAACACTTAACGAATTAGAAGTAAAATAAAATATTTTGATAAAAGCAAATCTAATCGTTTAACTGTCCAGTCGCGACGAATATTCTATCATAAGCTTGGCAAGTATACACATCTCCTCCACTAAAGCCAAGGAATAACAAGTCTAAAGCGGTAAAAAGGGTTTTTTAGGCTTAAGGGTTAATTATTCTTAATCACTATCGATCTCAAATTCCAGAAAAGGCGACAAAATCACAAATACATGATCGAATCCACGAACACGATACTTGCAATTGCTCAAATCCTTAACTCGAATAGGCTAAAGATAGGTCCAAACTTCACCAATAATAATATATCAAAAAGGGCGACAAAATCATAAATACATAGTCGAATCCACGACTACGATACTTAAGATTGATCAAATCCCTAATCTCAATAAATCAAAGGTTTGGTTGGATAAAGAATAATAGGGTATGGATAATTTTTGGGATATAAATTGGTGTAAAAATAAAAAAACAAAACAAACAAAACAAATAAATTAAAATCTTAAGTGTGGTTAATCACTATCTTAACCATCCCATGAATAAGACTCATATCATTGAATAACTCACGCTTTAACACTTGAAACATACGCTTTAGGTAGACACGAATTATACTCAACAAGATCTTAATCAAAGAATAAACCTTAGTTGACGTTCCCATAACTGCCAACTCCCATTCAATCCATAGATATAATATACAACAATTAGTGGTGATATCGACCACTTACATAACTTTACATCGTTGGTTAAAACAAACATCCAACTTTCTTCTTTTTTTCTTTTTCTTTTCTCATTTTTTTTCGATTTTTTTTTTTTTTTTTTTTTTTTTTTTTTTTTTTTTTTTTTTTTAACATAAACATAGATGTGTAAAATTTCACCACATCACTAAAACAATAATTCTGGATAATTTTTCCATACTTTTCATGACTTCAGAAATAACGGTAATAGTGAAAGTAGTAAACACACGAAAAATAAACTCGAAGATATACAATATTTACTTTCACTCCAATTGCATTGTGCAATTTCCCGACCTAACCATAGATAATGAATTACGCACGCGAACACAGGTAATGTAAGGAAACACACTTTGCCTAAAGCAATTAACCAACCACGGATTCTAATCTACAGGGTAGGCTAAGGTGTAAGGGTGTAACGAAACATTATAACAAAGGTGTAAGAAACGAAAGGAATGGCTCTGAGTGTTTTTCTAGGGGTATCTTACTCTAAAAATGAGAGTAAACAAAGGGTTTATACGGGGGTTAACTAACCAGTGTAGTTAGCTAATATCACATAACATATAAGGCTATTTGGGTGTAATCCTAGAATTTACCAATTTAGACAAGTCATTCCAATTATATAAAATAATACTTATTATGGTGGTCTCGAATAGTATACAAGCCAAGTTCTAAAGTTTACAAGTCACCGGCACACTCATAGATTTGTGAATTTTGAAAAATCACAATTTTTGAAAATAACGTCATGTGTGCAGCTATGCAACTTAGACTTTAAACAAAAACATGCTAAAAAATTTTAAATTTTGATATATTAAGCACATTTTAAGCATATTTTGAAAAGTTTAGGACAAGTAAGTGTTAAGTGTTCTAATTCTCCAATCCCCCCACTTAAGTTAAACAACGTCCTCGTTGTTTGTATAAAAGGTTAAAAACTGGAAAATAAAAGAATTAGAACAGAAAAACTCCCCTGAGATTTGCTCGGTATGATCCTCCATTAGTATTAGAGCAAAAATCATCTTTCTTGTGGATTAGAACGTTTAAGCTTCATATTCGATGTATCCACAGGAAATGCAGGAATCTATAATACCACCAAGGCTTCAAAACACACCTAAGATAAGAAAGGTTCAAACTTGCATAATACATTAGTAGTTAGGTAAAAATAAAACATAAAAATTAAAAATGAAAATCTTCAGGTCAGTCGATGCGCCGTATCTTATGGAAGAAGATACGCCGTATCGAGCCTGGAATAAATACGGATCAGAATAAAAGATGCGCCGCATCCTTAACCAGGGATGCGCCGCATTTAAAATAAACTGATAAATAGTTTTAAATTCGAAAATAAAAATAAATGCAGAAAAATAAAATAAGATATGACCATTGCAGGAGATGCGTCGCATCTCAGGATTGAGATGCGCCGTATCCTCTGCGGCCTGACTGACTCGACACATAAACAGAAAATTAAAAGATAAATCCGGGTTGTCTCCCGGTAAGCACTTGTCTTTATTCCAGAGTCTTCAAGTTAGACTCACGTTCAGCTCTTTAGTATCGATCATTGAAGGAGTCGGAAACATCGCGCTCCCTCATTGCCAATTCGGTAATATTGAACACTCCTTGCTCGTCCTTGATTTCCACGCCGTTCTTCTTCAGTATCTGTATAAACAAAGTTCTGTCCCTTTCGGGCAGAGATGACAAAATGATAGACGGGAAATTCTTATTATCATATAGGCATAAATAAGCAAGGTGGGGTGGTAGTTCAATAAACATATCATTATTCAAATACGTTTTCTCAACTATTCTCCTACGTTTGTTAATTACTACGCAATCATACCACTCATCATCGGAATCATTAACAACATCGCGTCTAAGTTCGGTAGGTACATTTAGGTCAATAAATTCCTCAAAGTTCTCATGATTAGGATTAGTTGAGTTGTTTTGAATCAATGTTTCCCCCATAAGCCTAGCTTCAAGATCGAGGTCCATACGCTCTCTTAATCCTAGCATGTAGACACCTCTAATTATGCTTTTAATAGGATCTTGGCACTTATAGACCAGTTTATTATTCCCTACCCTTAATGAGATTTTTCTTTTAAACACATCAATCTTAGCATGGGCAGTAGACAAGAAAGGTCGACCAAGGATTAAAGGAATCTTAATATCCTCGGGCATATCTAAAATAACAAAGTCTACAGGGAAAATAAACTTCTCAATCTTAACTAGCACATTATTAGCAATCCCTTCAGGTCGTTTTACCGTTTTATCATCCAATTCAATAAGTAACTCAGTTGGTGCTAATTTTCCTAGTCCTAGGGTAGTGAATGTCTTAAGAGGCATAACACTAACACTAGCTCCTAAGTCAGCTAACACATTATTGAAAGATATATCATTAATTGAACAAGGTAGAGTAAAACTTCCTGGGTCTTTTTCTTTACGAGGCAAGGCATTTAAATCAGTTGCAGAGCTCCCTTATTTCATTGTAGCCTTGATCTCTTCTTCAATCTTTGTCTTTTCTTTGAGTAGTCTCCTTAAACTGATTGAAGAATTAAAGAAAAATTCGGGTCTTGCACCATCATTACCATTCATCGATCTTCTAGGCAAGTAAGGAGTGACTTCTTCAGTGGTGCTTATGGCCTTGACATGATCTCTTGGGTTGGTTTCGGTTGAGCTAGGTAAACTTCCGTATCCCCTTTCTTGAAGAACTTTGCTCATTTGACCAATTTGTTGTTCCAGTGCTTTGATCGAAGCTCCTTGATTTCTTGTAGTAGTGTCCGTTGAAGCTCGGATTTCTTTGATCATAGCAGTATTCTCTTCATGTCTTTTAGCAGCATCGGCCATAATTTGCTTTAGAGTGTCATCTAAAGTCTGCCTCCTCTCTTGATAAGCGGGATTAAAGTTGTTCTTTTGATAGAACCCCGGGGTAGCTTCCCTAAATCTTCCTGAAGGTCGGAATGGTTGTCCAAATTGGGTGTAATATGCTTCTTCAAACGTCTCACTTTCATTCTTATTCGGGCAATCTTTAGTGTAGTGAGGTCCTTCGCACTTTTCACATCCAACTTGGGCAGCATACACTTTTTCATCACGCTTCTTCATCTCTCTACTAATTTTATCCAATTGAGCTTGAATAGCAGCAATCCCATCAAAATTAGTGCTGCTCTTAGATCTAGTAGAGGTCCCATCGTGCCATTTTTGAGAATGATCAGCAGCGTCTTGGATTGCTTTCCTGGCATTGGTTGCACTCATTTGAGGCACAGCTCCCTTAGCATCCAAGATTTGTCTAGTAGGCACGTCCAATCCTTGATAAAACAATATTATCTCCTGCATAGGGGTTAGATAGTGTTCATGACATTTTATCAGTAAATCTTTAAATCTTTCCCAAGCTTGATAAAGAGTTTCATCAGGCTCTTGCTTGAAATTGTTGATAGCCTCCATCTTTTTAGCAGTCCTAGCAGGTGGACAATATCTCTTCAGGAATTTGCTTTTCAAACCTTCCCATGTAGTGATTGAACTAGCAGGTTCATTCCTTAGCCACTTGTTAGCAGCTCCTTTTAGCGAGATTGGAAAGATTCTTAGCATGAGTTGATCGTCAGTGACTCCTTCTGAAGTAAACAAATCCGCAATCTCGAGGACCTTTTCAACATGTTCATTAGCATCCTCGTGTTCCGATCCACTGAAAGCATTCTCTCTTAGTTCCTTGAGAAACTGACCTTTCAATTCAAACTTTGACTTATCATCAAACTTTGGTCTAGCAACTCCTGAAGTGTGATCAGCACGGGTTTTGTTCATGTATTCCTCCATAGTTGTGTTTTCGCCCATTGTTTCTATTTCTTCTTCCTCTTTCTCTTCAGAAAAATAATCAAGCTCGAATGAACTTGAAGTATCAAAGCTTTTTGTGTTGAAAAGCCTTTTAAGCGAATGAAAGACTCGTTCAGGATCTTCGAAAGGTTGAATCAAGTTCTTTGTAGAACTCCTGGTCATGCACTTCCTGAAATCAACACAAAAATATCAGTAGGGTGTGCTCAAGAAAGTAGTATATCAGAAAATTAACAACGAAAACGGAATACGAAAAATTAAAGTTACTGATATCTGCAGACGATGCGCCGTATCCAAAAAGATGGATACGCCGTATCTTATAATCGTTAAAATTAAATCAGACTTTTATTCAGAAAATAGATACGCCGCTTAGAAATTTGAATGCGCCGTATCAATTTTAATAATCAAAAATCGATATTTATAAAAATTAAATGCGTCGTATTAACAAAAGTTAATGCGCCGTATTTTCGTTACGTTTCAAAATATAAGATTTTTGATTCAGAAGATACGCCGTATCGATAGATATCGATGCGCCGTATCTGTTTAATAATTCGAAAACTGTTTTTAATTAAAATAATAGATACGCCGTATCTGCTAAAGCAGATGTGTCGTATGGCGTTAAAGTTTAGAATTTTTTTTTTATCAAAAACAGATACGCCGTATCTTGGGGAAAAGATGCGTCGTATCGCTTTATCGCTTAGAAAAAATTTCTTATTAAAAACAGATACGCCGTATCTTGGGGAAAAGATGCGTCGTATCGAATTAATTAAACGTGTTGTATTTTATAAAAAATTGAATGCAATACGCCGTATCTGAGAAATCAGATGCGCCGTATCGTTCGATTTAGCTCAGTACAACGATAGCAGAACACACAAAATACAAAAAATAAAAACAAATAAAAACACACGAAAATAAACACAAACAAAAGCAAACAAATAACACACGAAAACAGAAAATATGCAAAATAGTACAATGAATGCAAATTAAACTAATACACAACAAAGTTAGCGGTTAGATTAAAAAAATTAAAAACCTAATTAAAATACTAATCAAATTAACAGATAATAACAATTCACTCCTCGGCAACGGCGCCAAAAACTTGATGCGTGTCGTGTGTCGTTGCGATTTAGCAGTTTTAATGCCTACTCAAGTTTTAAATTTATATTTAGCCGACTTATCAATAACACACACACTTAACGAGCAGTGTACCCGATCAGTATGAATATAATGGTAAGTAGAGTGTCGATCACTAAGAGTGGAACGTATTATCTAGTTATTCTAATCAGTATTTTAATATATTAAGTTAGCTATACAACCTATTCTAACGCAAGGGGGTTCAGCCTGAGAGACTGGCACGATTTGGTTGCAATTAAATATTAAAATAAACCAATAGGCACGAATCAGCAAGTAGCACACACGTACACAGATAAATACTCGAGACAATAAGAGGGCTGTCCTGATAATAAGTAGTTTGTCACTTGTTTTATTGCTAGTGTTATATGAAGTGTATAGTTCGATGCAACGCACCGAGATTAAGTCCTTTCTCGTTGGTTCTAATCTTATCGGCGAGTAAACCCTTAATGATTACTTATGACTATCCCGTTTATCTTTCTCCTACTTTTCTACAGACCATAGAATGCATAGGCGATCTAATAAACAGGCGAGGGCAGAGGCATGGCGACCCGATCAACGCTCAGCTAGACACAGAGGTTATCAATGAACTAATAAAAGTCACCAATGACATCAACATATAAACTTTAATTAATGAGAAAGCAGTTTTAAGGGAGTGCAATCTTTCCGTTGTCATATTACACAAGCCACCAATCTTGATGAATTAAAGTTTACTAACACAATAAAACAAAACTACTTAATGAATTAAACACATGCAGCACCTTCTTACAGCTCTTGTATCTTTGATTTGGGTGTGTCTTGTGCTGCTGCCTTGACTGAATTCGTCCTAGGTTTCTGGTCTTCGGTCTTCTGTTAAAAACTTCGGAACTCTTAATTCGTCTGGTCTTTGGGGTATTTATAGTTTCTGTCTGAGGGTAAGATGCGGCGCATCTAGTAAGTAGATGCGGCGCATTTACTTAACTTCGCGTGGGGTCCAAGATTATAATATTCAGGAATATTCGTACACCGCCAGAAGATGCGGCGTAACTCCATAATAGGATGCGGCGCATGTCCTCTTGTATCTTGGATCGTATCTGGTGAAATATTGATAGTGATGCGGCGCATGTCATAAGTGAGATGCGGCGCATCTGGAGCAGAATAGTCTTGATCTTGTACATTTCGGTAGACTCTTAACTTCTTGCATGTTTTGCTCCATAATTAGTCCAAAATCGCCAAGTTTCACCAAATGCTTGTTTTCAACTGAGAATTTCAAAAGTAAACGATTAAGTATCAATCCTCATACATAATATAGTAAAACAAGTCAAATTAATAGAATAAATGATAGTAATAAAATGTACTTATTTGAGTTCATCAGAGAGCTTTAGCTGTGTTTGAAGAGAAAATTATTCATTATCAAAACAATGAGTCTAAGTTTTCTGATGATATGATTATTGTTAAGAGAGACTTAATGTTTAGAGAGAATGAAGTTACTGTTTTAAAACATGAGTTAGAACAGGTTAAGAAAGCTAAGGAGAACATACAGATGAGTGTAGACACTCTTGAATACACATCAAAAGGTGTTCAAAAGATAATTGAGAGTCAGATCCAAAATAAAGCTAAGTCAGGCCTAGGATATAAGTCAGTTCCACCTCCTTATAGAGGAATTCCATCACCCAAAGGTATAGACTTAGAACGTACAGGACTCCCTGAATTTCAATTACCTGAACTTAACTATGGTCCTCAACCTAAGAAGGATGTAGTTGATAAACCTGTGTTTGTTAGTGCAAGTGATAAGTCACTATCTGAGGACAAGGTGTCTTCTGATAGGTCCTCACCTAAGGACTCAGATGCTCCAACAATTGAGGAATGGACTTCTGATGATGAGGATGATCAGGCTGTGGTTAAGCCTGTTATTTATAAAGTGGAGGAACCAAAAGTTCCAAAGATGGTTAAACCTGAGACTGTTAGGCCTAGTTCAAATGCCAAACCTTTTAGACCAACAGTTAGGTATTCAGAGATGTATAGAACCACAAACAAGCCAAGAGGTAACCAGAGGAATTGGAATGACCTCAAATCCCACCAATTAGGAAAGGATTTTGTGTGCTATAGGAAAGCTTGTTACTCTTGTGGTAGCTTTGATCATCTTGCAGCTTTTTGTGATAAGTATGTTAGAGGGTATTCAATCTAGAGCATGTGTCTAGAGAGACCTAAAACTCCTCCTAGGAATGACAAGATGATACCCAGATCAGTTCTTTTGAGGTCTGGACCTAGAGCAGTTTCAACTGCTAGACCAGCAGTTCCAACTGTCAGACCTATGAGACAGATTCACCCAAGGCCACCAGTTCAAAAACCAATAAATGTTTTTAAACCATCATACACAACTGGTAAAAGAACTTTTTATGAGAAAGCAGTGGTGAAAAACCAAGTTTGGAAACCTAAGGTAACAACTGCCAAGCCAGCAGTTCCAACTGCTAGCAGGGTAATTGGTACTAGTGTGAATAAAAACACTGCTAAGGGAAACATGGGTAATGGAGTGAATGCTTCAGCATGTTGGGTATGGAGACCAATTCAACCTAATGGTGCTAAGACTGTTTTGAAAAGAATGAATTATGTTGATGCTAGAGGAAAGCCTAAGTCTGTTTTGGCTTGGGTTCGACAAGAAAACTAATTTTTCTTGTTATATGCATTGTTAGTCATATGCTTGTATTTGGTTTCTTTGTTTTTGGACTAACAATTGCAGGATTGGAGAGAAAACACCAAGGGATTATGAATGCTTGATGTTTTGGACTAAATGGTGTTCTGGAGATTAGTATGTGATCCTTGCATACAACAAATGGTAATTGGTTCACCATGTCTTATCCACATAAGAACCAACTAGTCCAGAGCAAACGGTTTCTGGTAAAGACTAATCAAATCCGTTTATGGTTGACAATTTACCAAAAATTGTATGGTTATCAGCTCACCATATCTAAATGTGAAGAGTTGGCTAGTCCAAAGCAAACGGCTATTGGTAAAGACATATCAAATCCGTTGATAGCTGATAGTTTGCTAAAAACTATGTATGAGCCATGTTATTTTAAAAATTCTTATTTCAAAAAGTTGGGACGGCTCAATAAAAATTTTTCAACAGTTGGGACGGTTAGTACAAAATATTGGTACGGTTCAACTAGCCGTTAAGACTGACGTGTCGGTGATGAACTCAAATAAGTACATTTTATTACTATCATTTATCCTATTAATTTGACTTGTTTTACTATATTATGTATGAGGATTGATACTTAATCGTTTACTTTTGTAATTCTCAGGTAAAAACAAGCATTTGGTGAAACTTGGCGATTTTGGACTAATAATGGAGCAAAACGTGCATAAAGTGAAGAGTCTACTGAAATGAAGAAGATCAAGACTAATCTGCTCCAGATGCGCCGCATCTCACTATCAACATGCGCCGCATCTCTATCAAGATATCACCAGATACGATCCAAGATACAAGAGGACATGCGCCGCATCTAATAAAGAGTTACGCCGCATCTTCTGGCGGTGTACGAATATTCCTGAATATTATAATCTTGGACCCCACGCGAAGTTACGTACATACGCCGCATCTACTTAAGTAGATGCGCCGCATCTTCCCTCAGACACAAACTATAAATACCCCGTAGACCAGACGCATTAAAGAGATTCGAAAGTTCGAAAACCTAAAGACCGAACAGAAGAGAAGGACGAATTCAGTCAAGAGGCAGCACAAGACACACCCAAATCGAAGATACAAGAGCTGTAAGAAGGTGCTGCATGTATTTAATTCATTAAGTAGTTTTGTTTTATTGTTTTAGCAAACTTTAATTCATCAGGATTGGTGGCTTGTGTAATGTGACAACGGAAAGATTGCACTCCCTTTAATACTTGCTTTCCCATCAATTAAAGTTTATATGTTGATGTCTTTGGTTACTACTTATTAGTGCATTGACCACCTCTGTGTTTATTAGTGGCTTGCGGGCACCCGACTGCGGGACAAGGTGTGGCTCCCACGGTTGTTTCTAAATTGATCACTTAGGAATAACTTTTAGACATAAGTCGTCATTAAGGGTTTACTCGCCGATAAGAATAGGACCAACGAGAAAGGGTTAATTACATACACTTCATATAAAGCTATCAATAAAACAAGTGACAATCTACTTAATCATAAGGACAGCCCTCTTATTGTCTCTAGTATCTATCTGTGTACGTGTGTGCTACTTGCTGATTCGTGCCTATTTGTTTATTTTATTATTTAATTGCAAACAAAACTGTGCCAGTCTCTCAGGCTGAAACCCCCTTGCGTTAGGATATTAAAATACTGATTAGAATAACGAGATTATACGTTCCACTCTTAGTGATCGACACTCTACTTACCATTATCTTCATACTGACCGGGTACACTGCTCGTTAAGTGTGTGTGTTATTGATAAGTCGGCTAAATATAAATTTAAAACTTGAGTAGGCATTAAAACTGCTAAACCGCAACGACACATCACGCGCATCAAGTTTTTGGCGCCGCTGCCGGGGAGTGAATTGTTATTTTCTGTTAATTTGATTAGTATTTTAATTAGGTTTTTCTTTTTATTAGATTAATTGCATCATTGTACTATTTTGCATATTTGTTGTATTGTGTGTTATTTGTTTGCTTTTGTTTTTATTTTTGTGTGTTTTATTTTTGTTTCGTGTGTTTAATTTTTATTTTTATTTTTCGTATTTTTCTGTTCTGCTATCGTTGTACTGTGCTAAATCAAACGATACGGCGCATCTGATCTCTCAGATACGGCGTATTGCGTTTAATTTTTTTTTAATACAACGCGTTTAATTAATTCGATACGACGCATCTTTTCCCCAAGATACGGCGTATCTGTTTTTAATAAGAAAATTTTTCTAAGCGATAAAGTAATACGACGCATCTGCTTTTGTAGATACGGCGTATCTGTTTTGATAAAATTTTTTTTTCTAAACGTTAACGCCATACGACGCATCTGCTTTCGCAGATACGGCGTATCTATTATTTTAATTAAAAACAGTTTGCGAATTATTAAACAAATACGGCGTATCGATTTCCGTCGATACGGCGCATCTTACTGAATCAAAAATCTTTTATTTTTAAACGTAACGAAAATACGGCGCATTAACTTTCGTTAATACGACGCATTTAATTTTAATTAGATAAATTGATTTTTGATTGATTAATTCGATACGGCGCATTCATAAATTCTAAGCGGCGTATCTATTTTCTGAATAAAGTCTGATTAAATTTTAACGTATTAAGATACGGCGTATCCAACTCTTTGGATACGGCGCATCGTCTGCAGATATCAGCTATTTTTATTCTTTATATTCATTTCTAAATTCATTAATATTCTAGCGAACAGATGCTACTGACGATTTTACCTATGATAACAGGTTTTGCTATGGAAGATATGTCAATGAAAGGATATCTTGCTAAAGGAACAACAAAACATGATTAATGGATTGGTAATTGAGTGCACCAATTGTCAACGGTGCTTAACAAAGTTCTTTTGGTAAAACATGATTTGAAAGGGATTACAACTAGAGGCGGAAAGTCAACCTTTCAAATGTGATCGGTATTAAAGAGCTGAACGTGAGTCTAACTTGAAGACTCTGGAATAAAGACAAGTGCTGACCGGGAGACAACCCGGATTTATCATTTATCATTCTGTTTTCTGAGTCGAGTCAGTCCAGGCCGCACGAAGATACGGCGCATCTCAGTCCTGAGATGCGACGCATCCTCTGCAATGGTCATATCTTATTTTATTTTTCTGCATTTTAATTTTCGACTTTAAAACTATTTATCAGTTTATTTTAATGCGGCGCATCCCTGGTTAAGGATGCGGCGCATCTTTATTCTGATCCGTATTTATTCCAGGCTCGATACGGCGTATCTTCTTCAATAAGATACGGCGCATCGACTGACCTGATGATTTTCAGTTTTAATTTTTAAGTTTTATTTTTCCTAACTACTAATGTATTATGCAAGTTGAACCTTTCTTATCTTAGGTGTGTTGGTGGTATTATAGTTTTCTGGATTTCCTGTGGATAAATCAAGTATGAAGCTTTAACGTTCTAATCCACAAGAAAGATGATTTTTGCTCATATACTAATGGAGGATCATACCGAGCAAATCTCAGGGGAGTTTTTCCGTTCTAATTCTTTTATTTCCAGTTTTTAACCTTTTATACAAACAACGAGGACGTTGTTTAACTTAAGTGGGGGGATAGGAGAATTAGAACACTTAACAATTACTTGTCCTAAACTTTTTCAAAAATTATGCTTAAAATGTGCTTAATATATCAAACTTAAAAATTTTTTAGCATGTTTTTGTTTAAGATCTAAGTTGCATAACTGCACACATGACGTTATTTTCAAAAATTGTGATTTTTCCAAAATTCACAAATCTATGAGTGTGCCGGTGACTTGTAAACTTTAGAACTTGGCTTGTATACTATTCGAGACCACCATAATGAGTATTATTTATTTAATTGGAATGACTTGTCTAAATTGGTAAAATTCTAGGATTACACCAAATAGCCTTTATATGTTATGTGTTATTAACTAGCTACACTGGTTAGTTAACCCCCGTATAAACCCTTTTGTTACTCTCATTTTAAGAGTAAGATACCCCTAGAAAAACCCTCAGAGCCATTCCTTTCGTTTCTTACACCTATGTTTAAAATGTTTCGTTACACCTTAAACCTTAGCCTACCCTGTAGATTAGAATCCGTGGTTGGTTAATTGCTATAGGCAGAGTGTGTTTCCTTACATTACCTGTGTTCGCGTGCGTAATTCATTATATATGGTTAGGTCGGGAAATTGCACAATGCAAATTGGAGTGAAAGTAAATATTGTATATTTTTGAGTTTATTTTTCGTGTGTTTACTACTTTCACTATTAGCGTTATTTCTGAAAGTATGAAAAGTATGAATAAAAATTATCCGGAAAGAAAGTTGTAGTGATGTGGTGAAATTTTACACATCTATGTTTATGTTTCAAAAAAAAAAAAAAAAAAAAAAAAAAAAAAAAAAAAAAAAAAAAATGAGAAAAAAAGAAAAAGAAAGAAAAAAAGAGTTGGATGTTTATTTTAAGCCAACGATGTAAAGTTATGTAAGTGGTTCATATGGCCACTGTTTGTTGTATTATATCTATGGATTGAATGGGAATTGGCAGTTATGGGAATGCCAATTAAGGATTATTCTTTGATTAAGATTTTGTTGAGTATAATTCGTGTCTACCTAAAGCGTGTGTTTCAAGTGTTAAAGCGTGAGTTATTCAATGATATGAGTCTTATTCATGGGATGGTTGGGATAGTGATTAACCACACTTAGGATTTTAATTTATTTGTTTTGTTTATTTTTATTTTTACACCAATTTATATCCCAAATGTTATCCATACCCTTTATTATTCTTTATCCAACCAAACCTTTGATTTATTGAGATTAGGGATTTGAGCAATCTTAAGTATCGTAGTCGTGGATTCGGCTATGTATTTATGATTTTGTCGCCCTTTTTGATATATTATTATTGGTGAAGTTTGGACCTATCTTTAGCCTATTCGAGTTAAGGATTTGAGCAATTGCAAGTATCGTGTTCGTGGATTCGATCATGTATTTGTGATTTTGTCTCCTTTTCTGGAATTTGAGATCGATAGTGAAAAGAGAATAATTAACCCTTAAGCCAAAAAACCCTTTTTACCGCTTTAGACTTGTTATTCCTTAGCTTTAGTGGTGGAGATGTGTAAACTTGCCAAGCTTATGATAGAATATTCGTCGCGACTGGACAGTTAAACGATTAGATTTGCTTTTATCGACTTATTTTATTTTACTTCTAATTCGTTAAGTGTTTAGTTGTGTGATTACGAAATAAACGAATACATGCTTAAATATAAAAATAAATCCTAACATCTTTTAGGATACATTTTCATGAGATTTAATCTAAGGTTTACTTGGGGACAAGTAAAGTTCAAGTGGGGGGATATTTGATGAACTCAAATAAGTACATTTTATTACTATCATTTATCCTATTAATTTGACTTGTTTTACTATATTATGTATGAGGATTGATACTTAATCGTTTACTTTTGTAATTCTCAGGTAAAAACAAGCATTTGGTGAAACTTGGCGATTTTGGACTAATAATGGAGCAAAACGTGCATAAAGTGAAGAGTCTACTGAAATGAAGAAGATCAAGACTAATCTGCTCCAGATGCGCCGCATCTCACTATCAACATGCGCCGCATCTCTATCAAGATATCACCAGATACGATCCAAGATACAAGAGGACATGCGCCGCATCTAATAAAGAGTTACGCCGCATCTTCTGGCGGTGTACGAATATTCCTGAATATTATAATCTTGGACCCCACGCGAAGTTACGTACATACGCCGCATCTACTTAAGTAGATGCGCCGCATCTTCCCTCAGACACAAACTATAAATACCCCGTAGACCAGACGCATTAAAGAGATTCGGAAGTTCGAAAACCTAAAGACCGAACAGAAGAGAAGGACGAATTCAGTCAAGAGGCAGCACAAGACACACCCAAATCGAAGATACAAGAGCTGTAAGAAGGTGCTGCATGTATTTAATTCATTAAGTAGTTTTGTTTTATTGTTTTAGCAAACTTTAATTCATCAGGATTGGTGGCTTGTGTAATGTGACAACGGAAAGATTGCACTCCCTTTAATACTTGCTTTCCCATCAATTAAAGTTTATATGTTGATGTCTTTGGTTACTACTTATTAGTGCATTGACCACCTCTGTGTTTATTAGTGGCTTGCGGGCACCCGACTGCGGGACAAGGTGTGGCTCCCACGGTTGTTTCTAAATTGATCACTTAGGAATAACTTTTAGACATAAGTTGTCATTAAGGGTTTACTCGCCGATAAGAATAGGACCAACGAGAAAGGGTTAATTACATACACTTCATATAAAGCTATCAATAAAACAAGTGACAATCTACTTAATCATAAGGACAGCCCTCTTATTGTCTCTAGTATCTATCTGTGTACGTGTGTGCTACTTGCTGATTCGTGCCTATTTGTTTATTTTATTATTTAATTGCAAACAAAACTGTGCCAGTCTCTCAGGCTGAAACCCCCTTGCGTTAGGATATTAAAATACTGATTAGAATAACGAGATTATACGTTCCACTCTTAGTGATCGACACTCTACTTACCATTATCTTCATACTGACCGGGTACACTGCTCGTTAAGTGTGTGTGTTATTGATAAGTCGGCTAAATATAAATTTAAAACTTGAGTAGGCATTAAAACTGCTAAACCGCAACGACACATCACGCGCATCAGTCGGTAATTAATTTTGGAGTAAAAACTAGCCGTTGGCGGTTTGTTGCAATTTTTACTGAATGAATTACGGATTTCGAGGGATCCTCTTATAGATATTTTAACTTTTATTTTATTATATTCTTATGCTAAAATAAATAGTTACCATATTACTTAAGTCGGTCAACTTGAAACCTTACTATTCTCTCCATAAACTCTCAATATTACTTTCATCTTCTATCTTTTCACTCAACATTATTACTATTCACGGCTGTTAACTAATATTTACTGCTAAGAATGGCAAGATTGGATTTTGTTAAGCGTCACAACCAGGTTGCATTTTTAGAGAAAACAGAGCAAGGAGATGGGCCAAAATTTTATGAGATTGTGGATTTTCTCAATCACTCTCACATAAGGTATGCTCTAACTGTTTCTCCTACTCTTTCTGTTTCGCACATCACACAGTTCTGGCAGAATTCATCTATCTTGACAAGTGATGATGGAAACTTAGAAATTCATACTAAAGTAGATGGCATTAAATTTGTTGTTACCGAGTCTATACTTAGGAGACATCTTAAATTAAATGACTCAGATGGTATCCACACTATGCTAAATACTGAAATTTGGGAAGAACTTGAAAAAATGGGGTATAATACATCTGAACATAAATTGACTTTCCAAAAAGCATGTTTTTCACCTCAATGGAGATTTTTGATACATACTCTTCTGTGCTGTTTAAGTAATAAAAAGACTGCTTTGGAATAGTTCAGTAGCAATATTGCTATTGCTCTCATTTGTTTGTCTACAAACAGAGTTTTTAACTTTTCAAAATATATTTTTGAGGGTATGGCATCAAATGTTGATAGTAAAACAAAGTTTTTAATGTATCTCAGGTTTGTTCAAACAATTTTAAATAAAAAGAAAAACCTGCTTACAGAACCAACTGAAATTTTTGCTACGCCTAGTCTACAATCAAAGGTTTTTCAAAATATGGCTATGGCTAGTAGACTTTTTGAAGGGGAACCAGTTCCATTATTTCCTCAAATGATTCAAACTGAGTTGGGTGAAGGTTCAACAATTCCAACTGATCCCCATCACACATCCACTCAAGTATTTGAAACAACCCAACAGCCACCTATCACTTATAGGAGAAGGTCTAAACCTAGTCTAACTAGAGTTGTGACTGAATCCTTGCCCAAAGATTCACCTCTCATAGCAGGTAACACAGCTAGAAGTGATGAGGGTAGTTCTTCACAAACTGAATTGACGGCTTTATGTACCAAGTTAGTAAACAAGGTTGATACTTTGGAGAAGGAGCTAAAGCAAACCAAGGAGGAATTCAAAGCTCACAAGGAGATTTTTGCCAAAGTTTCTACAAAGCTAACAAAAAGGGTGAAGAAACTTGAAGAACAGTTGAAAAAGAAAAGGGCAAAAGTAGTATTGGATGATTCTTCGGATGATGATGACTCAGATGGCTCTGAAGGGGATGATGAAAATTCTTCCAAACAGGGGAGGAAATTTGGTAAAGAAAGGAAACTTGAAGATAAGGATAGATCAGAATCTCAGGGGAGGTATGAAGAAGATTCTGAACAAGAAGAAGGTTTTAATAAAAGTAACAGTTCTGGTAATGTTCATGAAGAAACAGCTGAGACACATCAAGCAGTTCCTAGTGAAGAAGCAGTTCAAACTGCTGAGACAGAGCAAGAGACAGAGCAAGTAATAGTTTAAACTGCTGAGAAAGAACAAAAAGCAGTTCCAACTGAAGAAACTTCTGCTGAACAAGAATATGATAGAAAAAGAGCAGATAAAGGAAAGAAACCCATGACATCTGAAGAAGTGGTTGCTGTTCAAGAACTTGAAAGGCTTAAAAGGTTGAAACCAAAAACTCAAGAACAGATTGATCATGATGCGGAGGTTGCAAGGCAATTAGTAGAAGATGATTTGGCTGGAGAGGAAGCTAAACAAGCTCAGATTTCTCATGATGAAGAAATTGCAAGGAAGATGGTTGCTGATGATATAAGGAATATAGCTGAATTCATGGAAAGGAAAAGATCAAATGAAGTAGATCAAGAAGAATTCAATGATCAGTTGCAATATTTTCTAGATTCTGATGTGATGGTAAGAGCACAAGCTTCTATGGTTCTTAGAGATCAAGAGTTAAATGAAGATGAGAAGACAGAGGAGCTTAAGGATTTTATACTCAAGAAGAATGGAGTTGCAACATGGGATGATCTGATTCATAGAATAAGAGAAAGCCAGAAGTCAGGGTACAAGACAAAATTACCAACAAAGAGAGAACTTGTTGAGGATATGAAGCATTATTTGAAGAACTCAGCAAATTACTCAATGAAAGATTTCAAGGGAAAGTCTTATGCTATAATTGAAAAAGAATTCTGTGAAACTTATGCTATTTTGAATTCTCCAAGAAGAAGTGTCAAAACAGGTAAGAAGAGGGAAGCAGAATCTATGGAATCAGAAGTTGCTAAGAAACAAAAGTCTGATGAAGAAGGATTAACTGATGAGAAGATCAAAAGCATGATGGTGATTATTCCAGAGTATTCTTACATTAAACCTTTGCAGGTCAAACATCCAATTATTGACTGGGAAGTGTTTACTGATGGTAGAATGAAGGGATGGAAAATTATTAGAAAAGGAGAAATTCAGAGATATTGATCCAGTTGAAGATAAAGACAAAGAACTATGGGTTCAATTGAAGAGATTGTATGAACCAGATGGTGGAGAATCGATTTGGAGATTTCAAGCTCAAGTCAAGGATATCTCTTGGAAGTTATTTGGTACATGTGGAGTACACAGAGTATCTACAAAGGATGGAATAGAGATATATATGCTGGTTGAAAAGAATTATCCACTCAGACCAGGTGTTTTGACAATGCTGGCATTTGCTAAACTAGAAGCTAATGAAGAGTCTGAGATGGCTAATATGCTGGTAACGAAGATGTTCAACCTTGCACAAGAAGTAAAAGCTAGATCTAAGAGATTTGCTTGATGAGTATTTGAAAGAATTTTCAGCATTAAGAAGAAGAAGCTTAATTTGAAGAAACTTAATGATTGGGAAGTAATCATAAGTTTAGGGGAGGATTGTTAGGAATTAAGCTTAAGCAGTTAAGACTGTTGGAGGTAACAGTTAGGACTGTTGAAGGAAGAAGTTAAGACTGCTGAAGAGTGTTGAAGACATGAGCAGTTAAGATTGCTGAGAGAAGAAGTTAAGACGGTTTATAATTTATGTAAAGTAGATAAATATGGAAAATATATTGTGTATATCATATAAGAATAGATTGATAGTTATCTTGTACAGGAATCCTTAGTCTATAAAAGGATTGCCTAGGTTAAGGTTTAGATACACATTACGATACACAACACATATACGTGTTAGAAAGATTCAAGGTTGTAAACCCAAGTGATAGGAGATCACTCGTATTATTTTCTAATAATATTGAATCGTTGAAGGTTGTTTATTCTGTGTTCTTTGTTTATTCAATTCATACAAAACACACAAGGTCTTCTAAGTGCTAGCTAGTAAATTCCGCGTGCTAGACTAAGTATAATTCTTCGTATCACATCTAACACAAGGAGTGTGTGTAGATCCGGTCAGGATAGAATAGGAGCAAGACATGCAAGGGTTAAACTATGTTAAAACATAGCTAGAAAAAGAATTAAGTTTAATGAGCATATCAAAGTATGCAAGAAGTTAGACACGTGATGAAAGTGTGCCAAAAGGATAAAAACCAAGAAGAAAACCCAAGAAAGTTGAACGACACAAAGATGTGAATGCATAATGTAATTTAATGACATTAGAGGGTCACAACTTGACCGAAAACCTAAGGTGTAATTGTTCAATCAATCACACTAACAAGAACGAGATTCGTTCGTTGACTGACACATAAAATGACTTCTTCCAAGTTGTCATTGGGAAGGAAAGTTCTAACAAACCTTTTGAACAACATAATCATCTACCTAAGATGATTGGTGTTAATGATAGTTTGTTGATAAGACATATTCTAAATGATTACTATTATGACAAGTCATGCCATAAAGTAGACTCGATAGAAGTTATACCAAAAAAAGAAAAGAAAAAGAGAACGATATGCACCTAGATGCGAATGGAAATGATTCCATACGATGGGAAGTGTTGGATTTGACCTTTGAGAAATGGTGGGAAAAGACGGTTTAGATTAATATATCGTTTGCACTGACAATGAGATGCATGATATATTTCAAAGAAGAAAAAGAAAATTTGCATGTGATCCTAACAGGATTGTGGGTGAATATCTCTAACAGGGTTGAGGTAACGAAGTTCTAGAATTCTAGTTTTAGATGATCCTAGCTGTGAGTTAGAGATGATTTGGTGTATGAAGGATTTTGTGTGATTGTGTTGTTATACACTTTGGGTATGATGATTGTGAGGATTGAAGGTTATTGAACTAACTATCACTATCAACAGTGGAGGATAGTTGTGAGGTTTGAGTGTAATGATCGATGGGTTGAAGGTTCTTAAACTAAATATCATTGTCAAGAGTGAAGTTTAGTTTTAAAGGTTAAGTGTGATGATGAATGATATTAATGTGAGGTTTGATGTGAGGGTTAAGGGTGTTTGTATAGAACAAATATCTAGGTGGTCACAAAGAGTAGAGGTTAGAAAGCTAGAACCGATTGTGGTTTTGTGACTGAGGTTTTGCTAAGTTGTGGGTACTTAGGAGGTGAGTGTTTTAGTAGAGAATTCTATGGAATAAGAACCACATTTGTGTGTTCTTGAGAGTGTTTGGTGAAAGACTATATGAGTGTGTTTTCGCTCCCCCTTAATCGATGACCATCCGAACAAGATGTGTTTGAAAAAGAATAAAAAAAAGAAAAGAGGAAAACAAACGTTGACGGAAGCGATGAGCTTAGTAACGTCATGACAAGTGGTGGATAGCATACAATAAACTTCACCTTTGAAGTCACGTAGCTCTTCTCAATCATTGTGAATATTCATAGAACATTCATTTGATGAGGCATGTGATTATGTGGAAATGTGCTAAGGGTTAAGAAGATAGAATCTTCAAGGTTGTGGAGTTAGTGATAAGGTTCTAGTGGGGTTATCTTTGATAGAAGAAACTATGTTGATGAAGGAGGGTTATCTCAACTTATCCTAGCGGTTCTTCACTTGAAGTGTGTGGAAGATGAGTGGGATGCGAAAGCATTGGTAGTGTAGAACGAGGGTTGAGAATTGTAGATAAGTTGAAAAGATAATGGATAAAGAAGTAACCAAACATATGGTGTGTTTAGTACCATGCGGAAGTGAAAGGGGAAAAAGCTTAAGGAATCAGAAGATAGACAGAATCTATTCTGATAGGAGACGGTTCTGGTTCAAGACAACAGCAAGTGGGTTTTGATAGTGCTTTTGAAACAGTGAGAATTGAAAACAAAATAAATTGTCTCAGCAGACAACGGTTCGATGGTACCGTTAAATTTAGTGGTACCGTCCCGTATTTAAGGGTACCGTGACCTGCTGAGGTCAGTTTTGACCCAGAATTAGATTTTTGACAAAGAAATTTCACATATGCTGTGATTTTTCTAGACCTTAGATTAAAGGAATTTATACCAAATAAATTCTTTTATGAATGAATCCAACGGGATTCGATGAATGTTGATCGGGAACGAGAGATGACATTTAATTGCATTTCGCAAATTAAATATACTTTAAATATTTTGGATGAACTATTTAAGTTGTCACTGGAATTTAAGAGGATTTTACGAATACATATCGCTAATTTTGTGAGACTTTTTGACACGAGGAGAGAATTTATACCTAATAAATTCTTTTTACGAGATGAACGAGACTAGACGAGAAGAGATGACTTTTATATTTCCGAGGAAATACATAGGTAGTCATTAGAGCGATGTGAAGGATGACTTAATATTTCTAGTTAAATATTTAAAAAGTCATGAGACGAGACATAAGAGATGACTTCAATATTTCCAGTGAAATATTCAAGTACTCATAAGAGGGATGTGAAGGATGACTTAATATTTCCAATGAAATATTTAAAAAGTCATGAGACAAGACATGAGAGATGACTTCAATATTTCCAGTGAAATATTCAAGTAGTCATAAGAGGGATGTGAAGGATGACTTAATATTTTCAGTGAAATATTTAAAAAGTCATGAGATGAGACATGAGAGATGACTTCAATATTTCCAGTGAAATATTCAAGTAGTCATAGGAGGGATTTAAATGACGTATTTGAACGCATGGGAATTGTGAGATTCACGGAACGTGTTCCATCATTCCTACACATAGACGTAGATAGTTGAATGGTTTGCGTTTGAGAGGTTTGGCTGATTTACGGATTTCGATATGCTTCGCACGCGAGTGTTTCACGGGGTTTTGAAAGGCGTAAAGCAAGGCCTATGGTGCTGATTCGCAGCAGGGTTTGGGATCTAAAAGAATGAAGTATTAAACTGACACAACGGTGGTAGATTTTTGGGTGAGACTCGATTTAGAACATAAGGATGGCTTAGAGTTGATTGAGGTTTGGTGTTTTTAGGGTGATTGATGAGATTTTAGGGATGAACATCCATCGTAGTTGTGAGATCACTGCACGTTGGTAGGTGATCAAGATTGACAACAAAAAAGAAGAGACTCAAAAATATCAATCTTCTTATAGGCAAATTGCCCGTTATTCAGAAGAAAGAGAGTATCAACGGACTCTTGGCTAAATAGGATGATACGTTTGTTTTCTACCCTTAAATCGATAGATAAGTTCGATCCTCATTATCTTTGAGGTGAACTTGACACAAAACATGGTGACAAACCTATGGGGGTAAAAGGAACTAATGGAAATGAATATACTTGGTCTTAAGAAGTGTATATTCACACGAGGATGAAAGGAACTACTAATCACTTATATAGTAACTCGTGAGTCCTTTGTCACCCGAAGGTTGATGTTAGCTTTTAGCTTTTGGATGAGCGTTTTAACATATGTTGTTAAAAGGCTTTAATATGATGTTTCGGAAATGACATTTAACAATTGCGATCGCAAGTTAAACTTACTTGAATATTTCGGATGAAATATTTAAGTTGTCAAACCTACTCCGAGTTCTACTAGGTTTGTATCTAACCTCCCCATGACAAAGGGTGTATTACTTGGAAGAAAGCGAAATGATGACCAAGGAGTTAGGACAATTTTGCGACTACTTTAACTTATAGGTTTTGACACTAGTGCATGACTATATGATGTCTAAGAGTTCATAGTGATAGGCATACATAATTCATTATGTGTTAAAAGGACAAAGTATGGGTGTAAAATTTAAAAGCAAATCATGTAAAACGCACATAAGGAATAAATGCAAACATCATGCAAAACATGATAATCATTTAGCATTTAAGATCATGAAGACATTCAATCATATCTTACGAGAACATGTTATCATTTTGAAAACAAATGTGGGATGCAAGTAATCTAGGTTCGCTAAGGAGGATCCTAATTACTACTTGTTCAAAATGAAATCCTGATGGGAGATAAAGTTCACTGATGTAAACTATCTTTAGTCAAATGTAGGAATGAAAAATTTTCAAGTTAGAGAATGAGTATGAGACTATCACTAGTGGTGCTCAATTCAGGCTAAACACGACCATTTTTACTGGTTATGCCACAAACCCAACTTCTCTGCTGGAAGCAATTCAACCGTTAGGTCAAATTGAATTTCTAGTGCAATAGGTTCTCCAGTAGTCATTCTCATGTTAGAAAAATTCAAATTCCTATATTTACCTATCGAAGTGTAGCAAAGATGATATTAGCTTATTTCGCTAATACATGGCCTAGTATGACTCAACTAATCATATTTTAAAATTCGATGAAGAGGAAGACATGTCTTACACAATATCCTAACAAAGGAAAACAAGTTTTAATTTTGTGTTTGAGATTTAGAGATTATTTGGTTTAGATGGTGCATTTTAAGATCTTATGGATGACATTTTTGTTCGTTGAGTCGTTACATGTTATTTTAACATGATTTGATTTTCTAAAGTCAAGAGATGCCTTAATGTGATACAATGTAGAATCTACTACATCGAGAGTGTTTCAAGAATGCTCCTTTGCATATCTTGAGAAAAGAATCTAGTAAAGGTTATTTACCTCAATAGATCTTGTGAGTATTATATGATGTATGATTGAAATGAGACATATTGTATCTTTCAACAAATATGCTTTTCTAAGAGAAAACTTATCACTCTTATGAATGTTTAGTAAAATAAGTATTTTAGTGTATGACCAGTTTTACTTGTTTATGCAATGACACGTGTTGTATTGGGTTATTACTCAAATCTAATATCCTATATTTGTTAAACAAGATGCAGTGTATTCTCTTGTAACATAACCATTCATGTTACAAAGAAAATAAGCTGCATAAGATATAAGTTATCCTTTGTCAATCGTTTGATAAGAGAAATACATGTGATATTCTCGAAGATTGATGACGTACATAATAGTTAATAACATATTATGTGTGACACTTTTACTAGACATGTGATTTTGAGTGTTGAGTCGTTCATGAGCAAAGTTTACATATGTTGTTTGTTTGCTCGTGTTTGGTTTTTCGGAAATGACACATTTACTAATTGCATTGCAAAGTAAATTACTTGAATATTTCGGATGAAACATCCAAGTTGTCAATCCTACTTGTGTATTTTATGCATCTTTTAAACATATTAGTTTAATGTTTGGAACACAACCATTGGACAAGAAGACTCAATATGGCATCTTCAACACAAGTGTGAGTTATGATCCGATGCATATTATTTTCGTCTTGAGAGGAAGTCATTATTTTCATAACAACCAAGTGTGATTGAGTATGTAGATTCAAGATAATATATTTAATTATATTTTGATGTTATCTTGAAGCTAGACAAATAATGACTCCAATTTCATGTCCATACTCGAAAACTTGTTAATTAGATTCGATGATGATATCAATCATAATTTGAATAATGAATTGATATGTACTCGAAATCTTTCTTGACCCTCACGATCACTCCTTTTAAAAAAATAAAAATTTAAGGAATGTGTTCCATTTATTCTAATACTAGTTGTATGTGTGAGGTTAGTGACATATTAACTTACTACTTCGATATTGTCATTTATTTTTATTTGCGAAAAACTATTCATATTATACAACATACGTAAAATACTAAGGTGGCGTTTAGTTGGAAAACATTTTCTTTCATTTTCTATTTCTTGTTTTGTAGGAAACGGGAAGGGAGTTTTATTTCCACAAAACAATGGAAAATTTAGAAAACGCGTTTAGTTTGAGAAACATGCGTTTGTGTTTTCCATTTTACAAAACTAGAAAACATGTTTAAGTGTTGTTGTTTTATATCTCAATTCATTATTCACCTTTGTAATATTATAAAAAACATATTCAAAACACAAAAAAAAATATTATAAACTAACCAACTAAATTATAAAATAACTAAAAAAATATAATGCGATAAAATAAAGAATTAAAAAAGTAAACATCAAATAATATGAAAAAAACTTCAAACGACTATAATTCGAAAACTATAATTCGAAAACGTAAAATAACTAAAAAATGTATTTTTTTTTTTTTACTTTTTCGTCTGTTTTTTACGTTTTTGTCCACTTTTTTATGTTTTCGTCCGTTTTATTACGTTTACGTCTGTTTTTTTACGTTTTAGTCCGTTTTTACGATTTCGTAGGTTTTTTTTACGTTTTCGTCCATTTTTTACGTTTTTGTCAGATTTTTTACGTTTTCGTCAGATTTTTTACGTTTTCGTCTGGTTCTTTAGGTTTTCTTCCGATTCTTTACGTTTTCGTCCGATTCTTTATGTTTTCGTCCAATTCTGACGTTTTCTTCCGATTCTTTACGTTTTCGTCCGATTCTTTACGTTTTCATCCGATTCTTTACGTTTTCGTCCGATTGTTTATGTTTTCGTCCGATTCTTTACGTTTTTGTCCGATTCGGAAAACGTAAAAAATAGACGAAAACGTAAAAATTCAGAAGAAAACGTAAAAAAAAAAAGACGAAAAACGTAAAGAATCGGACGAAAACGTAAAAAAATCGGACGAAAATGTAAAGAATCGGTCGAAAACGTAAAGAATCGGACAAAAACGTAAAAAAAACTGGACGAAAACGTAAAAATTCAGAAGAAAACATAAAAAAATTGGACGAAAACGTAAAGAATCAGACGAAAACGTAAAGAATTGGACGAAAACGTAAAGAACCGGACGAAAACGTAAAGAATCATACGAAAACGTAAAAAAACAGATGAAAAACGTAAAGAATTGGACGAAAACGTAAAGAATAGGACGAAAACGTAAAAAAAACAGACGAAAAACGTAAAGAATCGGACGAAAACGTAAAGAATAGGACGAAAACGTAAAAAACCGGACGAAAACGTAAAGAATCGGACGAAAACGTACAGAATTGGACGAAAACGTAAAAATTCAGAAGAAAACGTAAAAAAACAGACGAAAACGTAAAGAATCGGACGAAAACGTAAAAATTCAGACGAAAACGTAAAAAAACAGACGAAAACATAAAGAATCGGACGAAAACGTAAAAAATCGGACGAAAACGTAAAGAATCGGACGAAAATGTAAAGAATAGGACGAAAACGTAAAGAATCGGACGAAAAAATAAAAATTCAGCTGAAAACGTAAAAATACAGACGAAAACGTAAAGAGTCGGACGAAAACGTAAAGAATCGGACGAAAACGTAAAAAATCGGACGAAAACGTAAAGAATCAGACGAAAACTTAAAAAAACAGGAAAAACGTAAAGAATCGGATGGAAACTTAAAGAATCGGACGAAAACGTAAAAAATCGGATGAAAACGTAAAGAATCGGACGAGAACGTGATGAATCGGACGAAAACGTAAAAAATCGGACGAAAACGTAAAGAATCAGACGAAAACGTAAAGAATCGGACGAAAACGTAAAAAATCAGACGAAAACGTAAAGAATCGGACTAAAACGTAAAAAACGACTGGAGCGATGCCGGCGAGGGTGGTGATGGCTGATGTGGGCTGTGGGAGGGTGGTGTTTGGGGTTAGGGTATAGCTGGAGTGTGTGAGTAACTGAGTATGTGGTTTTAAGAGAAATAGAATAGAAATAGGAATTAGGAAATAAGGAAAACAAAAAAAAATTGTTTTCTTGTTTTCTTTGTTAGGGATGGAAATAGAAATTTTGTGTTTTGGAAAACATTTTGTTGGAAAATGCTAATTTGAACGTGATCTCTGTTTTCCTTGTTTTCTACAAAACATTTTGTGGAAAACAAGGGTGTTTTCCTCCAACTAAACGCACCCTAAATGTTTAAAACATTTTGTGTGTGTGTGTTAGATCAATGCAAGTTTAATACATTTCCTTTTACTTAAATACTAATGCATTAATATGATCTTTTATCTTGTTTAGACAACCCATGGTCAAGCAGGACAAAAGGATGTAATGTTTTAGAGATCATGTTACGGATTAAATGAAAGTGTCAAATATTTTGAGGTGATATATTTTTTTTACACTTAAGCCTTTAGAAAAATAATTGTGTAAGACAATATTTTTCGACACACATGATCAACGAACTTAGTTTTCATTCCTAAGAAGGTTACTAAAGCATTTTAAAACTTGCAAGATGTTGAAAACACATATGCAAGAAAAGTGGTCTATGCCTATATGCAATGCAAAATCAATTACGCAACTTAGTGCAAGAAGTCTAGTCTAAGTCCTATTGACGCATAAACCGAAGAACTAGTAATCAACACATAGCAACAAGGCATGTAAAATGCTTGTGATTATAGATATAATTAGCTCAACTAAAGATAATAATAAGCACACAAAAATATTAACTAACAATACTAAGACACAAAGAAAAACAAATAGTCATTTAGCATAACACACAAAAATACTTATCGTCATTTTGTGTATTAAGTATAACAATGTATACTAAGCTTGATTTTATTTGAAAATGAATTGGTTTCCTCCCCATTTCAAAGATTTTTACCAAGTCACTTTGAAAATACGTCAAGGTTCAAAAGTTGAAACGCCCTTTTTCAGTTTAACCAAAAATTTACGCAAACGGCATGACCAAAAAGACCTTTAGTTGAAAATCAAGGACTCTAATATACTTTTATTTAGAACTAATTCATAAAAGTAGACTCAACTTCATTTAAAATGATGGGTGGCACGACTCATACGGACTTATGGTTGATTTTATATGAATTTCTGAAAATGAACCAATACTGAAAACAGACAGACAGATGCACGGTACCTTTAAATACCCCACGGTACCGTTAAATATAACGGTACCGTCCTATATTTAGTGGTACCGTGACCTGTTTCCTGATTCAGTTTATTATTTTAGTGCGGCGACTCGACGAAAAGATGTAAAATTTAATAAACTAGATACCGAACATATAAAATATATATTAAGCATCATTTCCACGTTTAGGACTAAGAAAAACATTTACGATAATACTTTTACTAAAAAATAATGGTTTTTCCCAAACAATCCATTCAAAACCGCATGACTTTACGACTCGTTCTAAAGACATAACCGGACACTTACAAACTCTATTCTTTTATTGGTTTAAGAAAACCTTCAAGCTAGTATGACAAATTATACTTAACAACAAAACTTGTAAGTATTAAGCAAGTAAATACTTTTCATATATTATCCCCCTTCATGGGTAATTTGATACATGGATCGTACTCAAATTTGAAAACCATTTGTTTTTAAAAATTCTAGCAACCTGGCTCTGATACAAATTGTGGAAACCGTAGAGGGGGGTGAATACGTTTCCATTTAAAAACTTAAAAACTTTTGTATCAAACACCCGATCAAGTGTGACATAATATGAAAAGTGTCAACACTAGTCTTAAATGAATTAGAGATAATATAACTAGCAAGCCATGACATAAACACAACTAACACAACATAAACAACAAACCACAAAAATATAAACGCAATGCAAAACATAAATGTAAAGCGGTAAATGCAAAGGTAAGAAGTAAAGAGATGAGTAAAGAAAGCGAAAACCAGACACGATGATTTATAGTGTTTCGGTCACGAAGCTCCTCTTCGCCCTACTCCACTCCCCGAGTACCCAACTCGAGAGTTACTTCACTAATCAGCAAGCTCCCTTCTTAGCGGGAGAAAACCATACAACGTCGCTTACAATATTTTTTGACAAAATGCTAGATGTCGAGTTCTTCTTCGGGTACAACCAAACCCGTTATGTTTTATGGCCCAACCAAACAAACCTTGTGTTTTAAGGCCTAAACACCGAAACCGCGTCGCTTATATTATTTTCCGACACTAAGCTAGATAGTACCAATCTCACTCACGATCTACCCGATCTTCACAAATCACACAAGCTACAAGATCCACATGATCTACACTCGATCTACCCGATCTACTCACGATCTACCCGATCTACCTTATCTTCAAACGATCTACCCGATATACCTTATCTTCACACGATCTACCCGATCTCCTCACTATCAACACTAGCTACACAAGATCTCTCCGATATCTTCAAGATCACAATGATCCACACGAACTAACTAAACAAGATGATAGACAACTTGATGTATATCAAGATACAACAAGTACGTAACGAATGTTACGAGTGCACTACACTAATACTATAACACTTTGTATATTTGTGATACAATGTGTTCTTCTCTTGCACTAATAGAGGAATGAAGATGATCACTTGAATGGATGATTGGATCACTATTAAACAAAGATAAACTAACTACATGATCAAAGGAGAGTATATGTGATAGGAGATTTGAACTCAGAAAATTGTGTGTGAAAAAGGATGCCTAAAAACTGTGAAGTGGACTGGTATTTATAGGCAAAAGAAATCTGACCGTTACAGTGGGCACGATACCACTAAATGCCCGACGGTACCACTAAATTTAGTGGTACCGTGTACCGTCCCAGACAGGGACGCTCCAAAATTTGTTTTTAGTTGTGAAAGTTTATTTGGGGAAGTTTGGAGCTGATTTGGGGGGAAAATAGCTGTTGGTGATTTTAAACTTAATTCAAAAATAATTTGTAAAATGTATTTTTGAAAAAATGTTTTGTCACATTAAAAATGTGAAGTTTAGAGAAAAATATAATCCTTTGATCATTAGTCAAGTTGTAGATTTGTTTGTTCATACCTTGAGTGATTTACGTCGGGATGAAAATCTACGACTTTGTTGAAGCATACTTGAGATGTCGAGAGATGTTGATGTAAGTATGCATTGATGATTTGTGTTTACAAGTAACTTGTGCATTTTATGATAGAACTTATGCACCACACCATCTATAAGTTCTTGGACCTTTTTGGACTCTAGGTTGTTTAGACCTTGATCTAGGATAGACAATAAGCACAATGATAATAATAAGCACATCGGAATAACATAAAGAATATTATTATTATCAATAAGGTTCTTCGTCATCATCTCCTAACACTAACAATACACAAAACTTATGCATCCGTTGTAGGAACTCGATGCCTAGACACAACCTACACCTTTAGTCGACTACATCTTGACTGACACACATTAATAATCGATCCATGTATCTCTTTATATACTAGAGATACTAGGGTTACACAAAGAATAAACTAGAATAATAAAAGATACGTAGTAATCTTTTCTTTTTGTGAAGTTTCATTCTTTGTCACAAATAGTCCCTCATGTTTCACATGTTTTGTCTTTATCAACTCAACTATTAGACCCAACAATCTTCCCCTAGTTGATAATGACAAAACCTATAAGCATAAACTTCCCCTGAAGTTAATATGTCATGAAACATGCGACTTCCCCTTAATCCATGCATATCATCAAGGATCTTCAAGCTGCAATCTTCAATATAAATCTTCTTCCCCTTTTTGTCATCATCAAATAGGGGACAAAAAGTATGCAACTTTGATCTTCATAACCACGAGCCAGTACCATACATCCAACTTAGTCTCCCAATGTCTTGAATCGCCCTCCATGAATGAACACCAAAACTCTTTCTTTTATAAATGAACCCAAGACAGAAAAATCCCAAATCTTCAGTAAAAATACCAACGAGCAATCATAAAAACCTTCACCTCGATGTAGCACATAAATGGTTAATCATTTGAACACTTAAGCTTCCCCTGAAACCCATATGTTAACCATTCGAATCTCCAATTCTGTAGGCTTTGTGTAATGATGAAGAAAACTAACCATTACCAATTCAATGCTGAAGTAGAATAAACCAACCTTGTGTCTTATATCATGTACTAAAATTGACTTCGAACATATACTTAACGTATAGGGAGATCATAATCTCTTGACAATAATCACTGAGCACAATAACGTAACTCCTTCAAGTGTTTGTCAATTCGTAGTCACTTGAACGAACAAACAAGTTACCTCCTGCTAAAAGGTATGCTAAAACACAACCTTGAAAAATTCCACTTCATTATCAAATAAGCAACAAATAATCCTCTTTGCCAATAAAAACAAATAATAACGAGCCATAAATCTTTGAAGAACCAAAAACAAAATCCAATAAAACCAAAAAAAATCAAACATCTTCTGGTGTGTGTGGTGGAACCAACATGTTCTAAATCGCCAATCAATAGTGTACACTTCCCCTCACGTTTTGTAATCTCATGCTACCACAGTCGTGATTAAAACATCTTCGACTTTGAATGAAACCAACAATAATAACCAAGTCGTGTAAGCTACTTCCCCAATAACCAAAAAGAAAGGAACTGTGCACATGCCACTTATAATAATTGTCAAATCATTAAAATTTGACAAGTACCTTGCACCTTTGAAATCTTACTCTTCAAATAATGCAATTCCCACCATCCCATGTGTGACATTTCATAAATTCAAGTCATTATTTTGGACTTAGGAATAAAAAGGGACTATAAACTTGAATTTTTGTAAGAAATGTACATGTCATACTTAAAGACCATTTTTATTAGAACTTGTTAAGTATATAGAAATTATGTACCAAGCATAATTAAGATCATAATTTACATATATAGCTAAATTGCATCAATGTTTATTTTCAAAAACCTAAGACAAGCGTATACCTATTTTGGTTCATCGTAGAGCTTCGCGGCTATTTTTCCTCACTTGCTTATTGCATACTACTTCCTTTATTCACGGTGAGTTCATAGCCTCGCCTTTACTCATTTTAATGTATTATAAACCTCGCAAGGGGGATACATGCTAGTTTTAAAAACTGAATACAAGTAGTTTTTGGTATGCTGGACCCGATTACATGATTATAGTTATTGAGTATCTCTTGCCATTGAAAGTCCCTAACATCATGAACCGTTAATTCCATGGGAAACGCTAATATTATGAATATGCATATTTGGTTTGACGAGCCTGTCCGGGTGAGTAGCGCTCTCTTTAACGGGTAGCATAATATTGAGTATATCTTGGAAAAATTGGCAAACTTACCTCTTTATGGCATACTTTATTTCAGTTAAGTTTCGGTGTCATGAGTCTTAATACTATAATCTGATTACACGACTTGTATTCGTTACATGTCATTTGAATTATGGGCGTATAACAACGTAGCCCATCGTATTTTTAAAACTGAATTATCTTGTATTCAACTTATTACTTATTAAACTCTATGGATTTCACTCAACTTTATGTTGACCTTTTTAGCATGTTTTATCCCAGATCTGTGATATGTTAAATGCTTGGATGGGCGGCGCAAGGAAATGGATATCGACAATGATGGCTCATGTTTTAAAATCACATTCGATGGAACTTAAACTTTTAAAACTCATGTTATGCTTGAACTTATGTTGTCTTTAAAACTTGTGTTGTAATAAAACTTTTGGGACCTCTTTTGCTTGACTCTGATAATATCGAATGTGAAATTTTGTTATAAATGTTTCTATTTTGAATTCGTTTACTATACTTGTACTATGTGACTGATAAATAGCACCCCATATTATATTCCGCTGCGTTCCAAAAACTAGGTCATTTTTTTCAAAACCTAAACTATAACCTTTAATTTTTAAAAAGTCATGAGTTCCATCATCTTGTCCGATATCCATGCGCGCCTACTTCCTAAATTTCCTATTACTCTATTGAGTATATATCTTTATTATATTATACTAAGGATAATTATAGAAGCACTATAATTATTTCTTAACTCGTCCGATAATCCGCGAAAGTATCACTTCTTATATATGTATCCTTGGTGTACTTTATGTATTTTGTGCACTAAACTTCCTTGGTGTATTTTATGCTATTCATGAGATATGTGAATTTCCATCCGGAAATTTATACACATCTTCAAGTATTATCACACATTGTATATGATTACAATGGTGTCTCTTATTTATCAGACATTGTAGATGATTACAATGGTCTCTCTTATTTATCAGACATTGTAGGTGATTACAATGATCTCTCTTATTTATCAGACATTGTAGATGATTACAATGGTCTCTCTTATTTATCAGACATTGTAGGTGATTACAATGGTCTCTCTTATTTATCAGACATTGTAGGTGATTACAATGGTCTCTCTTATTTATCAGACATTGTAGGTGATTACAATGATCTCTCTTATTTATCAGACATAGGAGGTGATTACAATGATCTCTCTTATTTATCAGACATTGTAGGTGATTACAATGATCTCTCTTATTTATCAGACATTGTAGGTGATTACAATGGTCTCTCTTATTTATCAGACATTGTAGGTGATTTCAATGGTCACTCTTATTTCTCATACATTGTTGCGATTACAATGGTCTCTAAACTCTTTCATAACCGCATGTAACATCATTTCATATAACATCGAAACATGTTGCAGTTTATCAATTTCTATTGGTTGTCATACTCCCCGTGAACTCATGTTTTCTGAGCATTTCTGCTTACTTTCCGAAACACCACTATTAATACTATGTATATAAAGATTATTCATATACACTTTGTTTACTCTCGACTACTTATCTTTATAAATATTTTACCGATTCTTATTCTTTATATACTCAGTCTATCAATTCCCCTTGATTATCTCACTATCCACCTCCGAAAATGAATTTGAATAATTGTCCTAAACTTTTGGAACACTACATCACCTCGTAACCCATCACCTAGAAACAAATTAATTAAATTAAACACGACTTTAACCTTTCATCTTATAACATTTTTACTCCAAGTAGTGGGATTTATTCAACCCATAATTATCTACTATTTTGCATCAACATGTTGCGACAACTTCTGTCCGTTGCACTTGCTATTTCACTATCGTTTTGTAAACAATTTTATTATTATTTTATAAACTATCCTTTCACTATATTTCAAACGGATTTACTATGCTCTTCAGAACTTTCTTACTAATACCTTATAAATTAATAACCAGACTTACTATCAAAATATAAACTGTTTTGTTAATCACATATAAACTATGTTGTAAACACCTTACAAAAAGTTTTGCCATTACATTGTGAAACTATTTTACTATCACTTTATAAACCATTCGCTAAAATTTTATACACTATTTGTCATTATCCAATCAAAAATTTCGTCATTCTTTTACAAGATACTTCACCACCATCTTATAAACTAAATCACTGAGATACTGCTACTACATAAACTGTGTTGGACTAGTTCCGAATATACTTCTTGTTATCACCTTGCAAATCGTTCTGTCAATTACCTTATACCCAATTTGTCACCATATTATAAAGTAGCGTATACATTGCTTCGTAATCCATCGTCTTGAACTCTTCCAGTTGGTGGGAGTTTGACTTTAAATTTGTACCTCAGATCGTGCTGTCTTTGACACTTACCTTTGAAACGTGATTGACTAACGTCTCATTCTTCTTCTCGTTACTTCTTATGATTTTGAAGAATAGCATTTGGTGCTGTTTTTATTGTGTTTAGTGTTGGCAATATATAAGTAGGATGATTTATAATCATCTTATTGAAATGGATTGGGACGCCTCTTCATTTGAATAAGAAAATTATAAACCACTGAACCATAAGTTTATAAATTCTTACTTACATGGATTGGGACGCCTCTTTATGTAAGTGACGAATTATAAATGAGTGGGCTTATGTGTATCCGCCTAAGCGTGCGTACGAATCATTCTTTGGGCTATGAACTCCTCTCGACTCGTAATTTGTTATGTGGATTTTTCCGATTTGGTATCGACTGTCGCGAGCTTGATAAGCTAATAGTAATATACTATTATCCGCTTCCAAAAAATGAGGATTTATTAAAATTCTTCAATCCATTCACTCTTGTTCATCGAACATATCTGATGCTTTGGCTTTTGATCATTCAACCATCGTTAGAAACCTCGACGATGACTTGTCTATATTGTCATCTCTTCACAATTAAACCATATGGCGATTAAGAAAAATTGAGCGCCGGGACGTCGCTTCTTTACGGGGTACGTGATGTGACGTTTCATAAATTCAAGTGATTCTTTAAACCATAATATATTTCATTTCCTCTTGAGTACAAATTTACTTTTTAATTTTTACCCGATTTAGCAAATTTCGGGTTTTTAGCTTTTCTCGAGCCGTGCTTAGGATTTCTATCCCGATCCTTGTCTCAAGTGACTCAATATCCTCTCATTTATCCATAGAAACCAAGTGAATATATTTTTCACATTTTCCACTTCGTTTCACAATTTCGTTAGTTTCAAGCATCTATTCGTGTTTTAAGGTTTAAACCTTTACATTTTATTTCACCTTTACATTTTTACACCTATCTAATAACTTTAAAAAATAATAATAATAAAAATACAAAACCCTCCCCCATTTAACCCCTAGGCCGGCCCTTATACCACACACACACTCTTCCCATATTTTTCATTTCTAAGAAACTCAATCATCACCTCTCTCCATGCAAATCTAACCTAACCATCCAACTCTTCCCCTCTCCTCCATTTGCTGCCGAAAATCACACACAAACACACTCACCTCATCTTGATTTTTATCATAAAATCATCTATACAACATCATCTTGAAGATACTCTCAAAGAACGGTGGTTTGAATCACGTTTTTGAAGGTTTTGTTGATGTTTTTGAAGGTTTTATGAACCATCCTTCTTCCTATATTTTATTTAGCTCACAAAATGTTTTTGTGGCTGTAGATTGAAGCCCCTACATGACCTTATAAAGATCTTCCTTCAAGCTTACAAGAGTTATCCTTGGTGGTGTCATTTGGTTGATCATTGATCTTTGTTCTTGAAAGATTTTGTTTGTTCATCACTTTTGTAAGAAACTCCTCACAAACTCTTCATTTTATTTTAATTTCACTTCTGTAAATCTTACATATCTTGATGTATTTGAATATTATATAAGTTATTATGCTTGGTTAGGCTTTGTATATAGCTTAGAAAACAATAAAAACACTAAAGGACTAGACATGCAACAGTTGTTTCTGATCAGGGGTAAAGACGTAATTAACTGATTTTATCAGTGAACTTTGGACATAAACTAAAAATAGGTAGATTTAGATCAATGTCTTTTGGTCGTTTTGACGGGTATTTCATTGAATAACTCATTACGATGATTAAACTAAAAATATTTTAGTGAAACATGTTACATTCTGAGTAACAGATTTGAAACGTATAAAAGTCATTTTTTTTGTGAATAACCCACTGTTACTCAAAACATAAAAGTTGTAGATAACATCTTAACTTAAACGTGGACGCAAACGGGGAATTAATTGGACCTGTAGAACTCAAGATATGGTATTTTTCGTGGGACTATTGTGATACTAGTGAATTCAGAACTGGGTAGTAAGAGGAAAAATAATAAATTCACTACCGTTACGAAATTTCTAAATTAGTGGGCCCCACAGAACTTGTTAGTACAGATGAATACCTTTCCGGGGACATAAAGAACATAATTTTTTGACTTACGGTTTGAGAGATATGAATTTTTAGAAATGGTTAAGTTATAAAAATTACATCAGATTTTGAGTTAAAAATTATGAAAAGGTTAATAACTTATGATTTTGGACCTCTAAGTTTCATTTTGAACCACCTAATATAATATGGACCTTTAGTCATAAACTGACCCTTTTGACTAAGAATTGACCCCTTTGACTAAACTGAACCCTTAGACTTAGATTGGACCTTTAGCACTTATTTTTGACTTAGGAATAAAAAGGGACTATAAACTTGAATTTTTGTAAGAAATGTACATGTCATACTTAAAGACCATTTTTATTAGAACTTGTTAAGTATATAGAAATTATGTACCAAGCATAATTAAGATCATAATTTATATATATAGCTAAATTGCATCAATGTTTATTTTCAAAAACCTAAGACAAGCGTATATCTATTTAGGTTCATCGTAGAGCTTTGCGGCTATTTTTCCTCACTTGCTTATTGCATACTACTTCCTTTATTCACGGTGAGTTCATAGCCTCGCCTTTACTCATTTTAATGTTTTATAAACCTCGCGAGGGGGATACATGCTAGTTTTAAAAACTGAATACAAGTAGTTTTTGGTATGCTGGACCCGATTACATGATTATAGTTATTGAGTATCTCTTGCCATTGAAAGTCCCTAACATCATGAACCGTTAATTCCATGGGAAACGCTAATATTATGAATATGCATATTTGGTTTGACGAGCCTGTCCGAGTGAGTAGCGCTCTCTTTAACGGGTAGCATAATATTGAGTATATCTTGGTAAAATTGGCAAACTTACCTCTTTAGGGCATACTTTATTTCAGTTCAGTTTCGGTGTCATGAGTCTTAATACTATAATCTGATTACACGACTTGTATTCGTTACATGTCATTTGAATTATGGGCGTATAACAACGTAGCCCATCGTATTTTTAAAACTGAATTATCTTGTATTCAACTTATTACATATTAAACTCTATGGATTTCACTCAACTTTATGTTGACCTTTTTAGCATGTTTTATCCCAGGTCCGTGATATGTTAAAGCTTGGATAGGCGGTGCAAGGAAATGGATATCGACAATGATGGCTCATGTTTTAAAATCACATTCGATGGAACTTAAACTTTTAAAACTCATGTTATGCTTGAACTTATGTTGTCTTTAAAACTTGTGTTGTAATAAAACTTTTGGGACCTCTTTTGCTGGACTCTGATAATATCGAATGTGAAATTTTTTTATAAATGTTTCTATTTTGAATTCGTTTATTATACTTGTACTATGTGACTGATAAATAGCACCCCATATTATATTCCGCTGCATTCCGAAAATGGGGGTGTTATAGATTGGTACCAGAGCATAAGTTATAGTGAACTAGGTCATTTTTTTTAAAACCTAGACAATAACCTTTAATTTTTCAAAAGTCATGAGTTCCATCATCTTGTCCGATATCCATGCGCGCCTACTTCCTAAATTTCCTATTACTCTATTGAGTATATATCTTTATTATATTATACTAAGGATAATTATAGAAGCACTATAATTATTTCTTAACTCATCCGATAATCCGCGAAAGTATCACTTTCTCATATACACATCCTTGGTGTACTTTATGTATATTGTGCACTAAACTTCCTTGGTGTATTTTATGCTATTCATGTGCATTGTGAATTTCCATCCAGAAATTTATACACATCTTCAAGTATTATCAGACATTGTATGTGATTACAATGGTGTCTCTTATTTATCAGACATTGTAGATGATTGCAATGGTCTCTCTTATTTATCAGACATTGTAGGTGATTACAATGATCTCGCTTATTTATCAGACATTGTAGATGATTACAATGGTCTCTCTTATTTATCAGACATTGTAGGTGATTACAATGGTCTCTCTTATTTATACGACATTGTTGGTGATTACAATGATCTCTCTTATTTATCAGACATTGTAGGTGATTACAATGCTCTCTCTTATTTATCAGACATTGTAGGTGATTACAATGATCTCTCTTATTTATCAGACATTGTAGTTGATTACAATGATCTCTTTTATTTATCAGACATTGTAGGTGATTACAATGGTCTCTCTTATTTATCAGACATTGTAGGTGATTACAATGGTCTCTCTTATTTCTCATACAGTGTTGTGATTACAATGGTCTCTAAACTCTTTCATAACCGTATGTAACATCATTTCATATAACATCGAAACATGATGTTGTTTATCAATTTCTATTGGTTGTCATACTCCCCGTGAACTCATGTTTTCTGAGCATTTCTGCTTACTTTCTGAAACACCACTATTAATACTATGTATATAAAGATTATTCATATACACTTTGTTTACTCTCGACTACTTATCTTTATAAATATTTTACCGATTCTTATTCTTTATATACTCAGTCTATCAATTCCTCTTGATTATCTCACTATCCACCTCCGAAAATGAATTTGAATAATTGTCCTAAACTTTTGGAACAGTACATCACCTCGTAACCCATCACCTAGAAACAAATTAATTAAATTGAACACGACTTTAGCCTTTCATCTTATAACATTTTTACTCCAAGTAGTGGGATTTATTCAACCCATAATTATCTACTATTTTGCATCAACATGTTGCGACAACTTCTGTCCGTTGCACTTGCTATTTCACTATCGTTTTGTAAACAATTTTATTATTATTTTATAAACTATCCTTTCACTATATTTCAAACGGATTTACTATGCTCTTCAGAACTTTCTTACTAATACCTTATAAATTAATAACCAGACTTACTATCAAAATATAAACTGTTTTGTTAATCACATATAAACTATGTTGTAAACACCTTACAAAAAGTTTTGCCATTACATTGTGAAACTATTTTACTATCACTTTATAAACCATTCGCTAAAATTTTATACACTATTTGTCATTATCCAATCAAAAATTTCGTCATTCTTTTACAAGATACTTCACCACCATCTTATAAACTAAATCACTGAGATACTGCTACTACATAAACTGTGTTGGACTAGTTCCGAATATACTATCTTGTTATCACCTTGCAAATCGTTCTGTCAATTACCTTATACCCAATTTGTCACCATATTATAAAGTAGCGTATACATTGCTTCGTAATCCATCGTCTTGAACTCTTCCAGTTGGTGGGAGTTTGACTTTAAATTTGTACCTCAGATCGTGCTGTCTTTGACACTTACCTTTGAAACGTGATTGACTAACGTCTCATTCTTCTTCTCGTTACTTCTTATGATTTTGAAGAATAGCATTTGGTGCTGTTTTTATTGTGTTTAGTGTTGGCAATATATAAGTAGGATGATTTATAATCATCTTATTGAAATGGATTGGGACGCCTCTTCATTTGAATAAGAAAATTATAAACCACTGAACCATAAGTTTATAAATTCTTACTTACATGGATTGGGACGCCTCTTTATGTAAGTGACGAATTATAAATGAGTGGGCTTATGTGTATCCGCCTAAGCGTGCGTACGAATCATTCTTTGGGCTATGAACTCCTCTCGACTCGTAATTTGTTATGTGGATTTTTCCGATTTGGTATCGACTGTCGCGAGCTTGATAAGCTAATAGTAATATACTATTATCCGCTTCCAAAAAATGAGGATTTATTAAAATTCTTCAATCCATTCACTCTTGTTCATCGAACATATCTGATGCTTTGGCTTTTGATCATTCAACCATCGTTAGAAACCTCGACGATGACTTGTCTATATTGTCATCTCTTCACAATTAAACCATATGGCGATTAAGAAAAATTGAGCGCCGGGACGTCGCTCTCTTACGGGGTACGTGATGTGACGTTTCATAAATCAAGTGATTCTTTAAACCATAATATATTTCATTTCCTCTTGAGTACAAATTTACTTTTTAATTTTTACCCGATTTAGCAAATTTCGGGTTTTTAGCTTTTCTCGAGCCGTGCTTAGGATTTCTATCCCGATCCTTGTCTCAAGTGACTCAATATCCTCTCATTTATCCATAGAAACCAAGTGAATATATTTTTCACATTTTCCACTTCGTTTCACAATTTCGTTAGTTTCAAGCATCTATTCGTGTTTTAAGGTTTAAACCTTTACATTTTATTTCACCTTTACATTTTTACACCTATCTAATAACTTTAAAAAATAATAATAATAAAAATACAAAACCCTCCCCCATTTAACCCCTAGGCCGGCCCTTATACCACACACACACTCTTCCCATATTTTTCATTTCTAAGAAACTCAATCATCACCTCTCTCCATGCAAATCTAACCTAACCATCCAACTCCTCCCCTCTCCTCCATTTGCTGCCGAAAATCACACACAAACACACTCACCTCATCTTGATTTTTATCATAAAATCATCTATACAACATCATCTTGAAGATACTCTCAAAGAACGGTGGTTTGAATCACGTTTTTGAAGGTTTTGTTGATGTTTTTGAAGGTTTTATGAACCATCCTTCTTCCTATATTTTATTTAGCTCACAAAATGTTTTTGTGGCTGTAGATTGAAGCCCCTACATGACCTTATAAAGATCTTCCTTCAAGCTTACAAGAGTTATCCTTGGTGGTGTCATTTGGTTGATCATTGATCTTTGTTCTTGAAAGATTTTGTTTGTTCATCACTTTTGTAAGAAACTCCTCACAAACTCTTCATTTTATTTTAATTTCACTTCTGTAAATCTTACATATCTTGATGTATTTGAATATTATATAAGTTATTATGCTTGGTTAGGCTTTGTATATAGCTTAGAAAACAATAAAAACACTAAAGGACTAGACATGCAACAGTTGTTTCTGATCAGGGGTAAAGACGTAATTAACTGATTTTATCAGTGAACTTTGGACATAAACTAAAAATAGGTAGATTTAGATCAATGTCTTTTGGTCGTTTTGACGGGTATTTCATTGAATAACTCATTACGATGATTAAACTAAAAATATTTTAGTGAAACATGTTACATTCTGAGTAACAGATTTGAAACGTATAAAAGTCATTTTTTTTGTGAATAACCCACTGTTACTCAAAACATAAAAGTTGTAGATAACATCTTAACTTAAACGTGGACGCAAACGGGGAATTAATTGGACCTGTAGAACTCAAGATATGGTATTTTTCGTGGGACTATTGTGATACTAGTGAATTCAGAACTGGGTAGTAAGAGGAAAAATAATAAATTCACTACCGTTACGAAATTTCTAAATTAGTGGGCCCCACAGAACTTGTTAGTACAGATGAATACCTTTCCGGGGACATAAAGAACATAATTTTTTGACTTACGGTTTGAGAGATATGAATTTTTAGAAATGGTTAAGTTATAAAAATTACATCAGATTTTGAGTTAAAAATTATGAAAAGGTTAATAACTTATGATTTTGGACCTCTAAGTTTCATTTTGAACCACCTAATATAATATGGACCTTTAGTCATAAACTGACCCTTTTGACTAAGAATTGACCCCTTTGACTAAACTGAACCCTTAGACTTAGATTGGACCTTTAGCACTTATTTTTGACTTAGGAATAAAAAGGGACTATAAACTTGAATTTTTGTAAGAAATGTACATGTCATACTTAAAGACCATTTTTATTAGAACTTGTTAAGTATATAGAAATTATGTACCAAGCATAATTAAGATCATAATTTATATATATAGCTAAATTGCATCAATGTTTATTTTCAAAAACCTAAGACAAGCGTATATCTATTTAGGTTCATCGTAGAGCTTTGCGGCTATTTTTCCTCACTTGCTTATTGCATACTACTTCCTTTATTCACGGTGAGTTCATAGCCTCGCCTTTACTCATTTTAATGTTTTATAAACCTCGCGAGGGGGATACATGCTAGTTTTAAAAACTGAATACAAGTAGTTTTTGGTATGCTGGACCCGATTACATGATTATAGTTATTGAGTATCTCTTGCCATTGAAAGTCCCTAACATCATGAACCGTTAATTCCATGGGAAACGCTAATATTATGAATATGCATATTTGGTTTGACGAGCCTGTCCGAGTGAGTAGCGCTCTCTTTAACGGGTAGCATAATATTGAGTATATCTTGGTAAAATTGGCAAACTTACCTCTTTAGGGCATACTTTATTTCAGTTCAGTTTCGGTGTCATGAGTCTTAATACTATAATCTGATTACACGACTTGTATTCGTTACATGTCATTTGAATTATGGGCGTATAACAACGTAGCCCATCGTATTTTTAAAACTGAATTATCTTGTATTCAACTTATTACATATTAAACTCTATGGATTTCACTCAACTTTATGTTGACCTTTTTAGCATGTTTTATCCCAGGTCCGTGATATGTTAAAGCTTGGATAGGCGGTGCAAGGAAATGGATATCGACAATGATGGCTCATGTTTTAAAATCACATTCGATGGAACTTAAACTTTTAAAACTCATGTTATGCTTGAACTTATGTTGTCTTTAAAACTTGTGTTGTAATAAAACTTTTGGGACCTCTTTTGCTGGACTCTGATAATATCGAATGTGAAATTTTTTTATAAATGTTTCTATTTTGAATTCGTTTACTATACTTGTACTATGTGACTGATAAATAGCACCCCATATTATATTCCGCTGCGTTCCGAAAATGGGGGTGTTATAGATTGGTACCAGAGCATAAGTTATAGTGAACTAGGTCATTTTTTTTAAAACCTAGACAATAACCTTTAATTTTTCAAAAGTCATGAGTTCCATTATCTTGTCCGATATCCATGCGCGCCTACTTCCTAAATTTCCTATTACTCTATTGAGTATATATCTTTATTATATTATACTAAGGATAATTATAAAAGCACTATAATTATTTCTTAATCATCCGATAATCCGCGAAAGTATCACTTCTCATATACACATCCTTGGTGTACTTTATGTATATTGTGCACTAAACTTCCTTGGTGTATTTTATGCTATTCATGAGCATTGTGAATTTCCATCCAGAAATTTATACACATCTTCAAGTATTATCAGACATTGTTTGTGATTACAATGGTGTCTCTTATTTATCAGACATTGTAGATGATTGCAATGGTCTCTCTTATTTATCAGACATTGTAGGTGATTACAATGATCTCGCTTATTTATCAGACATTGTAGATGATTACAATGGTCTCTCTTATTTATCAGACATTGTAGGTGATTACAATGGTCTCTCTTATTTATACGACATTGTTGGTGATTACAATGATCTCTCTTATTTATCAGACATTGTAGGTGATTACAATGCTCTCTCTTATTTATCAGACATTGTAGGTGATTACAATGATCTCTCTTATTTATCAGACATTGTAGTTGATTACAATGATCTCTTTTATTTATCAGACATTGTAGGTGATTACAATGGTCTCTCTTATTTATCAGACATTGTAGGTGATTACAATGGTCTCTCTTATTTCTCATACAGTGTTGTGATTACAATGGTCTCTAAACTCTTTCATAACCGTATGTAACATCATTTCATATAACATCGAAACATGATGTTGTTTATCAATTTCTATTGGTGGTCATATTTCCCGTGAACTCATGTTTTCTTAGCATTTCTGCTTACTTTCTGAAACACGACTATTAATACTATGTATATAAAGATTATTCATATACACTTTGTTTACTCTCGACTACTTATCTTTATAAATATTTTACCGATTCTTATTCTTTATATACTCAGTCTATCAATTCCTCTTGATTATCTCACTATCCACCTCCGAAAATGAATTTGAATAATTGTCCTAAACTTTTGGAACACTACATCACCTCGTAACCCATCACCTAGAAACAAATTAATTAAATTGAACACGACTTTAGCCTTTCATCTTATAACATTTTTACTCCAAGTAGTGGGATTTATTCAACCCATAATTATCTACTATTTTGCATCAACATGTTGCGACAACTTCTGTCCGTTGCACTTGCTATTTCACTATCGTTTTGTAAACAATTTTATTATTATTTTATAAACTATCCTTTCACTATATTTCAAACGGATTTACTATGCTCTTCAGAACTTTCTTACTAATACCTTATAAATTAATAACCAGACTTACTATCAACATATAAACTGTTTTGTTAATCACATATAAACTATGTTGTAAACACCTTACAAAAAGTTTTGCCATTACCTTGTGAAACTATTTTACTATTAGTTTATAATACCATTCGCTAAAATTTTATACACTATTTGTCATTATCCAATCAAAAATTTCGTCATTCTTTTACAAGATACTTCACCACCATCTTATAAACTAAATCACTGAGATACTGCTACTACATAAACTGTGTTGGACTAGTTCCGAATATACTTCTTGTTATCACCTTGCAAATCGTTCTGTCAATTACCTTATACCCAATTTGTCACCATATTATAAAGTAGCGTATACATTGCTTCGTAATCCATCGTCTTGAACTCTTCCAGTTGGTGGGAGTTTGACTTTAAATTTGTACCTCAGATCGTGCTGTCTTTGACACTTACCTTTGAAACGTGATTGACTAACGTCTCATTCTTCTTCTCGTTACTTCTTATGATTTTGAAGAATAGCATTTGGTGCTGTTTTTATTGTGTTTAGTGTTGGCAATATATAAGTAGGATGATTTATAATCATCTTATTGAAATGGATTGGGACGCCTCTTCATTTGAATAAGAAAATTATAAACCACCGAACCATAAGTTTATAAATTCTTACTTACATGGATTGGGACGCCTCTTTATGTAAGTGACGAATTATAAATGAGTGGGCTTATAAATTCTCATCTTATTGAAATGGATTGGGACGCCTCTTCACTTGCTTATTGCATACTACTTCCTTTATTCTCGGTGAGTTCATAGCCTCGCCTTTACTCATTTTAATGTTTTATAAACCTCGCGAGGGGGATACATGCTAGTTTTAAAAACTGAATACAAGTAGTTTTTGGTATCCTGGACCCGATTACATGATTATAGTTATTGAGTATCTCTTGCCATTGAAAGTCCCTAACGTCATGAACCGTTAATTCCATGGGAAACGCTAATATTATGAATATGCATATTTGGTTTGACGAGCCTGTCCGGGTGAGTAGCGCTCTCTTTAACGGGTAGCATAATATTGAGTATATCTTGGTAAAATTGGCAAACTTACCTCTTTAGGGCATACTTTATTTCAGTTAAGTTTCGGTGTCATGAGTCTTAATACTATAATCTGATTACACGACTTGTATTCGTTACATGTCATTTGAATTACGGGCGTATAGCAACGTAGCCCATCGTATTTTTAAAACTGAATTATCTTGTATTCAACTTATTACTTATTAAACTCTATGGATTTCACTCAACTTTATGTTGACCTTTTTAGCATGTTTTATCCCAGGTCCGTGATATGTTAAAGCTTGGATGGGCGGTACAAGGAAATGGATATCGACAATGATGGCTCATGTTTTAAAATCACATTCGATGGAACTTAAACTTTTAAAACTCATGTTATGCTTGAACTTATGTTGTCTTTAAAACTTGTGTTGTAATAAAACTTTTGGGACCTCTTTTGATTGACTCTGATAATATCGAATGTGAAATTTTGTTATAAATGTTTCTATTTTGAATTCGTTTACTATACTTGTACTATGTGACTGATAAATAGCACCCCATATTATATTCCGCTGCGTTCCGAAAATGGGGGTGTTATACCATGTTGTAATTTTTATATTGAAGAGAACAAATAAGGAGCATGTCACCGTCCAGTATCATGTTATGATACAATTATTAAAAGAATAATGCTACTATCCACCAAGAAAGTCAGTACGAGCTGAGGTAATAACTCACCATTCTTTAAATAGTCACCATCCAAAAGATCACATATAGCAAATTGAGAACAAGTAAGATAGCATGGTCACAACCTATTATGATGAGATGAGCATGCAGCTTTATCTCTTCACGTAACTAGCTTCCACCAACCATAATAAAGATTAGTAAACACATGTACCACCGACCCATGATAACCCCTGATCGGTGAACATGCAAAGCAACACCACAGAATCATATATATCTTGACAAAGAATCGATCTCTTGAAGTAAAGAAAACCGCAACGTTCATGAAACCACATCGACCAGTATTAATAACTTCACAATCCCAGCAGTACAAAGATAACGTTGTGCTTGGTAGCAGTACAAAGTTGAAACTTGTAATACTAGCAGTACGAACTCCATTCAAGAGCAGTACTAACATGTATTCATGGGCAGTATGAACAATTAAACAAGCAGTACTAATTGTTCATGAGTAGTACAAATAACCCTATTGTGCACTTATACTGATTGAGCGTATACCAGGTATTCCAACAAGCAAATCGTTACCAGGCCATCTTGTGATTAGGGTTTCATAGACCTTGGAGTAGTATTAAGTTTCGAACGTAGCAGTAGTACCTTTTAAGGCAGCAGTAGTAACCATAAACGTAGCAGTAGAAACTTTTAACAATCGAGCAGCACTAAAAATACGCAATTAGCAGCAGCATTAACTTTCAAATATGAATTGAAGAAACCCTACTGCGCATAAACACTCTTTTCAATAATCATTCCATGAATACATCTACTTCCAAACCCCATCAAACTTAATAATTTTCGTCCACATAATCTGCAATAAACAGCAGCTATTCGCAATACAACCCAACATTCAGGGTGTATTAGGGTTTGTGAGTTTGTGACTGATTACCTTACAGTTAATGAATTAGGGTTTCTAAAAACCTTTTCGCAATAGGATCGCACCAGTAGCCAAGAAATAAGGTTAACAAGAACAAACCCTAATTGAATAAAAAGATATCGCAGCAGCAGCAAACACAAGATGATCCATGTTTAAACATCAAAACCGATCACTTCAATGTATTATAAACACCAAACACTGCATAACCGACTTCCATAATGATTTGGAACGATAGAATAAGGAAATCAATTAAATCGAACCCTAAAAATCTAGAAAAATTCGACCAACCTTAACTGTTTCTGCAGCAGAATTTTCAAATTTATATCTTTTTACTGAGTGCTCAGATTGAAGATCCCTCCAGTGAAAATCTTCCTTGATGTATAGAGAACCTCCAGTAAAAATTTCAGCACAATCCAACAGTTAACGAAAAAGTTATCGTCGTTTGAAAATAGGTCTGCAGAAAGTTACGAAAATTGAACAAAATCTATTTTTCTTGATCTTTCTTCGACTAAACCTTGTATAATTCCTAGATCGAGAGCCCCCCTCTCTGATACCACCTGATAGAACTTATGCACCATACCATCTATAAGTTCTTGGACCGTTTTGGACTCTAGGTTGTTTAGACCTTGATCTAGGATAAACAATAAGCACAATGATAATAATAAGCACAACGGAATAACATAAAGAATATTATTATTATCAATAAGATTCTTCGTCATCATCTCCTAACACTAACAATACACAAAACCTAGGCATCCGTTGTAGGAACTCGATGCCTAGACACAACCTACACCTTTAGTCGACTACATCTTGACACACACACATTAATAATCAATCCCTGTATCTCTTTATATACTAGAGATACTAGTGTTACACAAAGAATAAACTAGAATAATAAAAGATACGTAGTAATCTTTTCTTTTTGTGAAGTTTCATTCTTTGTCACAAATAGTCCCTCATGTTTCACATGTTTTGTCTTTATCAACTCAACTATTAGACCCAACAATCTTCCCCTAGTTGATAATGACAAAACCAATAAGCATGAACTTCCCCTGAAGTTAATATGTCATGAAACATGCGAGTTCCCCTTAATCCATGCATATCATCAAGGATCTTGTTGATCCCAGTTGAGCAATTGATCTTATTAGTTATCTTAGATATAAATCTAAAACAACAAGTATAGAAACTGTTCTTGAAACAATATTAAACACTATGCGGAATCTAATGTTTAATCTTAAGAAGAACAATGAATTGAACAGTAGAATTCTCTCAACAAACACTTCAATATATTAATACGAATACTCAAAAGTATTAGGGTTTTACAACCTTGAAGTGATTCGACTTTTAACTATGATACGTACTAAACTCTAACCCTAGAACCTCCTTTTATAGTCTAAGGAGTTCTTTACAAGAAACGTATAAGTCTAACTAAATAGGATATATACAAAATCCTTTCCATACTTATCTAACCGACTATACATCATTATCACATAAACAGTAGAAACTAACTCTAGCAGTAGAATCATTAAGCCTAGCAGTAGTATCTACTTAGTGTATTCTCTTGATCTTTATCAGCAACTCCAGCAATAGTATGAATACACTAGCAGTAGTATCATTGTTACCAGCAGTAGTATGACACTTAGACAATTTTCCATTTAGCACCATAAGCAGTTGTATCTAATCTGAGCAGCAGCATCTCAAAACCCAACAATCCTCCCCTAAACTTGATATTTTCTTCCAAAATCATCAAGTTTCCATTTAAGCTTAAACCTTCACCAGGAGGATGCTTCCAAACACTTACTTCATCTTTCTCCTATAATCTGCCCCATATAGTTGTCTTTGCATTTTTCTGAGAAGATTAACAACCATTTGACTCCAATGATCAATGTGAAGTTTAATAGTTCCATTTACCATCATATCAAGTGTAGTCTTAGCAAGAGGATAATCCTTATCTACCAGCATGTAAATTGATACTCCTCCCCTCATTACTATATTATGAACTCCACATGATTCATACAATCTCCAAAGAGTCATTTGACTACTTTTTCTCTGCTCATTCCAAACTCTGTCTTCATGATAAACTTCAAACATAATCTTTAAATCTCCCCAGAGTACTCTATCCAACTCAGATTCTGGCCTTGAATCTCCATATTTGTTCTTGATTACTTTCCAAAAAGTCTCCAAATCTTCTCTATTAAAGTTTCTAAGCATTTGAGAAAATGTCACAAACCTTTGAGATTTTCCACCAATTCTGTTGATCTCCCACCAATGAGTTTTACCTTCATAACCAGCCTTCCATCCAATGATAGCAGCTTTAGATTGCAAAGGAACAGTATCAACAAATATGTCATCATCATTGTCTACAACTCTAGTCATTTGTTGTAAATCATCTGCTTCCTTTTCATTATCAACTTTCTCTTCATTCTCACTCTCTGACTCAGAACTCTTCTCAACTGCCTTTGACTTATTAGATTTCCTCTTTTTCCTTCCAACACTTTTCAAAACTCTTCCAGCTCTCTTTACTCCAATACTTGAGCTCTCTTTCTCTTCCTCCTTCACTTTTTCTTCTACTTTCTTTTCTTTTTCAATTTCAGTCTCCACCACTTTTTTAGCCTTCTTAAATTTATCTTCTTCTGACCCCATAGGCACAAAACTATCAAATTCTCTTTTAGCACTCTCAAACTTCTTTTGAATTGATTCATCAGAAAACCAAGATAGATGTTTAAGTGTGTATCCCTTCATGTTTTTCAAGTAATACTCTTGAAATTTTCTTATCTATTTGACAGTTGGTGGTTTGAGCAATTTTCTTTTTCTTCTTTCAGCACAATACCATTTCTTTCTGTCTGCTTTGAACCTCTTCATCCACTTAGTTCTTTTTTCTATACTTTGTGTATCTTGTTTCACCAACTTGGAAAGCTCAACATCTGCTTCACACTTGATTCTCTCCTCATCCCAAGCATCAAGAAATTCCTTAGTCTTTGCCTCATCCTCAGCATGCTTTCTTTGCAGTTCAATAACTTTTTGATTTTCCTCTTCAAACTCAGCAGCTAATTTCCTTGCAGCTTCTTCATTAAAGGCAACCTGCTTCTCCTTAGGCCAAAACTCAAAAGGTATGTCAGGTTCAGGCTCAGGCTCTTCAGTCATTATGCCTTTACCTTTTCCTGAATACTGAGGTGTTTGAGCAGCTTTCTTGGTTGGGATAGGTTCTCTGATTGTTACACCTTTAACAGGTGCTTTTGGTGGTTTTTGTGGTTGTTTTGATGGTTGTAGTTGTGGTTGTGGTTTAGATGGTTGTGATGTTTTCAATTAGATGATAGCTTCAGCTAAACTCACATCATCATCAAATAACTTGGCAGTAGAATCTTTCTCTGGTTCAGCAGTAGAAACTTTAATACCAGCAGTAGAATCTTGTACCTCAACATTAACACCAGCAGCAGAATCAACTTGAACATGAGCAGTAGAATCATCAACACCAGCAGCAGAATATTTTGCACCAGCAGTAGAATCATCCTTAGCTACTTCTTCTTTGTCACCAACATCAGAAACAACTTTTTCCTTAACAGTAGAATCTCTCAAGCTTTTTATTGACTCCACCATTATTTCAGAAGCTTTCACAAGCTGCTCTGGCTCCAAAGTCTTCAATTTTTCAAGCACAATCTGCTCCTTTTTCCCTTTCTCTAAAACTACTTCATTACCATCATTGTCTTTAACCACAAATTCATCATTTTCACCACTATCCATCTTCATATCCACATTTGCATCATTAGCAGCACTTTCAACATTCAAATCCTCAGCCTTTCCTGAAACCTAGGTAGCCTCCCCTGAATCCTTGTTCTCATTCCTCCCCTGTTTGGGAGGATCCTCCCCCACACTTGGTTCAGAAGATTCCACCCTTGCAACAGATCCAACCTTGTACATCCTCTTGAATTTATGTGTTCTTGATCTCTGTAAACCTTCAAGATACCTCACTCTTTGCTTCAACTTTTTGATTTCAATACCTTGAGAAGTTTTAACCTCCTTAAGCTCCTTCTTGAGACCAACAACTTTTGACAATTTTGAACATTTTGCCATCAATTCTTTTATAAGTTCCATACTATCCTCACCACTTCGGCCTGTGTTACCTGGCCCGAGAGGTGGATCACTGGAATTGTCATTGTGTACATGTTGATCCATCAATTCCTCTGTTTCATGTCTATCCTCATCACTTCTGGATGTGTTACCTTCACTGAGAGGTGAATCATAGGATGTAAACTCAATATCAAACCTAGTTTGATCATCTGAGCACCCCATATTAGCCATTTGGCTGGGCTTTCCATCACCTGCACCAGGTTCTTGAGAACCAGATACATTAGATGTTGCCTTGGTTGGGGTCTTAGTTATGTTACCACTGGCCTGCTCTGCTTCTAAGCTAGCAGCAGTAGTGGTAGCCCCTTCCAACATGTCACTCCCCACACCTGTGACAGCCTCATCTGCTCCAACCATCCTAACACTAGCCTGAGGTTGCTCAGTGTTCTTATTTTGTGAATCCCTAGGGTTTTGGGTCTTTTCAGGTTATGTAGATGATTGTTCCAAATTGGGTGTGTGTTGGGTAGCAGTTGTGGTTTCTGCACCTTCACCCTGATTTTGAGCCAATGCCACCATATATGGAAATAATGGTGTCACTGTCCTAGAAAAACCTTTGCCATCCTTTTTCAAGTAGGAAAATAGTTTCTGTTGAAGTTTAGGGCAAATAAATTCCTTTTTATGTACCTTAGGTTTTGTAAGTTGGTTATTCAGAATTAGTTGCAAAAATCTTGGATAAATGTAAAATTTTCCTTGTACATTCTTTTTCAAACCATCCATTATCATATTTGAAAAGTTAAAAGGTTGTCCTTTAGCCAGAAAAATCATAGCAGAAGCCTGAGTTGTACTGAATTCATTCCAACCTGAAGTTTTTGGACTTAGACAATGTAAGATGGTATGAATCAAAAACTTCCATTGAGGACAGAGAAGACCTTTATAAAACTTCAAACCTTCAACTTTCTTCTTATACCCCATGTTTTTAAGTTCCTCAAAAATGATAGAAATTTCAAGACAAGTTATTTCCTCATCATCTGCAAAGTGAAGAGCTTCTCTCACAGATGATTCAGAAATAATTATCTTGTGGCCATCTACCTTAGCCTTTAAATGTTCTTCCCCATTTGTAGTTCTGGTCTTAACAGTAGACTAAAACTGATCAATGTGGGAAACAAATATAGTTGGGTTTGCTGTTAATGCGTACTTAATGTGAGTAGCATTAAGAAAATCAATTACGTCAGCAAATCCATCAGCTTCTTTCGGCTTTTGAAGAAAAGCGACTTGATTGTGACTGTCGGAAAAGATTCTTGTCGACGTTGTTAATTAGGGTTTTGATTTTGGGGGGTTTTAAAATCAGATGTTAAAAAGTGTGTTAGGGTTTGAATTAGAGTGAATTTTGGGCGCACAAAGCCAATTATGAGATCGAATTAGGTTTTTAAGCCGTTTGGATCGAATTAGGTTTTAATTGGCGCCAAATTTACAAAACCGACCCTACATTTTCAAAACGAGCCGAAGAATCCCAGAAGTTACAAAGCGAGCAGCAGAACCCTCAGTAGTAGAAAGTTTTGCCTAGCAGTAGAAACTTTGTAACTAGCAGTAGAATGTCTGCTGAACTTTCCAAACACCTTTTTCTCATCAGGCAAGCATTCCCCTTTGACTTTTCCTGCAAAAGATTAGTCCAAAACCACAAAAACACAAGAAAGAATATAACACAATAATCACAATTCATAGTTATACTTAGCAGTTGTATAAGCAACAAGCAGCAGAACTAAATATAACTAACAACAGAACTTAGCAATAGCAGAAACAACTTATTGAGTAATAACATTACAAATCCTTACAAATCATTACAAAAACACAAAGAGATAAGAGTTTTCAAAGATTTATCATTCCAATACTAGCAATTAAGAATTGAAATCTACCCACATCAAAACCTTTTGTGAGCAAATCTGCAACATTATTGTCAGTATGGATTTTAACAATTTGAATTAATTTCTTCTCAAAACAATCTCTTATAAAATGATGTCTTATCTCAATATGTTTTGTTTTAGAATGAAAAACAGGATTTTTAATAATACACATTGTACTGTTATTATCAATATAAATTTTGGTGTGCATAAAATTATACCCATAGTCCAGTAATTGATTTTGAATCCAAAGCACTTGACCACAGCAACTTGAAGCAGCTACATACTCAGCTTCAGTTGTAGAATTTCCACCACAGTCTGTTTCTTGCATTGCCATGAAATCAACCTATGTCCAAGAAATTGACATCCTCCAGTTGTTGATTTCCTATCTAAACATGCTCCAGCATAATCACTATCTGAGTATGCCACCAGATCAAAAGGTGAATCTTTTGGATACCAAAGGCCCAACCTAGGTTGACTCCTTAAGTACCTAAAAATTCTCTTTACAGCATTCAAGTGTGACACTTTAGGGGAAACTTGAAATCTGGCACAGGCACACACAACAAACATAATATCTGGCCTGGAAGCTGTAAGATACATCAATGAACCAATCATTGATCTGTATAAATGTACATCAACTTCTTCTCCATCTTCATCATTGACCAGAGGCTTGTTGGACTCCATGGTTGTCTTAGCAGGCTTTACATCTGAAAATCCAAACTTCTTCAAGATATCAGCCACATACTTCTCTTGGCTGATAAATATGCCATCATCCTTTTGTTTGACTTGAAGTCCTAAAAAGAATGTGAGTTCTCCCATAGAACTCATTTGAAACCTATTGTGCATTAGCTTCTCAAAATCATCACATAACACCTTGTTGGTTAACCCAAAAATGATATCATCCACATACACTTGAACCAATAAGATATCCTTTTTGTCTCTTTTGATAAACAAAGTCTTGTCAATTCTTCCTCTACTGAAGCCATTGTTCAACAAGTACTTTGATAAGGTGTCATACCAAGCTCTAGGAGCTTGATGCAAACCATACAATGCATTCTCCACCTTGTAAACTCTATCAGGATAATCAGGATCTTCAAAACCAGGTGGTTGGGTCACATAAACTTCTTCATCAATTTTCCCATATAAGAAAGCACTCTTGACAGCCATTTGATACACTGTGAAGTTCTTATATGAAGCATAAGCCAAAAATAATCTGATAGCTTCTATCCTTGCAACAGGTGCAAACACTTCATCATAATCAATACCTTCCTCTTGAGTATATCCTTGAGCCACTAATCTTGCTTTGTTTCTGATCACTATGCCTCTTTCATCCCTTTTTCATCTAAAGACCCATTTTGTACCAATTGCCCTTTTCCCCTTAGGCAAATCAACCAAGGTCCATACTTCTTGAAGCTTAAACTTCAACAACTCTTCTTGCATAGCTTCCACCCAACTTTCATCTTGTAATGCTTTATAAGCACTCTTGGGTTCCAATTGTGACAGAAAACAAGCAAACATGCAATTCTGAAGGTCTTTGTGGCTATTTCTTTGATGAAGAGATTAAGCAAATAAAACTTGACTAAACAAATCTCTCAATCCTTTTGTTTTACTTCTTGTTTGAACAGCAGATTCAACATCTCCTATTATATGCTCTTTTGGATGATTTTTGTGAACTCTGTTGGTTGGAATAGGACTAACAGGTATTGCATTCTCCATATTGGTTAAGTCAGCCTCTACACCAAACCCATCCAAAGCTTCATCATCAGTATCTTCATAGATGTTCACCAAACCAGGTATATTAGGATCATCTGGATAGTCATCAGCAGTATAAACTTCAACAGTAGGAACTTTTGGTGTAGCAGTAGAAACACCAGGCCGAGCAGTAGAAACTTTTGGCTTAGCAGCAGAATCATAGATACTACAGCTTGTGTTATTTCCTCCGTTTTCACCATTTGCTGATTCATCATTCTGCACTTCATCAACAATTTTTGGTTCTTCATTAACCACTTTTCCATCATCAGAAGGTTTATCCCCACCTTCTGTATCTCCCTTTGGTACTTCATGAACAGCATCATCTTGTGAACTCTTTCTCTCTGTGTCTTTGGCTGTGAAAGTTGGATCAAGCTTCCATTTTTCAATCAAAACAAACTCCTTTGCAGATTCATTCACCTTAGCTTGTGTACCTGCATTAGAATCAGCTTTTGTACCTGCAAACTTGTTAGTTGTACCTGCAATCACTGGCTCATAATTCATGCTTTTGGTTAGTGAATCAATATCAAACAGCCAGTCAGGTCCACTTCCTGCAACATTAGGTGTGACTTCATTAAACCTAACATGCAAGTTTTCTTCCACATGCCTAGTTCTTTTATTAAATACCCTAAAAGCTTTACTATTGGTAGAGTATCCAACAAAGAATCCTTCATCAGCCTTCTCATCAAACTTGCCTAGGTGATCATTGGTATTCAAGATAGTAACAGGACACCCAAATGGTTTTAAGAAATCTATCATAGGTTTCCTACCATGTAACAGTTCATAAGGGGTCTTGTTATGAGGCTTAACTACTTTACTCCTATTTTGCACAAAACAAGCAGTATTGACTGCTTCAGCCCAAAAAGTAGTAGGTAATTTTTATTCAGACAACATAATCCTTGCAGCCTCAATAAGTGTCCTATTCCACCTCTCAGCAGCACCATTTTGTTGAGGAGTTCTAGCTACACTAAACTATCTTAAATACCCTTTTCCACACAAAACTGGTTCATAATACTATTCTTAAACTCAATTCCAATGTCACATCTTATCACCTTAACTTTATGATTTACTAGGTTTTCTACTCTTGTTATAAAAGCCTTAAGAATGCTAGAGGTCTCATCCTTAGTTGCTAAAAAGAAAACCCAAGTGAATCTACTATAGTCATCTGTGACAACTAGGCAGTTCATTTTCTTATTCAAACTTTTCACATATGTTGGCCCAAACAAATCCATATGTAACATATATAAAGGCTCAGAAATAGTGTTCACAGCTTTGGACTTACAAGAATCTCTTTGTTGTTTTCCCATCTGACAAGCAACACAGGTTTCAGGATTTTCAAAAACTTTTGAAGGTAAACCTGTTACAAGGTTTCCCTTAACCAATTTATTAATAGTTTTGAAATTTAAATGGCCAAGTCTTCTATGCCAAAGTTTTGGTTCATCACTTATGGCCTTTGCAAATAGGCAATTTAAATCTCTTTTGGAAACTATGTTCTTTATGTCAACACTGTATATGTTGTCAGTTCTAGGGACTCTAAGTAGCACTAATTTATCATCAGGCAACTTAAAATCAGGAGATAAGACAAGACATTCAGTATCTGTAAAAAGAACAAAGTTCTTTTTGTCACACATTTGTGAGACACTAAAGAGGTTGAACTTAAACCCTTTTACAAAGTACACTTTTTCAAAATCCATTTTGCCAGTTCTTATTGTACCTTTACCAACAATTTTACCTCCTTTAGGATCATTTCCAAAGGCTACATATCCACCATCCATAGCTTCAAAATCTTCAAGGTTGGACATGTCTCCTGTCATATGTCCAGAGCATCCACTATCAAATATGCATTTGTCCTTTAATTCCTCTTGTAGTTGCCCTGCACATAAAGTAAAAGAATCAGTTTCTCTTGGGGACCCAAGCCATTACTGACTTGGATCTGCCTTGTGCATCAACATAATCAAATCTCTTTAAATCCATTGATGCACTGCTGTGTCTGAGAACATGATCTAAAACCTTTATTTTTGGTTTCCAGACCCAGCAAGCTGAGGCCTTAACAGCATAAAAATGGTTGCCCAAAACAGTGTCTGTTATCACTTTTGGCTCAGCAGTAGAAACTGCTTTTGCCTTAGCAGTAGAAACATCTGTATTATTTTGAAAGGGCCTTTTTGGTGGAGCAATAGTAATTGACCTAGTTACACCAGATTTCATCAATACTGCCCTTGGAACCATGTTTTTGTTAGCATGAGGGTGAGTCAGTTTAGAAAAGTTTTTGTGATTCACCCTTCTGTTTTGGTTCCAAACAGGTTTTTGGTAGTAATAACAATCTTCCTGTAAATGCTCAAAACTACCACATTGATAACAAGTCTTTTTAACTAACTCAAAATCACTACCTAACTTATGAGAAATTAAGTTGTTCCAGTTTCTTTGATTTCCTCTAGGCCAGTTATACCTTCTTTTAGGTTGTTCTCTAGGTTCCTCATTATATTCAACCATTTTTCTAGAGATCCTATTACCTAACACAGGTTTTATAAACTCAACTTGTTTAGCCTTTGATTCAAATGTTTTAGGAAATTCTTCCTTTTTAACCTTTGTTGTTGACTCAACCTGTTCCTCATCACTATCTGACATCCAATCCTCAATAATTGGAGCATCAGAAACCATCTTTTCTACCTTAGGTGTTTCTTTATTAGCCTCACTACATTCACCTACAGGTTTGCTATCAAGTTCACTTATAAAAGACAACTCTTTCTTAGGAGGTGCAAAGGCACTCTTAATTGGAGGAGGTACATCATTATATCCTATTCCACTACCTCTCCTCATCAATTGACTTTCAATGGACTTATGCACAAGATCAGATGCAAATTGCTGTTTCTCAACTCTAACTACATGTTTTTCTTTGTCAGCCAAAGCTGCATCTCTTTCTTGTTGAGTTTCTTCTAGTATGGATTAAGGGGGGCTCTGATACCAATTGTTAAGATCGTTTAGAGCTCGAGGTTGTTTAGGCCTCATCTAGGGATTACACGATAATAATGATAAGAACAATGCGCAGCGGATATAAACAAAAGAATCATTATTATTGAACAAAGGTTCTTCGTCATCATCTCCTAACACTAACAATGCACAAAACCTAGGCATCCGTTGTAGGAACTCGATGCCTAGACACAACCTACACCTTTAGTCGACTACATCTAGAAACACACACATTAATAATCAATCCCTGTATCTCTTTATATACTAGAGATACTAGGGTTACACAAAGAATAAACTAGAATAATAAAAGATACGTAGTAATCTTTTCTTTTTGTGAAGTTTCTTTATTTGTCACAAATAGTCCCTCATGTTTCACATGTTTTGTCTTTATCAACTCAACTATTAGACCCAACATTTTACGTTATGCATTACAAGTTACATGTTTGTCATTATTAAAACCGAAGAAACCGTTTAGTTTAAATATCGTAATATTTGCACTAACAGTAATTAATTATGTGGTTTATATGCATCGGAATGCTTTGATTGAGTTACGTATGTTTGTTATAATTTGTTGTTGTTGTTGTACATTAGTGTATATGCTAAATTGGATTGGTTAAATTTGAATTTTGATTAGATGTTTTTTACTTAATTTCACGCAACTCATGCAAACAACACAAAATACTAAAGTTGATAATAACCTTTTATCAACTGTCAACATTTCATCGACACTTTAAAAATGCAAATTACTAAAATTGAACAAAATCAAAATGATATAATACCCGCAAAACATTCTAAGGATACTCACAAGTCATGCCCGCCTATAGGCGAGTAAGTAAGGATTGTGGGAGTGACATGTGTCATCCCCATGCCACATCATATGACACATTATATGACATGTGTCACCTACCCCCACCCAAACCCACCCCCCCCCCCCACCCCGAATTTTTTTCCCAACAAAAAAAAATTTTTGGGCCAAAATTTTTTTTTCCCGCCAAAAATTTTTTGCCAAAATTTATACTGCATCACATTTATAAAGTTACTGCATCACAATTATGATTTTACTGCATCACGGTTACAGCATCATGGTTACTACATCACAATTCCCCCCCCTCCTCCGAAATTTTTTTTCCCACAAAAAAATTTCTTTTTGGCCAAATTTTTTTTCCCGACAAAATTTATACTGCATCACATTTATAAAGTAACTGCATCACGGTTATAAAGTTACTGCATCATGGTTACTGCATCACAATTATGATTTTACTGCATCACAATTATGATTTTACTGCATCACGCTTACTACATGCACTAAAATCATAATTGTGATGCAGTGACTTTATAAATGTGATGCAGTATAAATTTTGGTGGGAAAAAAAATTTTCCCAAAAAAAATTTTTTTTTGCGGGAAAAAAAATTCGGAGGGAGGGGGTGGTAGGGTTGGGGTGACACATGTAATATGATGTGGAATGATGATGTGGCAAAGTGACACATGTCTCTCCCACAATCCTTTCTAGACTTTTTATCATAATATCCCATATATATCTACATATAATATATAACAATATGCGTATGACGTCATCAAATGCCAGATTGCCCAGTAAGCGGCCTTAAATGTCCAGTAAGCGGGCATTAATGCCCAGTAAGCAGGCATTAATTCCAACTCATCATGCCACGTGGCAAAATTATTCATGAAACGTTTTTTTTTTTTTTTTTTTTTTTTTTTTTTTTTTTTTTTTTTTTTAATTCGAATTTTATTTGTGTAAAAAATGTACGTTGATGGATTCGAACTTGGGGTGTTGGTAACATCAACAAAGTTGATTACCACTAGACCAACACATTTTTTGATTATATCTTGCAAACCCAAATCTATAAACCTATGCAAACAATTATATTATATTTAGGAGAATCCCTGCAAGTCAGGTAACCCTAATAAAAAAATATACTCAAAACGTATACGTAAAAGAAATCACACCTCATTCATAATATCATTTTTCTCAAAAACCCTAATGTTCTTTTCTTATTTGATGTGCAGGTTTTCGTCTTCTTTGTTGGTAATATGTATACAGGTATGTTGTTTATAATGGTTTCATATATACTCAAAAACTATTATTCAACTGTTTTTTTTTTTTTTTTTTTTTCCAGCTACGGGTGATTGAGGTATCCTTTGATCAAGTGTGTGTTTGTTTTTTCTTTTTTTTACAACACCAATTTCTCACCCACCCTTCCTAACCAGTCATCATTAACAATTCATCAACACTTGCAAATCCGATCCGTCTATTCTCAGTGATCCTTCACTCTCTTTCTTCCGTGATTATCTCGAAAGGTATTACCTATTTTTTAAATAATAATAATAATAATAATAATAATAATAATAATAATAATATAATAATAATAATAATAATAATAATAATAATAATAATAATAATAATAATAATAAGTATGTCTGTTTTTACTATGTGCGAAATTTGATATATTTGGTTTTACAGTGTTGGAGCTAAACTTTCCTCATCTGCTTACAAGAGTGAATCGGTATATTACTTTTTACTATTTTTTTCTTACTGATGATTTGTTGATTTAGTTAGGGTTTTGATGATTAATATTAAGGTTTGATATTATGGGATTAGATATGTTAAGGACTAATTCAGGTTTTATTGTACTTGAATTGAGTTGAAATAAAAATTTTGATTGTGTTATGTAAGGTTTTACGTATTTAAGCAGTGTGGCATTTGTGAATTTACCGTAGAAAGTAACGTGTATAAATCAAATGCGTATGATGGTACGCGTATTATATATAATAGTACGCGGGACAATTGTGCGTTAATGTAATGCACCGCATGAATTTCATTATCACTTGCGATTTACCATGGTTGTGAATTTGTTATTTTACAGAAAATAAATTGATTCGTTTGTTTGATTCGGGTTTAATTGATTATTGTTTTTTTCATCTATATTTGATTAGTTTGTTTGATTCGGGTTTAATAGAGCGGCCATCACAATATGCAAGGAGAATGGAAGACATTTAAGAACTTGCACCATCTTCTCAATTCGTTACGTCCACATTAGGTACAATTGATTTGCTTGATTTGTCATCATTTTAAGACCTATTCACTCAACCAGAAAAACATGTGTTTCAGGCAAGAGCAACACTAATTCACATACTTGAACTTCAGATACAAAGATGAAAGCAAGCCATGGAGGACATTAAAAGGTATGTGTTGTATATTGTATGTAATGCACACAAGAATTCCTTCAAAGCGTTTAGAGCAATACATATCGAAAATATTTCAACTGATATATTATAGGTTGGGAATTCACGTCTCTTTAGAGTCATATAGAGAGTTCAATTGTTCGCAGCGTCAAACATAAATAAATTATGATAATGCAAAAGATTATACAAAATGGGTATCTATTTGTTTTATTCTTGAAAAGTACTAGACTCGAAGCAACTGTAAACATGTTTGGTGTACCGAAGATTTTGTTCAGTGTCTTACAGTTTGACATGTGTCAACACCAACCGAAATAACAGTTCAAAAAAAAGTTGTCACCCTATAGCTGTATTTGAGGTTGTGCACGGTGAATCAGGTTGTGTAGGTTGACATTGAAAAGGAAAATGAGTTGCTTATATTTGTTTTTCTTGTTGGAACCTTTGACGGCGATCCTACTGCTGATTCAGAAAGCTATAACAACATGAGGAAGGCCAACTGATCGCAAATCTTTATTGTTATATATAGGTATGAGATCCAACTCCCTAGATGTTATTAAATCTTATGTGGTCATTTGTCTCCTGACATTTTCTTTTTGTTTGTATTAACAGCCATGGGAGAGCGAGTTCATTGATTCACAAGGTGTTTGGGCTGAATATGCTTTGAAGAGGCAGGAAGCCCAGTCACAGAATAGAGTTTAACGCTGGAAGACTTGGAGGTTAGTACCTTTTGAATTTATTGATTATGTATGTTAAAGTTTGTGATTAAGGCATGTTGAAATGATGTGTATGTATGACTGTAAATATTTGTTTGCTGAGATTATCTCACAAATATGCAGTGGATCAAGTGAATTCTACTACCGAAAGTAAACCTACTTTTTCTTAGATGATAAGCATAATTTTAATTGTAATACTTAGTGATCATTTTATGCTCAAATTTGATACCCATGTGCTTATGAGGTGGGTTGATTCAGGTTATAACTTGAAATAATAATATCCGACACACTTATTTTTATTAAAAAAAATTAAGACTTGAGTGAAAAACGTCTCGGGTCAATCTGAGTATCTGACCTGGTCTGTACCCTAAACATAACCCGTTAGTCTGCAACCCATATTGATCCCCCTATTTTCCACCTAAATTACCTGCATCAATGACAAAAACCCGATCACAGTCCATGACAGTTAGAATCCTGTCAGCAATGCTAATAATGGCTCACCGATTCACCATTATCACGAGTAGTTCCGGTGGAATTGATATAAAGATATATAGGCTGCCTGGGATCCATCCATTGCAGATACATCAATTCTGCAACAATGAGCTCTGTAACAGCTGGCACTAACTGATACAAGTTTATACGAAGGGTCCATAAGTACAAGTAGTAATAAAAAAGTAGTTATGTGTGTTGACAGAAGAGGTACCGGCATGCCAAGGTAAACAATTCTGCCGTGAATAGTATGTGGCAGAATCTATCTACAAATTATTCTGAGGCAAACAAATTATTAGTGTATTTGTATGTGATCTATCCGCAATTTTTGGGACTTGAAGCAATTTACATAGTATGTGGTCATTTGTCTCCTGACATACATACATACATATATATATATATATATATATATATATATATATATATATATATATATATATATATATATATATATATATATATATATATATATAAAACAGCCATGGGAGAGCGAGTTCATTGATTCACAACGTGTTTGGGCTGAATATGATTTGAAGAGGCAGGAAGCCCAGTCACAAAATAGAGTTTAACGCTGGAAGACTTGGAGGTTAGTACCTTTTGAATATATCGATTATGTATGTTAACGTTTGTGATTAAGGCATGTTGAAATGATGTGTATGTATGACTGTAAATATTTGTTTGCTGAGATTATCTCACAAATATGCAGTGGATCATGTGAATTCTACTATCGAAAGTAAACCTACTTTTTCTTAGATGATAAGCATAATTTTAATTGTGATACTTAGTGATCATTTTATGCTCAAATTTGATACCCATGTGCTTATGAGGTGGGTTGATTCAGGTTATAACTTGAAATAATAATATCCGACACACTTATTTTTATTTAGTGCACATTGTCATTACAAGAACCTTTCTATTTAAAATTACAGACTTCTCATTGTTACTGTAGTACCTCAAATCCTTTTGTTGATCTCTAATGTAGGCCAACCTTCTAGACTCAGCATTTGTGTAATACCTAAAATTTCAAAACATGCAAAATTACCAAATTGCCCTTGTAATCTAAAACTTCACTTATAAATTAAATAAAAGCCCAAATTAATCCCAAACTCTTGGAAACTAGTACCATATGAAGTAAAATAATTTTTGCTTGAACATTTTAACATTTTAAATGTCATAAAAATATTGTCACATTATTAAAAATACATATAGGCCGAATATCATTATACATTACATATTTATTTTCTTAATTAAATCTCTAAATTAAATTATATAAGGATAAATACTACAAATAATAGAAGATCATTGAAAATCAGATTTTTATCCTTATCACAATGCCTTGGGCCAAAATCCATGCCCCCTCCTCTTTAATATATACGGTTTTATTCAATTACCCCTTTTATACCCTAAAAACCCTAAGCGACTAAAACAAAAACTCCCATTCGATTATACAAACTTCCTGGAACTGGTACAATAATTTTCGTGGCTTCTCTCAAGTTCAAAGAAGGCTAGAAAAATAGGATTTTGATTTGTAGAAGCTTGGTTCACTCGTTCTTGAATTTCTTGCTCGTTTCTTCCTTGCCGAGAGGTACAAAACTCTTACAGCTCATTCGATAATTCTAATCACTATCTGGTATTTTTATGAACTTCTTTACATCATATATGATCTATATAAAATAGTTATAACGATCCATGCAAGCTTTTTAGGCTGTTTGGAATTTAACGAAACATAAACCCTAAATACGTATAATAAACCCTAGGTCGACATACGAATTTTCTGAACCTTGTACATAATTTTATTCGAACCTATACATGTCTAATAACACTAGAAAAATGCTAGTTGAATTTATTGAAGCTTATATCACACTTGTCGAATTATTTTCGAAAACTAGGGTTAAAATAAAAATGGTTAAAACTAATATATAAATCGGGTAACTTAGGGTTAGGGTTTATGGTGAAGGATTTAATGTAATTAATGTGTTTTTAAGGTGTAATTAAAGATAGGTAATGATTGGAAGAATTAGGGTTAGGGTTTATGCAACTTTTGTTTTTACCGATTAGAATTTAAAAACTAAAAGGGTGTGTTTTGTGAATAAATAAACTTGTGGGTTATTTTTGTAACATGTTTTGGATCAAGGGTAATTCGTATAAAATATTGTATAGGGATATTATGTGTAAATTTTGTAATTAAAAGGTTTAATTGGTAAGTATGAAATTAATAAATCCGATTTGTAAATAAAATAAATGGAGGGACTTGTTTTGTAAATTATGTAAAGTGAGGGATATTTCGTATAAATAATTATGTAAGGGGTGTCATGTGTAATTTTTGATAATTAAGGGCTTAATGTGTAAATGTGGATATTATAAGGATTAAATTGTAATATAATTAACTATAAGGGTTAAATTGTAAATTTAATTAATAAAAGGGTTTAACTTGTAAAATTGTTAACATTAAAGGACTAGAGTTGTAATTATGGGAAACTTATGGGTTAAAAAGAATAACTTGTAATATTTGCACTTTAAACCTTTATTTTTGGCATAAATGCATTTAAAACCCTAAAATATAGGAAGTTGTCATAATGAACCCTAAACTATTGTAACTTGCTAAAATGAACCCTATTTCCATAATAATACTTATTTAATGACTTAACTTTAATTATAATATTTAAATCTTTCTAATTATGGAAACCTGCTAATTATGGAAACTTACTAAATAAGAACCATTAGTAATTCTGTCTTCTACTCCTTTAGGTGTGAAGAAGGAGTGACTTGATTCTTGTCTGTTTTACTATCCTTGTGTTTTGCTTGCTTGCAAATAAGGTACAGATATTCTACCCTTTCTCAGTAAGGGTGCTTTCGTTCTCTTGACTTCTGATCTTGATTCATTAGGATTCCCCAAGCCATTGCTATGTTTCCCCTTGCATCGTGAACCTTTGTTATGATCCACTTGATTTGAACCCTTGCCTTGATTTCTTGTTTTGAACCTTGCCATGTGCCCTTGATACTTGACATACTTCGTTCATCACCTTTGCCTGAATATTCAAATCCTTAGACACCTAGAAGATTTACTTGATATTAAAACTGGATGTGGAAACTTTCTTAATTATATATGAAAATGTTTTGAGAAAAGCTATTTTAAAACGATGCGATACCACTTTTAAATGAAATTTTACTAAGGTTTTATGAAAATAACTTTTAAGGATTATCTTTAAGAAAAACTGTTTTGAAAGACCATTTTTGTGAAAACTATTTTAAAGGATCATTTTTACTAAAACCATTATTAAAGGATTTCTTTTAAATGAACTTTTGAATTAAACCTTTGCTATAAACCTTTGCTATGACCTCTTGTCTTGAACTTTGACTTGAACTTTGATATACTTGAATTGGAAACTTGACTTGAACCACTTGATATGAAACTTGAACTTGATACTTGATACTTGATACTTGACCCTTGACCCACAGTTTGAGATTACGAGCCATAACTAGGCATGAGGGTTTCATGTCCATGTCATTGATGCACCGATGGCATGACTCTAGGGTAGGAGAGTGATGTCCTTTCCCGTCCCTGATTTTATACTTGACTTGTTACGTAGAGGAAGACATTGTGGCCTACTGGGGCGTATGGATGCATCCTAGATTTGACTTGACTTGACTTGTTTATATTACTTGTTATACTTGGTGACTGATGGGTGTGTGCGATACACGTCTTTCACATCTTGGGAGCTAGCTACTCCACCCCTTGGAGGTATCCCCTCACCCTGTACTTGGTACCGAGGACTCCCCTCCGTACACCCTGATTACTTGATTTGATATTTGATTCTGTTCTGGGCTCGTAGTGGATTACTGTTTTTCCTATACCTTATAACCTTGTACTTAGTATTCCGAGGTCACCCCTCCGGATACATACTTGACTTGATACTTGACTTGACTTGTTTGACTTGGGCTCGGGTTGGGATTATTGTTCCCTTTACTCCTATCTATTGTAACTATTTCTTAACTCTTGATATATCTGCATAACCTTTTATTTCCTCCCTAACTCTTGTTATACCTTGCATCGTTTCATTCACTTCACTATCCCTTTATTACTGCTTTGTTATCGTTATATCTGTTCACTGAGCTTTCGTAGCTCAGCCGCATTTCTTTTCCTGCGGCAGGTTTTAGTTTGGAAGCTGGGTATGAGTGGAGAGTACCTTGGACTTAGAAGACCTTACTAGCTATTGAAGATGACTAGAAGAATTTATAATTAGATTTAGAAATTATTGTATTATAACCTTGTAGTTTCGGGTTTTCCATTCTAACCATTGAAATTCAATTGTATTATTTATGTCATATGCTTTTGTTTTGTTCTGATATGAAACCATTATTGTGACATCTTTACCCTTGTCAGGTCGGGGTGTTACAATTTATGGTATCAGAGACCAGGCTGACGACTTGTAATACATTACCCTTGACCTTTGCGTTTTGGACCATTAGGCTTCCACTGTAAGAACATAGGAGAACACCTTGAGAACTTGCTTTAGGAATTCTTGATACGAACTTAAGTTTTGACCAGTGAGGAATGGGTAGACTATAAGGTATTTGTTTAAGTATCATTGCTTCCGCATCACTCTGATTCGTGCCTTGACTATGACATTGATTTTGTTGACCTTTGAGACTGTAGAAGTACTAGGTGGATTAAGATAGGTTGTTCTGCTTACGACTCGAGATAAAGTATGATCATCATGAAGGCATATTTATGTGGTGCTAGTATTATGACGCCTGGCCAACGTGATAATACTTACACCATATAACGTGCCCTCATTGTGGCCATAGGATATCTTGGGAAGTACCTAAGAAGTTTAGAATTTGATCTTCGTTGGATTATCCGTGATTAGTGAGACTTTAGGTTCATTCTACCTATGCGTATACCTTGCCTTCGTTCATTAGATATCTGGATGAGTTTGGACTCTCGTTTTGCGTTCTGTTGACCACAGTTATAAATCTTGAACTCTTGTAGAGCTCTCTACTGTTGATACAGTTAATTTGATCTGAAATCTTGTTCGTATTTCCATATAAGCTTTCCTTTTTGGAAGAACCTCTCCGAGCGTGAGAATGTTTGTGACGATCTTTTGCGATTTGCTACGACTTCGTCTAACCTTGCGACTTCAAATTTCGAGGAAGAAAATTTTCTTTTAGAGGGGAAGAAGTTGTAATACCTAAAATTTCAAAACATGCAAAATTACCAAATTGCCCTTGTAATCTAAAACTTCACTTATAAATTAAATAAAATCCCAAATTAATCCCAAACTCTTGGAAACTAGTACCATATGAAGTAAAATAATTTTTTCTTTAACATTTTAACATTTTACATGTCATAAAAATATTGTCACATTATTAAAAATACATATAGGCCGAATATCATTATACATTACATATTTATTTTCTTAATTAAATCTCTAAATTAAATTATATAAGGATAAATACTACAAATAATAGAAGATCATTGAAAATCAAATTTTTATCCTTATCACAATGCCTTGGGCCGAAATCCATGCCCCCTCCTCTTTAATATATACGGTTTTATTCAATTACCCCTTTTATACCCTAAAAACCCTAAGCGACTAAAACAAAAACTCCCATTCGATTATACAAACTTCCTGGAACTGGTACAATAATTTTTGTGGCTTCTCTCAAGTTCAAAGAAGGCTAGAAAAATAGGAGTTTGATTTGTAGAAGCTTGGTTCACTCGTTCTTGAATTTCTTGCTCGTTTCTTCCTTGCCGAGAGGTACAAAACTCTTACAGCTCATTCGATAATTCTAATCACTATCTGGTATTTTTATGAACTTCTTTACATCATATATGATCTATATAAAATAGTTATAATGATCCATGCAAGCTTTTTAGGCTGTTTGGAATTTAACGAAACATAAACCCTAAATACGTATAATAAACCCTAGGTCGACATACGAATTCTCTGAACCTTTTACATAATTTTATTCGAACCTATACATTTCTAATAACTCTAGAAAAATGCTAGTTGAATTTATTGAAGCTTAGATCACACTTGTCGAATTATTTTTGAAAACCGGGGTTAAAATAAAAAGGGTTAAAACTAATATATAAATCGTGTAACTTAGGGTTAGGGTGTATGGTGATGGATTTAACGTAATTAATGTATTTTTAAGGTGTAATTAATGATAGGTAATGATTGGAAGAATTAGGGTTAGGGTTTATGCAACTTTTGTTTTTACCGATTAGAATTAAAAACTAAAAGGGTGTGTTTTGTGAATAAATAAACTTGTGGGTTATTTTTGTAACATCTTTTGGATCAAGGGTAATTCATATAAAATATTGTATAGGGGTATTATGTGTAAATTTTTTAATTAAAAGGTTTAATTGGTAAGTATGAAATTAATAAATCCGATTTGTAAATAAAATAAATGGAGGGACTTGTTTTGTAAATTATGTAAAGTGAGGGATATTTCGTATAAATAATTATGTAAGGGGTGTCATGTGTAATTTTTGATAATTGAGGGCTTAATGTGTAAATGTGGATATTATAAGGATTAAATTGTAATATAATTAACTATAAGGGTTAAATTGTAAATTTAATTAATAAAAGGGTTTAACTTGTAAAATTGTTAACATTCAAGGACTAGAGTTGTAATTATGGGAAACTTATGGGTTAAAAAGAATGACTTTTAATATTTGCACTTTAAACCTTTAGTTTTGGCATAAATGCATTTAAAACCCTAAAATATAGGAAGTTGTCATAATGAACCCTAAACTATTGTAACTTGCTAAAATGAACCCTATTTCCATAATAATACTTATTTAATGACTTAACTTTAATTATAATATTTAAATCTTTCAAATTATGGAAACCTGCTAATTATGGAAACTTACTAAATAAGAACCATTAGTAATTATGTCTTCTACTCCTTTAGGTGTGAAGAAGGAGTTACTTGATTCTTGTCCATTTTACTATCCTTGTGTTTTGCTTGCTTGCAAATAAGGTACAGATATTCTACCCTTTCTCAGTAAGGGTGCTTTCGTTCTCTTGACTTCTGATCTTGATTCATTAGGATTCCCCAAGCCATTGCTATGTTTCCCCTTGCATCATGAACCTTTGTTATGATCCACTTGATTTGAACCCTTGCCTTGATTTCTTGTTATGAACCTTGCCATGTTCCCTTGATACTTGACATACTTCGTTCATCACCTTTGACCTGAATATTCAAATCCTTGGACACCTAGAAGATTTACTTGATATTAAAACTGGATGTGGAAACTTTCTTAATTATATATGAAAATGTTTTGAGAAAAGCTATTTTAAAACGATGCGATACCACTTTTAAATGAAATTTTACTAAGGTTTTATGAAAATAACTTTTAAGGACTATCTTTAAGAAAAACTGTTTTGAAAGACCATTTTTGTGAAAACTATTTTAAAGGATCATTTTTACTAAAACCATTATTAAAGGATTTCTTTTAAATGAACTTTTGAATTAAACCTTTGCTATAAACCTTTGCTATGACCTCTTGTCTTGAACCTTGACTTGAACTTTGATATACTTGAATTGGAAACTTGACTTGAACCACTTGATATGAAACTTGAACTTGATACTTGATACTTGACCCTTGACCCACAGTTTGAGATTACGAGCCATAACTAGGAGAGTGATGTCCTATCCCGTCCCTGATTTGATACTTGACTTGTTACGTAGAGGAAGACATTGTGGCCTACTGGGGCGTATGGATGCATCCTAGATTTGACTTGACTTGACTTGTTTATATTACTTGTTATACTTGGTGACTGATGGGTGTGTGCGATACACGTCTTTCACATCTTGGGAGCTAGCTACTCCACCCCTTGGAGGTATCCCCTCACCCTGTACTTGGTACCGAGGACTCCCCTCCGTACACCCTGATTACTTGATTTGATATTTGATTCTGTTCTGGGCTCGTAGTGGATTACTGTTTTTCCTATACCTTATAACCTTGTACTTAGTATTCCGAGGTCACCCCTCCGGATACATACTTGACTTGATACTTGACTTGACTTGTTTGACTTGGGCTCGGGTTGGGATTATTGTTCCCTTTACTCCTATCTATTGTAACTATTTCTTAACTCTTGATATATCTGCATAACCTTTTATTTCCTCCCTAACTCTTGTTATACCTCGCATCGTTTCATTCACTTCACTATCCCATTATTACTGCTTTGTTATCGTTATATCTATTCACTGAGCTTTCGTAGCTCAGCCACATTTCTTTTCCTGCGGCAGGTGTTAGTTTGGAAGCTGGGTATGAGTGGAGAGTACCTTGGACTTTGAAGACCTTACTAGCTATTGAAGATGACTAGAAGAATTTATAATTAGATTTAGAAATTATTGTATTATAACCTTGTAGTTTCGGATTTTCCATTGTAACCATTGAAATTCAATTGTATTATTTATGTCATATGCTTATGTTTGTTCTGATATGAAACCATTATTGTGACATCTTTACCCTTGTCGGGTCGTTGTGTTACAATTTGAGTTTGTTCTCCTATCAATATCAGAATTCTCATATGTGGATCGTGCTTCAGAAGTGGTTGATTGATTAACCGCGAACCAGTCGGGGAAGTTTATTTTGTTGCTCTACACTGTTTGATTTAGAAACAGTTCATTGTGCGTGCAACACTAATTTTCTGCAGAATGGAGTTTCCACTGAAGGTTAACTCTCAAGGAGAGTATTTGAGGGCCACGGTGGAACCAGCTACATGTTTGAAAATTAAGGTACATCCTCTATTTTCACCTTTGTAATCTTCGAATCTTCGTTTTAACTTTTCATCACACTCTTCTTTCATTTTATTCTCGATACATGTAGTTGATGCTTGCATACCAGAAAAAAGTTGATTATGTAGTTAATGCTTGCATACTAGAAAAAAGTTGATTAGTTTTAGCTATTTCAGTTTGATTTAGTCTGAGACAAGGGATGTCTTTGTAATGAATGCGACTTTGAACCTGGAGTTGAATTCAGTTTGGTAATAAAATAGTTTATGCAATCATATTTGTCACATTGTTATAGGGTGATTTGGGTAAAATTAAGAAAATTTGCTTTGTTTCTGATATTGACTTGCCGAGATATATATATATATATATTATTCTTCAGATGAACAATCATAGGTAGCAATATGCCCGTGTAACCGCGACTTCGATATGTTTTTTCCACGTTCAGGTAGGTTTTGTAATAGTCTCCTTATAGTTTTCAGAAAATATATTAGCAACTTTTATCGTTTAAACATGCTAGAAAGTAACAACTAAAAATAGAGGATGAATTACTTTTTTGGAGCATGAAACCAGATGCAACCACAGATCCTTCATGAAACCAGATGTGATCACAGATCCTTGAAGGGTTATCTGTTAAGCAAAAGAAGGATTGTCGTTCTACTTTTTAATATATCAGATATCCTTTTGTAAACTTGCTCCGAGAAAAGTTATGTGTCACTAACTATGTACTTTTTTGGTTATATATGCAATAAATTGGTAGATATGATGCGTTGACTTAGGAAACTGATGCGTTGGGGCAGCTGCATAAGCAAGTGACCAACATCTTTTTCCTGGTGCTATTGTTGGTGGGTTCAAAAAATAGTTTTTTTTTTTAGGTTATTGAAATTTTATTAAACATGTTTCCACAATATGCTCATAATTTCTCTTTAGATGTTGTCAAATATTTTGCAATCCTGAAAGAGCCTTTGATTCACGTGAAGATGACACATCAGCTGTTGTGAAATCAGGGCTGGTGGCATTCCACAAACAAACTGTCAACTGATATGTTGCCTTACATTACATTTCTAATATATCTCAGTTGCGCCAAGCCTGTCATCTGATACGGTTTTATGCTTTTTCTATTAAGTTTCGGATTTCATTACATTGCTGACATATGTGATACGCTTTGTTTTACTCTGAATTATTTCTCACAGGTTACATCCTTACTGGCAAGATCTGACAGCGCTCATGAAGGTGATAGGAGTATCTTTGATAATCTTTGGCGGCAGACTATACTGATAGGAGTATCCATCTTGATCTTCTTTGTAGTGCAACGTCCATTGTAAGACCTTTCTCTCCATTCCCTCCTGCTTTATATATTTCATATTGCACTCTTTACTTTTAAAAAATTTGACCGGGGGAAAAATAACAATGAATTTTATTGGGTGCCACAAATAGCTCCGTTGATGAGGTTAGCAACTGATTACAACTTTACAATGAGTGGTAAAAATTTGATGTCATTAACCAATTGTGCGCACGAGATCTTTGGATGATGTAAGGAGAGTCGTTTGATTATTATTAATAATTTGGTTAGAAGTAATTTACAACTCAAAAGTAACCATTATGATAGATACCATGCATTTTTATACTCACAGGGTCTGAGATTATTATTTAAGTCGGAATGTCGGATGATGGAAATCTATAGATGTAATCAGTTTTATCGCCATTTAAATTGACATATGTTGGTAGATTGCAAATTATCATGCAGTTATTATGACCTTGAATCCTCTTTTTTGCTTAAGCAACATATAGTTTTTATAGCATTTTCTGGACAATTAGTACAGTTGCAGTGTATAACATATATGTTTTGTGTAAATAGAAATCCCCCTCATAATTAGTTTGGCACATCTTTTAGTGAAGTTCAACAATATAGTTCGTACGGTAGAACCGAAGTTCACAGGTGATTACCATTATATAACACTATAAAAGTTGAAACAAGAGACAACAATAATAAAGGTCTGTACAATATTTAAGTATTATACGAAAATGTGCAGCAGTCGATACCGTAACATTTATTACTCGGTATATTGACGTTTCTAATTGTTTTACATGTAAGTTTCTTATTCTTTTACCCGGCCCCACCATGATTAGTCCTCTTAGCATTTGTTTGAATAATTTTGGATGTATTTGACGTAAAACTTTAAGAGATTATGTCTATTTAAGTTATACTGCATCTTTCAAGGAAGAAAAACAAGTTTTTGTTTAAACTGTATGTTAGTTTAGTCGACACAGGGGTATACTATCTAAATTGAGGCGAATTTCAGTGATACCAGGTACCACAATTCATTGGTCAATGTTCATATTTGGGACTGCTTAAGCAACTACTCACTTAACAATGAAAACACATTCAAAGTCGTATTATTCTCATATTTCAACTTTTTTTTTTCTTATGCTGCAGGTAGCAATATCACATATGCGTTACAGCAACCTGCTGGTAAAAAGGTGCGCATGGGGAAATCAAACGCTCTTTTAATTTAGGCTTCACCTTTTATTAACTGTTACACTAATGTGATTGTTAAATATACAAGTATAATGCTTACTTTGATTTGTAAAGTTACATAAGTGAGTGATAGTTAAGTCTGTTTTCAGAAGAATAGGTCTTAGCCTGGTGGTCATAACCGAATGAGAGATGAATGTGGTTACTGTAGAGAAAATGATTATAGAGCGAATGGCAGTGATAGATTTGATAGAGATGAAAACAAAGATTCAATGGTTTTGAAAGATGACGGTGGCAGGACCTCTGATGACCTAACGTTTGATACGTATCTCTAATATTATTATCGTTATAAAGAAGAAAAAAAATCAATGGTCCATTCGAAATTGTAAACGTTACACTATTATCTATTAGTTGATATGAGAAACAAGCATTTTATATTTCATCTTTTTATTACACAACAACCTCGCAAAAATGAGTAAGATTACACTTTTATTGCATATTAGATAAAATCAAGACCGGAAAACACGGGTTGCTACACGGGGTTCGTTTTATAAGTTTTAGATTTTTTTATCCTTTTCGATCTAATGTAAACAAAACGTCTCGCACAACAAACATGGCACATATTAAACTAAAATAACTACTTGAGCACTAAGTGGCCAAGTAATTTAGTATAAGTTTTGCTAAACTATATAACATTAGAAAATGAATACTTGTGACTTGAAAACGTAACAATGAGATAATAACTTCTTCTACGTAATGCCAAACACCCCTTTAGTGAGTTAAAACATTCATTTTGATTCTTAGAAGACATGTAAATCATGCTTTCATTAATAAATTCATTTTCTTAACTATAACGATCTTAAAATTAAAAAAACTGTGCGAATATGGTGCTAGAAATGTGTTTTGTATCCCCAAAGTCAGTGACTATATTCTATTTGTATTATCGATTAATGAGTTAATGACATGAAAAACCATTACAAGCATATCTCTAATAACTAACTGTTTCATATAACTCGCGAAGTATCTTGAAGAAGATAATACAAGGAATCGTGGCTGGATCATGTTTAATTGGTTAATGTGGTAAGAAAGGTGTATAGCAAGTTAATTTGCATGTGCAAAGAACAAATGTAAGTCGTTCCTATATTAGAGCATAAGTTATTACTTCTCACTTGGACTCACTTGGAGAAAAGAGACGAGTGGTTTAAAAATTCTATATTGTGACAGAGATGGTAAATACAATATTCAACGACACACGTTGTGTAAAAAAAAACTTTATTTCGCATTTGAACTAAAAGCATATACTTTCTAATGGCAGATAATTTATTAAGTTTTATTTCCTCTTACCAGATTACCATTCATTTCTTTTTGTTCTTTATTCACTGTATAAAAATTTTAACGATTTCGTAATTCATTAACCGCTACTTAATTTATTCGTTAGACACTTTTCCAGCAATTTTTACCTACCTTCTTTCACTATAGTAAAATATGTCAACAATATTCATAAGCTTACGACCCTTTATTTCAACATGTACACTTTCCAATCATTTTTTAATGTTATAAGACATGCCATTCAATATATAATTTAGAATGTCTATATCTTTATTTTGTGTCAACTTACTTTTTTCAACGATAATCACAAGTCATGCCCGCCCAGCGGGCGGGCTTATATGCCCGGGAGGGCTTATAAGTCATGCCCGCCCATTGGGCGGGCCATGAAAACTATAATTACAAGTCATGCCCGCCCTTTGGGCGGGCTTTGAAGTCTAGTATATATATATATATATATATATATATATATATATATATATATATATATATATATATATATGTGTGTGTGTGTGTGTGTGTGTGTGTGTGTGTGTGTGTGTGTGTGTGTTCATATGGTGAACACTTTTAAAATAAAAAACAAAAGGCACCAATAGTAGCAAGGCACGTGGCATTTTTAATTAATAAAAACAAAAGAGTAAATTACATAAATGGTCCCTGTGGTTTGTCGAAAATTTCAACTTGTAGTATATTCACGATCAAAGAAACACACGTATGGTACTAGAATATGGATCGAATAGGAGAAGAACTAGAGAGAGAAGTAGAGATGTGGAACCTTTAGTGAGAGAAAGAAAGGGAGGTTAGATTAAATGAGTGAAAGGTCCAACCCTCTCCTTTGGTGGAGAGGGCTTTATATACTACTACATAGGGTGCCCCTAGTGGGCTGTGGAGCGAGCTGACAGTGGGTAAAGACCCGACCCACTCCACAATAATAATAATAACTAATCTACTACTAATATTATAAATAAACCTACGAGCTATTAAGTGCTAATAAGTACTCGGGGTGACCGAGTCTTCAACTGAATATTTATATTCCTAACAATCCCCCCTAAGGGAGGTCACCCCGGAAGTAATGTTCTGCATTCTAGCACTCTATCCTTGAATCTTGACTTCATAGCTCGTAGACCTTGATTCTTCAACGTCAAGGATCTTTGTGCCTTCAGCAGTGAACTTGCGATGACTGTTCTTTGTTTTGGATGATCTTTGAGTATTCTTTGAAGATATCATCCAACATATGTCTTCAAGTCATCTTGTGGCTTCGTCATCATGAGAAGTTGTGATCTTGGAGCCTTCTTTGAGATCATCAGCCACCGTAAATCTCTGAGCTCATCCATTGTAGTAATGCCCCCATGTGATATGTTGTGACCGTTGAACTCGCATGCTCACACTTTTCTGGATCATGATAATTATCATCAGAGTTGCGGAAGCTGTGTCGTAGGTCTTTTTGCTATCATGATGTTTTGATAATCAATTGGAAGTGTGAGCATGGAGTGTGGATTGACACGTCTCTGCTGGAATCAGGAACCACCATTGCCATCTTTATATGAATCTGAAATAAAACAGTTAGCAATAAAGATGGAGAACGAATATGGCTTTGTCATTCGTTCGATGTGGTGGTTGGATTTAACCTTCGGTTCTGTGAAGACCGACCTGTGATCAGGTAGAATCCCCTTTAAAGAAGATTCTCCTTGACAGGAATTTCCAGCTTGTAGTAATGAGTCTTCCAACACATTAATGTCAGAATCATCATACTAAGCATGTTCTCATACCGGAACGTCTCAAAGCAGACAGCACGGTAGAGTGAATCAGTGAATTAAATACCCACTGATTGATGAGAAATTGATTAGAAAAATTACTTGCGTGTCACTGGATAAACATTTTGTGCAACACGACGAGGGGTTTATAAATTTAATCACATTTCTGTCAAAAATAATTTTGTTTGAAAATTTTCACAATCAATGTGCTCGAAACTTTGTTGGTGAGCACATTGAGAGGTTTTCCAAAAGTATCCGTAAATCCATTTCCTGGAACAAGTTTGATTCAAATTTGAATCGCCCCATCGTTTCTTTCCAGTTGTCACAAGCTTGATCCATGAAGCATCTCACATGTCACCCTCCAAGAGCTTGTTTGATGTTGGCTCTAGAAGGATTTCCATCTTCATTGTGAATACTTAACGTATCACTCGGATGTTCTGGCAATACCACAAGGATAATGCGTAGGACTCTTCATATATATTTTCTTGCTTTTCACGATGTATGAAACAGCAAGCATATTGGAAATGTGTCCTAATGAGATTAATTGATGATCTCTTGGCTCTAGACTCAATAGTGCATTTTGATTTAGTGATCGAAGGCTGGAGAGGACTGCCACCTTTTCAATATCATCTAACTCGGAGTGAGAAAGATGATAGCAATGTATTGATCTCTGTGACAAGTGAAACAAGAGTCCTTTAAGGGACCTTGAGTGGCTAGGGAGGGTTGTGCAGTGTATCACTGGGTCCATGATACGTTGTCTTCAATGTCAGTAATCAACTACGTGATTCTGACAGCATATGTATTGACCCGGTTTCTGCCTAAGATGTAAGGAGGGCTTCTTTCTTTTCACCCTTTATCTTTACATTTCTTTTTCATTCTTCAACCCCTTCAGCGCTTACCGAGACTTCATTACTAGCACCTTGTTGGGTTTGTTCCAGCACTAGCTCCATCTCAGTCGGCACTCTTCCCTTATTCACTTTTTCTCCTTTTTTGTAATCATACCTAAGGACTTCTACACTAACTAGTGGATTGTCCCTGGGTAGATCCCTCCGGCTCTGGCGGGATCGTGGGAACTTATACCTAACCTAACCATCCTTATAACACCAATACATTAAATAAAATGGTCGGTCCTTGGCTTTCTTCCACAATTGCCATCACAAATCATTCGCTCCCCCTCAATATGTGCATCGATTATACGAAAAGGTTTAGCACATACGGGAGAGCCTACACTTGAGTTTCAAAAGATCACATTTTTTTATCAGAATTCCATATTTAAATCACATTCTCTCCCCCGATCAAAAATTTCAAACCACTTGAGATTTGTGATCCCAATTGATTTAAATAAGTGAGAAATTTTGGGAGAAAATGTGGTCAGGTTATAATGTGTTCTGATTATGGAGCATACTATGCTCCCCCTTAAACCACGAGAGAGTGTCACTGCTGATGTTGCACAAAGCTTGCAAGGTGTCAGAAATTTGAACAAATACTCTCCCCCTCAATTAATGACCCGTTTTCTATTGAAAGAGCTGTAGTCATTCAATTGAGCATCAAGTATTTGTGAAAATTTAATACAATTTACCACCTTGTGTAACATCAAAACTCTCTTAAAGAATCATAGAAGATAAAGAGTCTGATGTAAAGAAGACTTCTCTTCTTATACACGAAATGATGCACTGAAACGTACATCAAATCGGGGAAACATGGATATAAAGTAATCCATGCCCAGGTGAACATCACCCGGTTGGAGGAACAACTGTCTTTTTGGCGACATGCTTTCCCCATTGTACAGCGCGGGTTGCAGTATGAAGTAACTGCAAGCCATTTAGACATGTTTTAACCGATTAATGTAACTTCTGCTCGAGCTTCATTTAAAGACCCGTGTCATTATTGAATGACATTTCTAGGTCCGTAAATCTTATCGATAAACAGAAGACATGCCTAGATGAAACTATTTTTGGTATTTTCTAATTTTCTGATTTTTATGGTTTTTCTGGGTTTAAGTTTCTCTATTTACAATTTGTTGGTTTTATATTTTTCTATTTACAATTTTGTATAAGATATGTACAAAATATGTTACTCAGTTTAAGACGATGATGACATGAATACCAAAATGAGGATACGTTCAGCATGTGGTAGAAATCTGAAATCAACATCTCTTAAACTTTCACCACCAAAGCTTTCACGGCTCCAAAGTAATCGTCTGAGCTTGAGCCTTCTCAATGTGAAGCTTTGATAGCTTCCCCCCAAACCGACAATCTCCCTTTTGAGCAGATTCAAAGCTCTCTTTCAAGCTTACGAAGGTAAGTGTACAGTGAAATCCGTAGTAAACCACATCAAATATTGCTGCTCTTTTTACAAATAATCATCGTGATTCTCCGTTCGGGGGTCATCAAATAGATCAGCAACGAATCATCTCACACTTGAATGATACTTCTCACATTTCCTCCCGCTGAAGTCTGAGGAAACGTATACCAACAGTATCAAGAGACCACTTCCCCCAAGTAGTTGAAGTAATGTAGCCAGTCTCATTATATGAAGCCCAAAAACCCGAAGTACACACTCAATCCCGTATGTAGTCGACATGGTAACACCAAGACAGTACCATAAAAGCAGCTGAGTACCAGATGTCCACATTTCCTTCAGTAGGATACCGATGATGAAGCGAAAAGTGTACCGCTTTTAGGGGGTCATTTAAGCCCTAAATCGTATTTATTTGATCAAATATTGCCCTAAATCGTTCCTTTTGTCATTTTAGGTACTTTGGAGAAGAAATCTGGAAAAGGAAGCATTTTGGACCTTTTTGGAGCATAAAAGTGAAGAAAATGACAAAGTCTCAAAATCGGCTGGAAAAGTACCTGTGACGGCGTCAAGCTCCATTGTGACGGCGTCAACCCTTGACGCGCCAGAGAGGATTTTGGACGATTAAAAGGGGACGGTGTCAAGAAGGCCATCAAGAAACCCTAACCGTGGCGAGGTGACGGCGTCAGCTCTATAACGTGACGCCGTCAGATCTGATTTTCTATATATATTCTCATAATTTTTAGTCATTAGTGTGCAACTTTGTGAGGAGAAACCCTAACACGATTTTTCTGCTACTTTTAAGGGTTTTATACCCTTGGATCTCCCATGTTCAATTGAAGATAAGTAATTAATTAATCATTCAATATGTCTATGTGTTGTTTGATTATATCTTGTTCTTGTCTTTTATTTAACATGTTAGGCTAGATTTATCTTGTGTTTGCTTAGATCTAATGAAACCTAACTATTGATTATTGGTTGTTGGTGTGTTATTAATTGTATTGGATGATTGTTTATCGATGTTTGGCTTAAGAAAACTGGCTAACCTCCTATACGGTAACTTGCTTGAACGTCTTAAGAAACATGAACCAATGCGTACTAAGGTTTTTATGGTTGTATTTAATGCATGAGCGAATTCTAGTGATCCCATGTTAGGAGCTTCTTAGCCGGCTCGACATAGGAGTGAAGTAGGAGCTTATAGAGTTGGGGAAGTACGTACGCCACCCCACGATTGGTATTAAGGAATACACCCGTCATCCACGCAATTAATACACACTAATCAACCGGTAAAAGATAGTTAGGGAGTAAGGAAATCTAAGTAAACACATTTCTCTCCATATAAGTTCCACAACCTTTTTATTTTCAGTTATTTTATTTTATTTGCAATTGTAGTTATTTGGGTTAGTTGACTAGCAACTAATTCCGCCCACTCCTTCAAACCCGAGATTTTACTTGCTTTTATAAAAATAAAAAAAATACAAAAAGAATCTTCCCTCACCCTTAGACCTATTAGAGTAGTTTTTCAATCCTAACGACACTATTCCCCTAGAGAACGATCAATCCCCCGGTACTTGCCACTACACTATACTACATCGGTCAGGTACACTGCCTGGTGGGGATTGCAAGCCTCTTGAGATCCCTCGAGAGGTAAAACCTGTTGTAAGGTCGCAAAACCACGCATCAAGTTTTTGGCGCCGCTGCCGGGGAATAGTTATTGTTTAGGTTGAATTTTTATTTTATTAGGTCTACTCACTAGATTCCTTTCTAGTGAGATTTTTATTTTATTTGTCTAGGTTTTCTTTAGTCTATCTTTTTTCTTCGTTTCTTTGTTCGTAACCATTACCATCCGACATCATGGAAGGTGGTAATATCCTCGATCCCAACAACCCACCACCACAACAACACCCACCTCCTAGAGCCCGTACCTTAGGAGACTACTCCCGTCCTAGCCACCATGGCTATCGAAACACCATTGAGCTCACTCAAGGAGCCAATGTCACTCCCTTGCGATCCGGCACCATCCGGTTAGTGCAAAGCGGATGCGCATTCCATGGACTTCGTTCCGAAGATCCTAATCAACATCTCAAGGACTTTCTCAAAATCGTTGATTCTATAGACCTTGATGTTGCCACTCGAGAGACGACCCGACTGCGTCTCTTTCAATTCTCTCTGCGGGACCAAGCTAGTCAATGGCTAGAGCGTCTACCCGCAGGATCCATCACCTCTTGGGATGATCTCACCACTCGTTTCCTCGCTCAGTTTTTCCCACCAGGAAGAACTACCAAGCTAAGGAATGATATCTTGATGTTCCAACAACGTCAAGGCGAAACCCTCTACGAGGCATGGACTCGATTCAAGGACTTACTCCAAAAAGTCCCTCACCATGGCATAGAACTTTGGCTCCAAGTCCAAATCTTCTATGACCACATCAATCTCTCCACGAGGCAAACCATTGACCAATCGGCCGGTGGTAAGCTACGAGATCTAAGTGCGGAACAATCATGGGCTCTCCTGGAAGATCTTGCTCTTTATGACAACGAAAGTTGGAATGATCCCCGTGATTTGAATAAAACGGTCAAGGCAATATCTTTGCCTTCGAACAATTCAAGCACTTCCGACCGTAGGATCATAGAACTTGAAGACCAAGTCAAGTTTCTTATGATATCCTACGAGGCTCCTAAACCTTCAAGCCAAGTGAACAAAATCACTTCTTCGTGTGAATTATGTAGTGGTCCCCACGACACTCGTGATTGCGTGGAACTCCCCGAACAAGCTTTTGTGGACTACGCATCCTCGCGTACCGACAGAGCGGGAGACAAGTGGTACACTTTCAAACCCGAGCCAAACCCCTACGGTGATTCATACAACCTCTCATGGAAAAATCACCCAAACCTTAGGTGGAAACAAAACCAAAACGCACAACAAACCAATTCTTCCAACCCACCTAATCGTTTTCAATCAAGCGGTTCATCCTCGAACCGTACTTTCATCAACAATCCTTCCAACTATGGTAGTACCAATAATCTTGAAGGATTGATGTCCAAATTTATGGCATCTCAAGAAGCTCGGATAGCTAGATTCGAATCCGAATTCAATCAACAACAAACGGAGATGACCAATAAAATTGACAACTTGTTGAAAGCCCTCAATGACCAAGAAATGGGAGCACTCCCTAGCAACACAGTCAAGAACCCGAAACTAAACGTCAACGCCATTTCATCGGTTTTGTCTCCTAGTTCTTGTCCACAATATTATTCGGTCAATTCCATGAGCTCGTGTTTCAAACAAACCCAAGTCGTTCAAAATGACCAAGAAGTTATGATATCCAACACTAAATTGGTCAACAACATAGTTGAAACACCTCCCACTCAAAACCTTGACGAAGAATTCAAGGAGCTCCACCTTGAACGTCCGGTTATTGATGTATTAGCACGAGCCCCCTATTATAATGCCCTCTTAGAAAAATATGAGAAGAAGCTCGAGTTAGGTGACAAAGGGACCGCCTTCGTTCAAAACAAACTACCTAAGAAGTTAGATGATCCGGGCTTATTTGTTCTACCTTGCAAGATCGGTAATTCGGAGGCTTATGACACATTAGCCGATCTCGGATCAAGCCTTAACCTACTTCCGTTATCTCTCCACACCTCTCTAAAACTAGGGAAACTTGAAGAAACCGAGGTAATAATAGGCTTAGCGGATGGAAGTGTTGCTTACCCGGTTGGAGTAGTCAAGGACGTGTTAGTACACATAGGAAAACTAACCATTTTAGCCGATTTCCACGTCCTTGATATGGTTAGCGACCCTACATGCCCCTTGTTGATAGGTAGAGGATTTTTGGCGACCGCTAGTGCTATGATTGATTGTAAGGAATCTAAGATAGCGGTAGGAGAAGGTGATACTTGGTCAGTCTATGATGTGAAGAAACATGCCTATGATACTAGTGAGGAACCAACACCCCATTGGTTAGAATTAAATAGGAGACCATCTAGATATGGACCCTGGATCGATGGAGACTTCATAGGACCCCAACGCCCATTTTACCTAGAAGAGGACTTTGTGAGCCGAACACATACGGTAGAACAACTCTTGGCTAGGGACACCGAATTGGATCCATTAGAAGACCCTCTAGTTTTTAGGAAGATGATTGATTTCCTAGGAGTTTTGCCAATTAACCTAGGGATGAATAGGTGGACATGTGAAGACAATGATCATAAGTGGGATTGGGACAAACCACCCAAAGATGGAGATGGGTCATGGCATATTAAGATGACATTGTATGACCCGGATGGAGAGAGGTTTGAAAAGATATATCGTACTATGCGGACCAATAGAAAACTTCAATCCAAGCTTAACCCTAAAGATGTCCTCGATGACGATCTCACTTACATAGGTTAAAAGGACTTTGAGTCTAGCTACAAGACTCGTTAATAAAGAAAAGCGCTTCTTGGGAGGCAACCCAAGCTTTATTTGCTTTGTGTGTTTATTTATTTGTTTGTTTGATTTTATTTGCTTCCGTATGTATGTTTAATTTTTATTATTATTGATTCATATTCGAAACTAAATTATGAAAATGCTTTATCTTGTTTTTAACTTCGTCTTAACTACATATAAAGGTATTTTGCAAAAGATAAGTGTAAGGGAAATCCAAATCGGTTTATTAGAACAAATGAACATGAATCATAACAATATTAAATTAACATACATATTAGTAATTGTTTGAGTCAAATGCTTGTATCGAGTCATAATGATATTTTGCAGGATTTCCAGGAAATAAGGATTGAGTTTTTCCAGAAATTTTCCGGAAACTTAACATGAAAAATCTGTCAGATCACTTCTGACGGCGTCAGACCCCAGTCTGACGATGTCAGGAACAGTTTTCTGGAATTATTTTTAAAGTTTTGTTTTTCTTCCGGAATCATAAAATGCTTTATTAAATCTCTAACTTATAAACTCTAGGAATCTGCAAAATAATCATTCCACAAGCATTATATCCTTATACAGATTTATCCCGCCGATGTTATGCAGGTTTTCGTGTTTGTTTTCTCATGTTTAACAGGTTATTTTGGACAAGCAGATGTATGTGGAATCTAGCTTTTGGCGCTGCTTTAATCTTGAAGCTTCAACATTACCTTGGAAGAAGATCTAACCATGTTACCTCTTGATCCACCGAGCGAATCAGGGGAGTATTTGATTTCATTCTTTTACCTTATTTACTTTTACATCTTGTTATTTGAACATTGGGGACAATGTTCATCTTAAGTGTAAGGGGGGGTAAAGTACGATACCTTAGAGAATGCTATTACGCTTGATTTTTCGTTTGTTTAATGGTAGATGTGTAATAAAACTGAGAGAAATACCTGTTAAGGCAATTTTAGTGCCAAATTTAAATTTTTTTACAACATATAGGAGTGAAACTTTGGTCTTAATGAGCATCTCACGGATAGGAGTTATATGACTAGCACAAAACCGTACCACTAAAAAAAATTTCCACCCCCAAATATGTGAGGTTCGCCCCTAGAATTGGTAGGAAAAGCATTTATGCTATGATGTGTGTACCAGTAGCACTTAGATTCTAGAACTTGCGTTAGGACCATTCCGAGGCCACAAGTGAGACTACATCCGTGTAGTTAGATTTACTACATGATAAGAGGCATTAGGATTAACCCATTGTTTTACACCTGTGTTTTTGTTATAATTACATTGGCTACATTTGTCAAGTAATTCTCCCACACCCTTTGCGTTGTACTCATTTTTAGTACACGATACCCCTAGTACACCCCTCAGAGCCTATCTTTTCGTTTCTAACTTTAAGCATTTTACTTAAAGTAAGAATTTGTTTACACCCCACTTAAATGTACACCCAAATCGCCTTAGCCTACCTTGTATGCACTCATTTTTAGTGCATTATTGTGACAACATTTGTTTAAACCCCAAGTTAATTATCTAATTGATTACATGGTTGCTAAGTCGAGTCATATCCTTGTACATATTATTTTGGGACGATTGGGACTCATGGGTAAAGTACTAGTGTAATGGAGTAATGGGGAAGAACAACATTATTACCCCCATATGTGCTAAATATTTTAAAAGTACTCCAAGTGTTTCGATTATCTTAATTCGAGTCATTAGAATAGTTAATTGTAAAGTTATGTAAAAGTTCAAGTGTAAGGGGGATACAACCCCCCCTACGATGTATTATTTTGGATGGTAGGGCAAGAGTGTATGCAAAAAAAAAAAAAAAAAGAAAAAAAAAAACATACGGACTACCATCCCGTTTCATTTTATGTTTATTTTATCTTTTTGTTATTTTTTTTCATTAGCTTAAGTCGAGTCTAGTCTTGGCTTAGCAACGCCATATTGTACATGTAATTAATCAAGATCTTTAACTCGCCACCAGTAAAATATCCTTTATCCAACAAAACCGTGTTTATCATATCCCTACACCTAACGTTATAACCCGTTTAAAAGCCCTCTTTGATAGTTTATCTTAGGTGCTTACGCCTAGTGGATGAGGTTTTTGATCCTTTCCCAAGCCTATGGTAATCTATTTGCTATGACAGGTAGTGAGAGATATTATTCATTTTCATTTATGAGATATACTTTTATGACACCTGAGAGATGTGAGTATCTAAACACTACTTGTGAGGTGCTAGTCTGTAATCTCCATGCTTATTATGATTAAAGTGGAACGACTATTTGTTGTAATTACTTTTATATTAGCGTTAAATGACCCATAACTTGTATTTTGATTAGAATAAAAGCGCATTTGCTTGAGGACAAGCAAATCTCAAGTGTAAGGGTATTTGATGAAGCGAAAAGTGTACCGCTTTTAGGGGGTCATTTAAGCCCTAAATCGTATTTATTTGATCAAATATTGCCCTAAATCGTTCCTTTTGTCATTTTAGGTACTTTGGAGAAGAAATCTGGAAAAGGAAGCATTTTGGACGTTTTTGGAGCATAAAAGTGAAGAAAACGACAAAGTCTCAAAATCGGCTGGAAAAGTACCTGTGACGGCGTCAAGCACCATTGTGACGCCGTCAACCCTTGACGCGCCAGAGAGGATTTTGGACGATTAAAAGGGGACGGCGTCAAGAAGGCCATCAAGAAACCCTAACCGCGGCGAGGTGACGGCGTCAGCTCTATAACGTGACGCCGTCAGATCTGATTTTCTATATATATTCTCATAATTTTTAGTCATTAGTGTGCAACTTTGTGAGGAGAAACCCTAAGACGATTTTTCTGCTACTTTTAAGGGTTTTATACCCTTGGATCTCCCATGTTCAATTGAAGATAAGTAATCAATTAATCATTCAATATGTCTATGTGTTGTTTGATTATATCTTGTTCTTGTCTTTTATTTAACATGCTAGGCTAGATTTATCTTGTGTTTGCTTAGATCTAATGAAACCTAACTATTGATTATTGGTTGTTGGTGTGTTATTAATTGTATTGGATGATTGTTTATCGATGTTAGGCTTAAGAAAACTGGCTAACCTCCTATACGGTAACTTGCTTGAACGTCTTAAGAAACATGAACCAATGCGTACTAAGGTTTTTATGGTTGTATTTAATGCATGAGCGAATTCTAGTGATCCCATATTAGGAGCTTCTTAGCCGGCTCGACATAGGAGTGAAGTAGGAGCTTATAGAGTTGGGGAAGTACGTACGCCACCCCATGATTGGTATTAAGGAATACACCCGTCATCCACGCAATTAATACACACTAATCAACCGGTAAAAGATAGTTAGGGAGTAAGGAAATCTAAGTAAACACATTTCTCTCCATATAAGTTCCACAACCTTTTTATTTTCAGTTATTTTATTTTATTTGCAATTGTAGTTATTTGGGTTAGTTGACTAGCAACTAATTCCGCCCACTCCTTCAAACCCGAGATTTTACTTGCTTTTATAAAAATAAAAAAATACAAAAAGAATCTTCCCTCACCCTTAGACCTATTAGAGTAGTTTTTCAATCCTAACGACACTATTCCCCTAGAGAACGATCAATCCCCCGGTACTTGCCACTACACTATACTACATCGGTCAGGTACACTGCCTGGTGGGGATTGCAAGCCTCTTGAGATCCCTCGAGAGGTAAAACCTGTTGTAAGGTCGCAAAACCACGCATCAACCGACTAACCATAGGAACCATCATACAATTGTGTACCTCTTTTATCATCAGAAACTGACTTTCTCTTCCCCCACGTAGTTGGAATGATACACCAAAGGAGCAAGTCAAAACACTGATTTTCTCTGCGGTTATGACATTTGTCTTCCCGGAATAACTTCAACTAAGAAGAAGTATAAAGTTCATCACGTGTACTCGTTGTGCATTCAGATGTATGTCTCCTTCCCCCTTGCTGGTTTTGATACCTCAGAATCAGCAACACATTTTATGCACATATTCTTGAGATCTTGTGAGAAGAACAAAATAGGCTCATGTGGATTAAGTGAGAATCAACCGCTACCGAAACTGTCTCTGACTATCTTTACCAACCCTCAAGTAGGCTATTTGACAAGATGTTCGATGGAACGAACTCGATATACCAAACTCGACACTGAAGTAGAATTCCCCGTTGACGTAACTTGACCTTGCACTAATGTTGGAAGAATGGCGTAGAGAATTAGTGCTCCAAGCAAATCTCTAAGTACTCAATACCCAACCAAGGTATGAGACATTAACACCTCTTACGATTATCCACAACGTCATCGGCGTGTGACACTGAGTACTACAATGTAACTCCTTTAAGTGATAATTACCCCGACTGCTGGTAACTAGATAACCTAAGTCTTCAACTTAAATCTTAAGCACGAGCAAGTTATCATTGAAGGTCATGCATCCAACCAACCCCTACTTCAAGATAGAGTAAGGTCACGCCTTTGAGAAAGTCAACTTCAACCCCAAATAAGTGATACCTTATCAATTCCGTAGTCACAGTTAGATGCCCAACAAGTGATTGTTTGTACGCTCACTTGTTCACACTTCTCCCCCTCAAAAATTGCATATGAGAATGCCATTTTTTATTGAACAAGTGCACATGAGGTTGATCCACTGTTCACACTTCTCCCCCTCAAAAATTGCATTTGAAGTTGCCATTTTTGATTGAGTGAATAAACGTCCAATTTGATGGAAGTAGATCCACTTGTTGTCTGAACGAGCATGGAGCAAGTATGAAGCCTTTTGATGAGAATAGTCAGAAACCAGGAGAGTCGTATGACCATTACTCAAATCTCAATCACCATGTAGTTTATTCACCTTTCTCCCCCTCAAAAATTGCCTGTGACGACCAACTGCCATTTTTTGATAGACCAGGTGAATAAGAATATACTTCAATGTACGCTTATCCCCTTTGGTGACTGAATGAGCATTTGAAGACCATGAAGCTTGACAAGAATGGCCATAAATAAGAAGATTCCTCTTCTTCCGAAGATAAAGCGCACTCAAGCGTACGCCTTTCTTTTCTTTGATGAACGGGGCCTGAAGAGTTGTCAGCAGACGCCATTATGTTGTCATTGAGGCCCGAGGCTTGAACTGCAGTGTTCAAACGTCATAGTCAATGAAGAACGAGGCCTGAACTAAAGTGAGCAGACGTCATTGTCATTGAAGAACGAGGCCTGAACTGATTTGAACAGACGTCATTATCATTTCCCCTCATATGTTGTGAGCAGCCTGAGTCCAAATGTCAAAGGACAATCCGTACGACCTGCATTTGAAAACAGACAAAAATAGAGAGTTTGGAGTGCCGGATCCCCAATTTAAGTTGGGGTCCAGTTGGTTAGTGGGAACAGAAGCATCATTCGCCCAAGTATCAGTAGGAGTTGGAATGCTAGTGGAAGTAGACCTAATTAAAGGGCACTGTTCTCCTACAGGAAATTTCCTTCCAGTTGGCTTCCATTGATGCACAGGCACTACTTTAGACTTAGTTATCCTAGTTAAAGGGCACTGTTCTCCTAAAGTGAATTTCCTTCCAGTGGGCTTCCATTGGTAACCAACATTAGCAAACATATTTCCTGTTGCTTTCCAAGTTTGCTTAATTTCTCTAGCTCTCCAAACTTTCTTAACTGGGGGTTTGTTGGACAACTTCAGAAATTTCTCAACACATTTATCATGATTACGCGAAATTAAGCATTCATTACATGTTTTGCAAAGTGAATTAGGGTTTGAATTATGATTCTTTTTGCTCAATTCTGACTTATTGTTCCTCATGCGGTCTTCTACTTTCTTCTTAGGAACACTTTTAGCTGGTGAAGTCCTAGAATTCTTTATGTTTATCCTAGGTTTTGACTCGCTAGCTTTAGTGTCACTATTAACTCCAGTAGAGGAACTGATGGGAATCTTAGTCTTTTTCACTTCTGGTTGCTGAACATGTTTTGATGTGCTGGGATCTGAAGTTTCCAAGGGTACCTCAAAGGTTACATGCTTGTTCTTGGGCATCATGGAGGATGCAACAAATCTATCTCTTTTGTTATCAACCTTGGGCCTCGTGCCAATGACATATTCTAGGAATTCCTGTGACCTTTTAGTGAGGAAGCAGGCATCCACAAGTGCTTTGTCAAGTGGTTTTTCTATTCTATCCTCCTCTACGACCTCACGGAGTGCATCAAGACTATCCTTAAGGTGATTGAGATATATTTGATGGACAGGCCTATTATTCCTAAGGGGAGGTGGAATAGGCACAACATCAACATCATACTTTCTAACAGCAGAAACCTTTGGTGCAACACAATCACAAGTGATGATTGGCATTTTCCCTTTCACCTGAGTCTTAAGATTCTCAATTTCATTTAACAAAGAAGTTATCTTTTCATTATGACTGTTTCGTGTAGCTTTAATCGAGTCATATAACTCTTTGTAATGCTGTTTAATCTTAGAATTCTCAGCTCGAAAACACTCATTTTCATAGTGTAACTTATTGATGGTGTCTTGATAGTGAAAATTCTGAGAATCTGAAGACGGAGGTTTATTGGTGCCATGCACATCACACTTGTTTGATTTTAATTGGGCAATTTGAGCCCTCAATAGCCGAATCGTGTTCGTGTGAGCTTGAATTTTCTCATCCCGTTTGCTTAATTCAAAATACGTATCAAACTCAGGACCATCCAAAGATGTCTTGACATTTGATAGTTTACATTTTTCTTCTAAGTATTGATATTTTAATTGTAAATTAAGATACTCAACCTCTAGTTTCGAAAAACGTTTAACCATGTTATCATGGTCATCATTTTGAATTTGATCAAGCAATTTCAAATTCTCCCCCTCAAGCTCAACAACACGATTCTGGGTAACATTCAAAGCAATAGAATACTCATGAAATTGACAAGCAGATAATGCAGAATCAGTAGCAGTATAAAATACATCTTGTGCAATACATATAGCAATTAAATTCTCATTTGTGAGGAGAATGTTCTTTCTTTCAATCTCACGAGTCTTAAGTTCTATCACATTTTGGGTTACCTCATTTTCCATATCTTTAAACACTGTGTTGGGAATTAAATGTTCTGAAGATTAAGTATCAAGAATTACAAGTATTAACATTTCCAACTGCTGAGAAGAATACTCTAACAGTTCCAACTGCTGGTGTATATCTTAGGACTGTTCAAGTTATAACTAACCGTTCTAACTGGTAGTACAAAGAAGGGACTGCTAGTTGATACTGCTGAGTGGATAAGGTCACATATACAACTGCTGGTTGGATAAGTATTGAAAAGATATTTGTGTACTAAAGTCAAGGATATACGGTAGATAATATCTTTTAGCAAAGTGATCAATATCAAGTTGTGTACTAAGATACATGTTGTATCTTATGTACTGACACACTCAAGATAAGTTAGCAAGTAGTTTGACAAGACTTTAAGCAATATTGTAAAGATCTTCTTGGACTATAAAAGAAGATCTTAGACTAGATATTATGTGTTGGTTGATATTGTGAAAATACTTAGAACTTTCATAACTGTTAGAACTAGAACAAACACAACAATATCACAAGATATAGAAACTTAAGATTCAAGGTTGTAACCCTAGTGATATCTCAAGATCACTCGTATTATTATCATTAATAATATTGAATCGTTTGGTGTTAATCTTTCATTGTTCATTGTCATATAACAAACACAACTGTTCCATTTCCATAACCATAATAACCTTCTAAGTGTGATTAAGTAGATTCCGCATACTTAATCATATAAACTCAATATATCATACACACAAAGTACAAAAGGTTTAACCACCTTAACCGTGTGTCAGAATCCTAACAAGTGGTATCAGAGCTCAGGCTGATATTTGATTTAGAAGAAGAAGAAGAAATGGACGTTGAATCTATTCAGACAAATGTTGCTACGAAGATTCCCATGCTCAAACAGAATGAGTTTAAGATGTGGAGGCTGAGGATAGAGCAATATTTCCAAGTGCAAGATTATGCACTTTGGGAAATCATTGAAGATGGAGACTCTTACCAGCCTACCACCACTACATCAACAGTGGACGGCAAAGTGGTGTCAACTCTGCAGACAAAGCCAACATCTGCAGAAGAAAGAATAAAGAAGAAAAATGACTTGAAGGCAAGAAGCATGCTGATGATGACCATTCCCAATGATCAACTTCTAAACTTCAGCAAGTTCAAAGATGCCAAGTCATTATTTGAAGCTATTATTGCCAGGTATGGTGGAAATGAAGTCACCAAGAAAACCCACAAGACACTGCTCAAACAGCAATTTGAAAACTTCTCCTCTACATACAATGAATCTCTTGACCATATGTTAAATCGGCTTCAGAACATTATGAGCCAACTTGCTATTCTTGGGGTTGAAATACCTCAAGAAAATTTGAACTCAAAATTTCTGAGAAGCCTACCAGAAGAGTGGGCTATGCATTTTGTTGTCTGGAAGAATAAGCCAGACCTTGATATAATGGAGCTTATAGATTTGTATAGCAACTTCAAGATTGTGGAGCAAGATTTGAAGAAGAATGGAGGTACTAGTTCTAATACTGGGAACATGGCATTTATGTCAACTCCTAGTACCTCAAAATCAAGTGAAGAGGTGAAAGTTGTTGATGGTGTTGCTATTGCTAGTTCATCAAGCAGTACCATAGGTATTTTAGATGAAAAGACTTGTTGTGCATTTCTTACAAGTCAAAATAATGGGTCCATGCTCACCTATGAAGACCTCCAAGAGATCCATGAAGATGATCTGGAGGAAATGGATCTAAAATGGCAAATTTCTCTTCTTAGCATGAGAGCCAAGAAGTTCTATCACAAGACGGGGAAGAAGCTTGTAATCAGCAACACTGATGCTGCTGGTTTTGATAAGTTAAGGATAGAGTGCTATAACTGCCACATGATGGGTCATTTCTCAAGAGAGTGTAGAAGACCAAGGCAGCAAGATAGCAAGAACAAAGGTTTTGGAAGCACATCCAAAACAAGGGAGGTTTCTGAGCCGAACTCAAAGGCTATGGTAGCTATTGATGGCTTAGGTTTTGATTGGAGCTTCATGGCAGATGAAGAAGAAACTCCTGCTCAGATGGCACTTATGGCTTTTTCTACTACTGAGGAACATTCAACTGATAAACAAGAGGATCAAGGATACTCAGATAGTGGATGTTCTAGGCACATGACAGGCAACAAGTCCTATCTCTCTGATTTTCAAACATTAGATGGTGGCTATGTTACCTTTGGAGGAGGTGTTGGTGGCAAAATTTCTGGTAAAGGTACCATTAAAACTGGAAATTTAGATTTTGAAGATGTGTTCTATGTAAAAGAGCTAAATTATAATCTTTTTAGTGTCTCACAAATGTGTGACAAAAAGAACAATGTTCTTTTCTGTGAGACTGAATGTCTTGTACTTTCTCCTGATTTTAAGATGCCTGATGAAAGTCAAGTACTTCTTAAAATTTCTAGAAAGGGCAATATGTACAGTGTAGACATGAAGAACATTTTACCTAAAAAGAATTTAACTTGTCTTGTTGCAAAGGCCACATTGGATTAATCAATGTTATGGCATAGAAGGCTTGGTCATATTAACTTCAAAACCATAAATGAAATTGTTAAGAATGGTTTGGTAAGAGGTTTACCTCAAAAACAATTTGAAAATGATCAAACATGCATTGCTTGTCTTAAAGGCAAACAACACAAAGCCACTTGTAAGCCCAAGATTTTTAACTCTATCAATCAATCATTGTCTATGCTTCATATGGACTTATTTGGACCTGTTTCAGTAAGTAGTATAATGCATAAGAGATATTGTCTTGTTATATATTGATGACTATACTAGATTTACATGGGTTTTCTTTCTATCTACTAAGGATGAGACTACAAGCATCCTTAAGACATTCATTACACAGATAGAAAACCAAGTAGACAAGAAAGTGAAAGTCATTAGATGTGATAATGGGATAGAGTTTAAGAATAGAGTTATGGATGATTTCTGCAAACAAAAAGGTATTAGGAGAGAATTTAGTGTTGCTAGAACACCACAACAGAATAGTGTTGTTGAGAGGAAGAATAGAACACTAATTGAAGCTGCTAGAACTATGTTAGCTGATTCTAGGCTACCTATAACTTTTTGGGCTGAAGCAGTTAGCACTGCTTGCTATGTTCAAAATAGAGTTTTAGTTGTACAGCCTCACAATAAGACATCATATGAACTTTTTAGAGGTAGAACTCCTGCAATAGGATTTCTTAGACCTTTTGGATGTCATGTGACAATTCTCAATACCTTAGACCATTTAGGAAAATTCGATGGTAAAGCAGACGAAGGATTCTTTGTTGGATATTCTCTTAATAGCAAAGCATTTAGAGTATACAACACAAGAACTATGATTGTAGAAGAAAATCTACATGTGGAGTTTTTGGAAGATAAATCCAATGTAGAAGGTCAATGACCAAAATGGCTATTTGATCTTGAATCTCTAACCAAATCAATGAATTATGTGACTGTTGTTGCAAAAACTAATGATTTTTCAGGTTCACAAGCAACAGATGAGGCAAGGTTAGAAAAGGAGACAAAGCAAGATCATGTTTGGATGCCAATATGGTCAAATACAAGTGTGGAATCAACTTCAACAACTGATGAATCTTCTTCTGGCAAAGCTAAAGAAGGTGTTGAAGATGAAAGCAAGAAAGATGGAACTGAGATTCAAGACAGTCAAGTTAGCAGTTCAAAAGCAGTTTGTACTGCTGAGACAGAGCATTCAACTGTTGGCCCTTCAGAAACAAAAGAAGCAGAATTCTCAAACAATGAGGTGGATTTCAACAATCTTCCATCAAATTATCAAGTTCCTTCTACTCCACAAACAAGAATTCACAAAGTCCACTCCCTAGATAATGTGATTGGAGATGTACAATCAGGTGTGAAGACAAGACAACAATTGATGTCTTCAGACCAACAAGAGCTTCTTTATGCCCTTTATGCTTCAAAGCAGCATGAGTTTTCAAACTCTTGCTTGTTTGTATGTTTTCTCTCACAAGATGAACCAAAGAACATTCTGAAAGCCTTAGATGATTCAAGCTGGGTAGAAGCTATGCAAGAGGAGCTTCTTCAGTTCAAGATTCAAAAAGTTTGGGTGCTAGTTGATTTACCTAAGGATGCAAAGGTAATTGGCACTAGATGGGTTTTCAAGAATAAAAGGGATGAAAGGGGTATAGTGATTAGGAATAAGGCTAGATTAGTAGCCCAAGGGTACACACAACAAGAAGGAATAGACTATGATGAAGTTTTTGCTCCAATAGCAAGAATTGAGGCAATTAGGCTTTTCTTAGCTTATGCTTCATTTTTAGGCTTCACAGTTTACCAAATGGATGTCAAGAGTGCTTTTCTATATGGTACTATTAAAGAAGAGGTTTATGTCTCACAACCTCCTGGTTTCATTGATCCAGAACATCCAGATAGAGTGTACAGAGTAGTTAAAGCTCTATATGGCCTTCATCAGGCACCAAGAGCTTGGTATGAAACACTTGCTTCCTATTTAAAAGCAAATGGATTTCAAAGAGGAAAGATTGATCAGACACTTTTCATCAAACAGCACAAGAAGGATCTTTTGTTAGTGCAGGTGTATGTGGATGACATTATCTTTGGATCTACTAGGAAGGAGATGTGTTTAGAGTTTGAGAAACTTATGCATGATAAGTTTCAGATGAGTTCTATGGGAGAACTTACATTCTTTTTGGGTTTGCAAGTTAAACAGTCATATGAAGGCATATTTATTAGTCAAGATAAATATGTTGCTGAGATACTAAGGAAGTTCAACTTTGCTGATTCAAAAATGGCAAGCACACCAATGGACTCTGAGAAGCCACTTCTAAAAGATTTAGATGGAGAAAATGTGGATGTACACACTTACAGATCTATGATAGGTTCTTTGATGTATCTTACATCATCAAGACCTGACATCATGTTCTCTGTTTGTGCTTGTGCTAGATTTCAAGTAACTCCAAAGGTTTCTCATTTAACAACAGTTAAGAGGATTTTTAGATATCTCAAGGGTCAACCTAGGTTGGGTCTATGGTACTCAAGGGAATCACCTTTTGATTTGGTAGCATTTTCGGATAGTGATTATGCTGGTGCTAGCTTGGACAGAAAGTCAACAACTAGAGGATGTCAATTCCTTGGGTGTAGACTTATCTCATGGCAGTGTAAAAAGCAGACAATTGTGGCTAATTCAACAACTGAAGTTGAATATGTAGCTGCTGCAAGTTGTTGTGGTCAAGTTCTATGGCTTCAAAACCAACTCCTTGACTATGGGTACAATTTCTTAAACACTGTTATTCATATTGATAATAGTAGTACAATTTGTATTATTAAAAATCTAGTACATCATTCTAAAACAAAACACATTGAAATTAGACATCACTTTATAAGAGACTGCAATGACAAAAGATTAATTTAAGTTCTTAAAATTGCTTCAGAATTTAAATTTGCAGATCTACTAACAAAAGCTTTTGTTGTTAGAAGGTTTCAGTACTTGGTAGCAAGTATTGGAATGCTTAATCCTTAAAATTTCTAATCTATGTGGTTTTTATATATGTTAAGGTTGTACTGATATCTTTGTAAATTGATACTGTTAAAGAAACAGTTAGTACTGCTAGTTCATATTTTGTTTAAACAGTTCAAACTGTTGGTCATATATTGATACTGCTATAAGACAAATGCTATGCATTTTGTTTCTTGGTTTTGGACTAACAATTTCAGGTATGAACTTTGAGCAATAAGGAAATTTCAAGTGAAATGGAAGCAGAAGAAAAGTGATTCCAGTTGCTTTCATAACAGGTTTATGATGGACTGAGTTTGGGAATTTAAAACTCCTTAAAACTTCTTTCTTGAAACCTGGTTATCATATTTCACATTGAATTGATGACTTAGTTGGTCAGATAGTAACTGACTCAACTCACTTTCTATCATTTTATACTTTCAAAGTATAATGAGCAAGTCTAAGGACATCTGATAGAAAGAACAACTAGTAAAAGTGAATCTAACACTTGTGTTAGAGGTAACAATTACTATGAGCTGGAAACCCTGTCAGGAAAACTCTTTGAATGAGTTTATCTGCACACAGGCAGTTATTTATAACTGAAAACATTGGTTCTCACACAACCAGAGGTTGCATTAAACCAAAATTTTGATTAAGTGTCTGTTATACACTTAATCCCTTCAAAATGGTTGAAAGCAGTATGATTTTTCAATTCTAAAATCAAGTACATACTGCTAAGGCAAAAGTTTCTTAAAAGGATTTTTAAAAGAGACTCACAAAAACCATCCATTGATGGACCATGAGTCAAATGTCCAATGAATCACCTCTCATAGGAGTTAACACACCTAGAAGTGATGAGGGCAGCAACTTAAACTCTTAAGGAATTGATGGCTTCATGTACAACATTGTCTGAAAACAAGTTCACATTGGTAGATCAGATAATGATGGGATGATAGTGAGAGATCTTCCAAACAGGGGAGGATAAAATGTTATTTGCTTCAGGGGAGGAAATAAAAGCCCAAGAAAGGAAGATTAACCAATGAAAGGGAGGAAAAGACAAGAGCATACAAGATGATGACATGGAGGTTGAAAATGACAAGAATAGAAGGGATGAAGCATTCCAAAGGAGAAAGTTATATCTAGGTCAAACGAAGAAAAGTTTCAATTTCAGTTTACCACGTTTGTTCATCACTTGCAAAGGCATGCTGATAGATGATTTCACTTGTTGAAACAAGCATCCAAGATACACAGCACCATTGCCTCTTATAATTCCTCCATCCAAGGAAATTGCACCATCTTTAGGTCAATGTTTGAAGACTAAAGATAAGTGTATTAATATTGTTGAAGTCAAAGATCAAAAAGCAGATGAACTACTGAGAAAGATATTCAATCTCACATAACAGAAGACTATGAAGTGTTTGAAAGATCTTCACAATCCATAATTTAATTCAGAAACATGTTGAAATGGATTCACATGTTTAGGGGAGGATTGTTGGGAATTAAATGTTCTGAAGATTAAGTATCAAGAATTACAAGTATTAACAGTTCCAACTGCTGTGAAGAATACTCTAACAGTTCCAACTGCTGGTGTATATCTTAGGACTGTTCAAGTTATAACTAACCGTTCTAACTGGTAGTACAAAGAAGGGACTGCTAGTTGATACTGCTGAGTGGATAAGGTCACATGTAGATAATATCTTTTAGCAAAGTGATCAATATCAAGTTGTGTACACAGATACATGTTGTATCTTATGTACTGACACACTCAAGATAAGTTAGCAAGTAGTTTATCAAGACTTTAAGCAATATTGTAAAGATCTTCTTGGACTATAAAAGAAGATCTTAGACTAGATATTATGTGTTGGTTGATATTGTGAAAATACTTAGAACTTTCATAACTGTTAGAACTAGAACAAACACAACAATATCACAAGATATAGAAACTTAAGATTCAAGGTTGTAACCCTAGTGATATCTCAAGATCACTCGTATTATTATCATTAATAATATTGAATCGTTTGGTGTTAATCTTTCATTGTTCATTGTCATATAACAAACACAACTGTTCCATTTCCATAACCATAATAACCTTCTAAGTGTGATTAAGTAGATTCTGCATACTTAATCATATAAACTCAATATATCATACACACAAAGTACAAAAGGTTTAACCACCTTAACTGTGTGTCAGAATCCTAACACACTGCTTTCATTTCATTTACTTCAGTTTTAATAGTATTTTGCATCCCTTCAAAATGTTCTTTGAGTAGTTTAAAGAATGGCATGACCTCAGTTAAGTAACACCTTTTTGTATATTCAAAACACCTTTCTCCATCAGTTATTCATGTTGGTGTAATTCTCTTCTTACATGTTTTATCAAAATCAGCAAATAGTTGACAAAGTACATATATGCTAATTAAGGTTTTACATTCAGTGGGAAGAGTCATAGGAACCAAATGTCTAGGTGTATTGGGAGGATACACAGTCGCAGCAGCAATTTTCCTAAGGGATGGGGTTTTGGCTTCAAGCTCATCAGCTTTTTTCTTTTCAGTATCATACTTCCAAAATATTTGTTTAGGCGTTAACTTCATTTGAGGTGCAAACACAGTTAAGCGATTTTCCATATTATAATCATGGGGTTTGACTATAACTCGCTTGGCTATGCACATGGGATCTTTCATTTTCTCATTCATTTTTTCTCTTTTTCGCACTTCTATCTCATCAGCCTCATTCAAGGATACAACCTCAGGTGGTTCATGATTGGGCATAATCATCACATTGGCATCATATAATGCAGGTTGGGCTACCTTAGCAATCTTAAGAAGAGCTAATTGAGATTCACCTACATTGCTTTCACTATGCTTGTCACTTAACTTTCTGTGCTTATGAATCATTTGGGCAGTCTGTCTGGTTTGGTCTTGTGTGTACAACTTATCCTCAAGCTTATTCTTTAAGGTTTTAAGTCTAGAGAAATCATTTAAGAGTTGTGTTTCTTTATCTTTGAATTCTTGCTTTAGTGTATTTATACATTTTTTAGCTTCCTGTTTTTGCTTAACAGTCTGATCCAGCTGAGTTTTCAAAGAATTCAACTCTAGTTTTAATGTTTCTTCCCTAACATTATGCTTTGAAATAAGTGTACGCATTTGACTTTCCATTTTCTGCTCATGCTCTGTTAGTTCAAACTTAGCACGCTGTTCATACAAGGCCACTTGTTCTTTATATATGTTAAGTTTAGTGGTCAAGGTATCATCAGGGACAAACACAGTGTTCTCATGCAGCACATAGTCATCATTTAGAATAGAGGATGCACAACTAGGTACAGCAAACGCTTCGTTGTGCTTCACATATTGTTCATATGGGATAACATCGCTATTTCCCATATTAGCAGTATCTGACTCAACAACGTTTGTTTGTTGTACTTTGTTGGGAATCTTTTGTTCATGCAACACATTATCATTATTAATGACAGAAGATACCTCATTAGGTTCAGCCAACGCTTCATTGTGTTTCACATGTTGCACGTTGTTCCTAGCAGTATCTGACTCAACAACGCTTGTCTGTGGCTGATGAAGCTCTTTCTCTTGAGAATTCGAGCTAACATAGTCTCTATTGGCACTAACATACTCAAACACGTTTATCTGTTGTACATCTTTGGGAATCTTTTGTTTGTCAATCATATTGTACAATCTGAGTATCTCAGATATAGCAGAATCTGAAGTATTTGACATGATATTAACGTGCACGGGATTTTACAATTCTATGATTTAAACCGAGAAATAGATTCTTTCGCGGGATTTTACAAAATCAAGAATAAACCGTGAAATGATGCTTGATATGTGTTATGATGAAGGTTTGGTAGACTTGATGATCTGTTGTTTAGTTGTGATTTGGTTTGGTTGATGCAAGTTGTTACGGTGAAATTTTGGTCTGAAAACTTCACAGCTCGATAACTTCTTTCTGGAGCGATTTCAGGCTTCGAAAGTTGGGTTGACAGGTCGTGGGCTAAAAACGGAGTTACGGTTCAAAAGTTATAGTCGTTTGAAGTTTTGACGTAAAAAGTCAACTTTGGTCAAACCGCAATAAGTCAAGTCGCAATTATCAAATCGCAACAAGTCAACTTGCAACTAACCAAATCGCAATAAGTCAAATCGCAACTAGCCAAATCGCAATTTTATCAAATCGCAATAAGTCAAATCACAAGTGTTAGCTTGCAACGTCAAATCGCAATAGATCAACTCGCAAACTTATCAAATCGCAATAAGTCAAGTAGCAGCTTGTCAAATCGCATATAATCAAATCCCAATTTGGGAACTATAAGTCAAACCACAAAGTTCAACTTGCAAGTGCACAAGTCGCAACGCACTATCTCAAAACGCAACAGACAAATCACAACCCTGAGAAACTGGTCAAACCGTAACTGTCAACTCGCAACTCTAACAAGTCGCAACCCTGACTGACACAAGTCGCAACTCCCAAATCGCAAGTCACTACAAGACAGAAGAGTCGCTATCTTTGACAAGTCGTAACTCACAAAAACGCCAAACCTGTCCCTTTCCTAGCGATTTGTCTTTTTTACCAAAAACAGTAATAAGCCAAGTCGCAACTTCGAGAAACCTCAAATCGCAACTTTCACCTTCCCAACAATACACAAGTCGCTACTAAGAAACTTTTACCGAGGGACAAATCGCTACTATGAACACTTTATCACTACCCCACGAATCGACCAAAAACCACCACACAAAGCCGAAAATAATGATTCCAAACACCAAACACTACTTCAACACAAACCCTAAGCAAGAAAGTACAAGATTTAACAACTTCTAGCTACAAAACAAAGCGCAAAAGAGATATTTAAGTAACTATCTATTCGAATCAAAAGTACCCCAAATCTACACAAATCCGTGAATATAACCATACATGAACCTAACCATGGCTCTTGATACCAATTGTAGTATATTCACAATCAAAGAAACACACGTATGGTACTAGAATATGGATCGAATAGGAGAAGAACTAAAGAGAGAAGTAGAGATATGGAACCTTTAGTGAGAGAAAGAAAGGGAGGTTAGATTGAATGAGTGAAAGGTCCAACCCTCTCCTTTGGTGGAGAGGGCTTTATATACTACTACATAGCGTGCCCCTAGTGGGCTGTGGAGCGAGCTGACAGTGGGTAAGGACCCGACCCACTCCACAATAATAATAATAACTAATCTACTACTAATATTATAAATAAACCTACGAGCTATTAAGTACTAATAAGTACTCGGGGTGACCGAGTCTTTAACTGAATATTTATATTCCTAACACAACTATCATCCCTCAAACTTAAAAGTTGCATATATCGTCCCTATCGCCTCCAAAGAATAACACTCGTGGTCCTTTTTTTAACAAGTGTTAAGTGCATTCCGTTATAAATTACACGTTAGCCCCTGTTGGTTAACGATTGTTGTATCATTTATCATTTACAATAACGGCCGTTTATAATTTAAAGTTTTTCGACTCTAGATACGTTTTATCCGTTTTTATACGTTTTCATCATTTTTATATGTTTTCTTACGTTTTTATCCGTTTTCTTCCGTTTTTATACATTTTCATTCGTTTTATACGTTTTTCTTAGGTTTTTATCCGTTTACATCCATTTTTATATGTTTTCTTACGTTTTAATCCATTTTCATCCGTTTTTATATGTTTTTGTCTTTTTTACGTTTTGATATGTTTTTATCCGTTTTCATCTGTTTTCATCTGGTTTTCTTACGTTTTTGTTTGATTTTCTTACGTTTTTGTCTGTTTTAATATGTTTTTTAACGTTTTCATAGGTTTTTATCAGTTTTCATATGTTTTCAAACGTTTTAATCTGTTTTTATACCTTTTTTTTACGTTTTCATAGGTTTTTATCCGTTTTCATATGTTTTTATACGTTTTCATATGTTTTATCCGTTTTCTTACGTTTTTATCTGTTTCATACATTTTTATACATCTATTTCCGTTTTTCTTACGTTTATGTCTGTTTTATCCGTTTTTATACGTTTTTTTTACGTTTTCATAGGTTTTTTATCTAATTTTATATGCTTTTATGTGTTTCAACCGTATTCTTACGGATAAAAATTTAAGAAAACGTATAAAAATGGATGAAAACGCATAAAAGCATATAAATACCCATGAAACCTTAAAAAAGCGTACAAAAATGGATGAAAATGTATAGAAACAGACAAAAACGTAAGAAAACGGAGAAAAAATCGTATAAAACCAGACGAAAAGGTATAAAAATGGATGAAAACGGTTGAAAACATATGAAAACTGATAAAAACCTATGAAAACATTAAAAAATTGACGAAAACGTATAAAAACGGATAAAAACGTAAGAATAATAGATAAAAACATAGAAAATGGATAAAAACATATCAAAAAGTAAAAAAAACATATAAAAGCGGATGAAAATGGATTAAAACTTAAGAAAGCATATAATACTAGATGAAAACGTAAAAAAAAAACGTATAAAAACGGACAAAAACGGATACAAATGTAAGAAAACATATAAAAAAAGGATGAAAACGTATAAAAATGGACGAAAATGGATAAAAACGTATAAATTCGTATCTAAAGTCGAAAAACTTTAAATTATAAACGGCCGTTATTATAAAAGATAAACAATGCAACAATCGTTAACCGACAGGGGCTGACGTGTAAATTATAACGGAATGCACTTAACACTCGTTAGAAAGAGGACCACGAGTGTTATTCTTTGGAGGCGATAGGGACGATATATGCAACTTTTAAGTTTTAGGGATGATAGGTGAAATTTTTGGGACCATTTATGAAATTTTCTCAAAAGAAAAACTAATTATATATATATATATATTTGCCAGGAATGTGATTTGGGCTAAAATGGGTTTAGCGAACTAATTGCCCCAAATATGTGGCTGTAAGGCTGGGAACTTACTGTTCCAGCCACTGTTCATCGAATAAAAAATACAAAAAAAATTGGCTAATGACACTGTAATTAAAAATGTGTGGTTGTAATGTTGGGAATCTACTGTTCCACACAAATTTTCATGGCTTAATTGTGGCTATATATTAGAAAATTTCATATCCTTCAGGAAAAAAATCTCCCCTCCACCTGAACAAATAAACTCACATCATTTACCCTAAATCATTTTAATCCTAATCTATACCCTTCTTCTTCCACGCTTCTGTATACTCCAAAAACCCCCACGCATAAAACAGTTTCTTCCTTAAACTTCTTCAGCAAGGCTGATTTACCAACAATCGATGTCAACTGTAGAGCCGGAGGTATGCTCTTCTTTCTACCAACTTTTGTTTGATTCCGATTAAAAATAAGGGTTTTTTTTTTTTTTTTTTTTTTTTTTTTTTTTTTTTTTTAGTTGTTAGAAGGTAACATTGCTACAAATTGATCTCAACCATAGAGCCGGAGGTATGTTCTTTCTAACATCTTTTGTTTGATTCCGAATAAAAATAAGGGTTTTTATGTTCGATGTAGATTAAGAGTTTGGTGAGATTTTTTTTTTTTTTTTTTTTTTTTTTTTGCCTGAAGTTGGGGTTTGGAAAGTGAGCAGAATCAGTTAACATTTTTGAATGGTATGCTTTTAATAATCCTTTTACAGTAACATAGTACTACTTCTGTAAAAATGTTTTACTAAAAAAATTGTGCTGCAAAATGATGGAAAAGGTTGTCAGTTGGTCTTTGGTTAGCTTATTTCTTTTTTTTTTTCTGGGATTTTTTTTACTTAGGAAAACTGATAAGTTTAGTTTTTGGTTTAATATATGGCCTTATCAGCTTATTACAAAGTTTCAAAATCTCATGAGTTTACTCTTTTACGTAGGTGGTGCACCAACAATTCAATAAAGAAGCTAACACTTTAGCAAACCAAGATGATCAACAGCCAGTGACCGAAATCTTGAACGCTGGGAAAAAAAAGCCATACCTTCAACAGCATTGCACCAGGTATATGTGGTTATATGTTGTTTTGGTTTTATTGCTATTCCATTATTATATGTTGCTTTATGCATTTTGGCTGAAATTCTATAGGTAGTCTGTGAGTTTGATTGGGAGATGGATGAACTTGAGGTGAGCCATAAGCCCATATTCTCTATTTTTTTTATGTGCTAGCAACCTTATGGCTATCTGATTTTTATGGATAAATTGGCTTAAACCGTCTTACAAGTATGAAAACACTTTTAAATTGTTGTAGGAATTCGCCAATGAGCTCATTGCTTCAGAGGAGTTGTCTGAAGATCAGAAGGATGAATTTAAGGTAAAAAACGTAATCAAGTAGTTACACTTTGTGTCTTCTGCTGTCTTTCATTGGTGGTTGTTTGAATTTGTATTTTGAAACTTCTTATTTGATAATTGGAATTTCTCATGATGCTTGGACAGAACCACGAAGACTTATCTAATATGATTTCGTATGCCACCGTGAAGGTAACAAACCTTAGTGTTACGAATCGTTGGTGCCAATTTTTCTTTTACTAAATACGTGTTGTTACATTACAGGTTGGGGGCACACTGAAACAGGGCATATAAGCATCGAGGTAAACAAACTTATATTGGGTTCTTATTGTTAGTTGTTCTTTGGTTAGCTTATTCTGAAAGCGAAAAAACCATCTGTGAGTAGAAAAACAAATATTCCAAGAATTTGTGCACACGCTTAACGCAACGGCATGTGCAGTAGTGTACATACTGCAGTTTATGTCTAGAGTTATACACTCATACATTCTGAAACGTTGTCGATAACAGTTTAATTTATGCATTCACACACACACAGACAGGCTGAGATGCTGTTATCATGGTTTTATGTATGCACAGCGAGTTGGTCTTATTATCAGTTGATTTCTGGATTAGAGCACCGCGCACATATACTCTTAATTGTTGTTATCAATTTCATTATGCATTCATATACACACACACCGGCTCTGAATTGCTATTGTCGCACATGCACACATGTACACACTTTGAATTCTAAAATGCTGTTATTATCTATTTGCGCGCGCACACACAGAGACAATAAATCTTCAAATGATGTTAATAACTGTAGCTGCAATGGTTATCTTAACATATGCATTTTTGAAAAACTTATGTTGTTCTATATAGGCTAATCCAAACACTCCTAGGCTTAAGGAGATTATATATTTTCTGCTTAGTCTAAACCAAACACCCTTACACTGTTCTAAATAGTTTAATCCAAACGCCCATAAGCTGAAGGGAAAATCGAAGTGTTGGTTAAACTATTTATCATTCTCTTAAAATCTGATATTTACATGCTATGGATAACAAATAGTGGTGGTGGAATTGTAGCAATCCATTCAGTAAATGTTTAGATAAATACATGCCATGTGGTCACTTAATCTATATGTTTGTGCAGACTTTGCTGCAAAACCAAGTGCGGATGTGGTTGTAGTTATAGTGAGGATCAAATTTTTGTATATCATGATCTTGACTATTGTTTTTATTTATTTTCATGTGTTGAATTTTCAGTCTATCAAGTTTCAGCCAGTGCGACCGTAGTTTGCATCAGCAGAGAATGTGTTTCTGCATATTAACGTTACGATCGTCTCCTATATCATTTCTGTAAAAAAATATGTGTCATGACAGGAGACTAATGTGCTTCACAACTAAAACAAATCTTCTTAACTTTCCAACTGATACATGTTCAAACTACACCAGAATACCAACGTTTGCCACTACTACAATGTTATTAGGACACTTATATTTTTTGGAGAACGGACACCAGATCTAGAACTCAACAACTGCGAGATAACTAGAGAAGGAGCTACAAATATTGGAGACCCTAAAGTAGCCAAACGCAACACAGTCGAGAAATTGAAAACACACTTGCCCATTGTAGGCACTCACAGTCGTAGAGCTTCAATCAGGTAATAAATACATATCCATGGTTACAGGTACTCCTTAAAAAAAATTTCTTTAGTTTGATTGAATTTTTAAGTATTGTAATGGATCCTGTCATATCAGGTGTACCCATTTCGTGTTTCAAATAAATCAAGAATACATGAACCGAATTCTGCCAATACGGGGACCGATCGCCATGGTCATCAATCTGTATCAAATGTTTTACCACTTGATAAGCGGACAAGAAAGGTGGTTGATGTTGATAAAGCTGTTGTCGATAATCTGCCCTCTTCTATTGTCGTAGGCAATTTTGGCATGTTGCATTTTCCCTTTTAGTTAGTATCTTACGGCCTCAGTTTCATTGTTCAGGTGCTTACATTGTATTTGTCCCATTTTTTGTCTCAGATGGGATGCTAATGAATGGAGTGCCTTTTACTTAGTATCTTACGGACAACAACGCAGACTCTTTGGTAGGCAGAAGATCCAAAGACGGAAACATTGTCATTTTCGTTTATTTTTTGGTAGATATTTACATGCAGCTGGGACATGATGGGTGAAAGCGTCATGTATCTTGGCAGGGCGTCACGACCAGGTTCATGTGTTTTGGTATTAGTTAATAAAATATAGTTTGAGAGTCTATTATTATGCATGAATTATGTGTTTTTTTCAAAATGTGTAGATTGCAGTTGTAACACAGCATCTTCATACCGATCAAGGACGAACGTGTTCTTATAATCCTTTGTTGGCGGCTGATACAAAAAAGTGACCTTAGTCCGTAATACATCATTTTTGAAGTTTTATAACAGGAAATATGAAAGATTGGATTAGAAAAAGGAGTTGTTTTTACATTATGTGGGTATGATTTTCTAAATTGGTTAAAGATTTGATTTTTATTGTAAATCAACATTATGATTTTATCCATTTTATGTTTTCCTGAATTGGTTACTTTGAAATTTACGTGGATTACAACAACTTATTTATAGTGAAATTTAGGACTGATTACAACAGGTTATTTTCTTTTTAAATTGTAATAAGCCAATAAGCTGCTTAATTAAATACGGTTGTAATGGAGAAACTTGAATAGGTGCGTCTTGTGGGAAACTAGAAGGGGGGTTGAATAGTTTACCGGTTTTAATTTCTTTTAAAAATCTTGTTTTAAAAGTTTGCTATTGGAAACTTTTATTCGAACCTTATGTGTAATCAATCAACACCAATATGAACTACTCACTAAACTAACAAATGGTAAATAATAAAAATAAAGAATAGAGTTGGAAAGATCAAATCGAGACAAAGGATTTATAGTGGTTCGGCTACGAAGCTCTTCTTCACCCTACTCCACTCCCCGAGTACCACACTCGAGAGTTTCAAATACTATATCAACAACCTCCCTTCAGGCGAAGAAAACCCTACACGTTGCTTATCCTATTACCGACACTAAGCTAAATGTCGAGTGCTAATCTTAGCTAGCACCAATCTACCAAGGTCCACGTGACCAATCACACAAGCCCAATGGCTACACGAGATCACCAAGATCTCAACACGATCACAATGATCAACACTCTCTCAACTAACACTAATCTATCAACCCTTGATCTTCTTGATCAATCACACAAGCCCAATGGCTTTAAGAGATATCCACTATCTCTATAAGATCACACTTGATCTTCACTCTCACTCACAAAAGATAAATAAACTTGATGTATGCTATGATACAACAAGGTTGTAACAAGTGTTACAAAAACCTAACAACTATAACTCTTGTATCTTCTTGAATACCTTGAGTTCTTCTCTTGCTAATGAAGAGGAATGATAACACCTTGTATCAACTTGGATACTTGTGTTCTTCTCTTGCTAATGAAGAGGAATGAAGAGGATCTCTTGGTGGATGATTGGATCACTCTTAAAACAAAAGAAAACTAATCTAAATGATCTAAAGAAGAGAAAGGTGTGAGAGGTTTAAACTCAGAAGTTTTTCTGTGTGAAAGGGTGCCTAAAATCTGTGAAAGGGGTTGGTATTTATAGGCAAAGAAAATCTGAACGTTACAGAAAAAATAGTACGGACGGCTCCACTAAACATGCCACGGCTCCACTAAATTTAGTGGAACCGTGGAGCCGTCCTAGACTAGGACGCTCCAAATTTTGTATTTTCTGGTGAAAACTTATTTGGGGAAGGTTGGAGCTGATTTTGGGGGGGAAAATAGCTGTTGTGATTTTCAAACATATTTTTCCATTAAAACATTTCTTAATAATTCAAAAATAATTTGTCATATGTATTTTTGAAAAAATGTTTTGTCCCATTAAAATGTGAAGTCTCAAAACACAAATTCACTTCTTTGATCATTTGTCAAGTTGTAAATTTGTTCTAGAGTGATTTGCGTAGAAGCGGGATCTTCCGATTAAAAACTTGTTTACGTTAATTTTAACGTAACGTGATTTCACATTTTGTCATCCTCAAAATGTGAAGTAATCGAAAGATATGAATAACGTTTTTAGAACATTATTTGGATCAACAATCTCCCCCTTTTTGATGATGACAAAAGATAAACTCATTTTAAGTTAAAATTAGTTTTAACAAGTTTTTAATGAGTTTACTCCCATTTCTCCCCCTTTTTGTCGAATCAAAAAGGTGACAAAGGCTCCCCCTTGATGTATACTCCCCTTCATTTGGAGAACACTAAGGAATCGAGCAATGGTGTATGCTACAAAACAAAGTTAGATAACACATGTACAATATCTAACAAGTAGCACTTAAGACAAATATCCAACCACACAAGAAGAAAATTAGCCAAGTAGCTAGAAATAAAACAACCACATGAATGCCCATTAAAACAAAATAAATATCATACATGAGTATGACTACAATAAGAAAGCAAATTAAAATAACAAGAAGACACATAAACATCAATAGTAATATGAGGCTTCAAGATTTGCTTCCAACTTCAAAAGGGTTCCTAAGCATTTATTGGAGGGACTAAACATAACCATGTTTAGTTTGGGCTATTGTGTGGTGGAGGAGGTGGAAGGATGATGGGTCCTATGGGTGGTGTGAGGAGGTGTTCTAGGTATGAGAACCTAAAGCTAAGCTCATCTCTAAGGTTCATGATGAGTTCTAGGTTGTGATGGCAACAAGCACAACTCAAGGTGTGGGGTTGTAGGGGATAAAGGATGGGATGACCCATTAAAGGTTAAGGTGATGGTGATAGGGAAGATGATGATGTGTTGCTCCCAAACTCAAAAGGAGTGATTGGTGATAAGGTTAGGGTGAGAGCTAGGGGGTGTGGTGATGGTGAAGGTGATGAAAGGGATGTGTTAGTTCCAACTTCAAGTGAAGTGGATGGTGATGAGTTGAGTGTTAGGGCTATTGATGGAATGGGACTTGGTTGAGGTGAATGTGTGTTGGTTCCAATGGTGGTGGAGGATAAGGATGTCGGTTTGATTGAGGTTGCCTTGGATGGAGCTTGGGGTGTAGTGAAGGAAGATGATGATTTGGTAGAGGTTATGGGTGTGTGTATATCATCTTCATCATCCAAGGTGAGATCAATGAGAATCATCTCATTGGAAGGTTTGGTTGAGGTTTGTGGTGTGTGAACACTTTTGATCCATTGATCAACAAGAGTGGTTTGATTGGTTGGTTTGATGTTGAATCTTGGTTTCTTGTTTTTGTGTGAGGTTGAAGCAATGGTGGAAGACATGGTGGTTGTATGGTGAGTGTGAAGGTGTAAGGATGGCAATGCATGATGTTAGCTTAAATAGCCAAATCAAAGACATGCAAGGTTGAAAAGGATGTTGGATTTGGGGATTTGGGTGCATGGGAATCAGGTTATGTTTGCAGATTTTCAGGGAAAGAAAGTCAAAAAGTGGAAGAGAATTGTAATTTTCGTCTTCCAGAGGCACGGTACCACCAAAGGTACCACGGCACCACTAAATTTAGTGGAGCCGTCGCCTATTTAGTGTAGTCGTGGCCTCCATTTGACCTTCTTTCTAGGTCTGCTGGTTTTAGGCAGCCTAAATGGGGAAATTTATGGGAAATCCATTGGCTGCAAATCTCAAAGCCTCAAACCACTAAACACATAGAATTCCTAAAGCTAGTTTCAACTAGCAACTAACATGATCATGTGATCATCTATGTATTTAGGCAACTATTAAGCATGCATGAGTTCAAGCAATTTTAACATCTAGTGCATGTAATAAAATAAGATAACATGCATGAACTAGGCAATATTGATTAACATAAAGGTTAATTAACTAAGCCAATTAACCGTGTTCAAGTGTGAAGTGTTAAAAGAGAACACTTCAAGATAGTTAATGTATGATGGACATTGCCATGACCTTATTTATAATAGCTTAATAATACTTAAGTTAATAGTACTACTTAAGCTAATCCTAACTAGTCTCTTCTTTTCCCCAACTTTTTGATCTTGTTCCCGAGCCCTTTGATCGCCTTGCCAATGGACTTGAATCCGCCGATAGTTTGCTCATGCATCGAGACTTGTTGATTGTACATGGTTGTTTGCCTTCTCATCATCGTGGATAAGTTGGTTTGTCCGAATTCAACATCGGAGGTTTGTGTGAATGATGAGGTGTTAAGGTTACGAAAGAAGGTGTCGGGAGAGGGAGTATTAGGATGAGACGTTCCTTCTTCTTTTACCTCATCATCATCCTCATCCATAGGTTGAGAAGACGAACTGTGACCGAGGGATGAGGAAGAGTGGGGAATATCGGAAGTGGATTTACGACCACGTTTGGACCCTTTGTCCTTACGTTGCTTTGTGCGACGTTGTGGTCCACCAAGTGGTTTCATAACCGGATTGACTAGGACATAGTCGACACTACGGAGATTAGGAAAAGTTTCCATGACCCAGTTGAAAAGACGAGTAAGCAACATACCATATGGCATGAGCTTATCCGAACGACTATGAATATTGGCCATCCGTTTGACCATATAGTATGCGAGGTTATATGGTTCCTCGATACTAAGACAATAGAGCATGTGGGCGAGACTTGCCGAGACGTGATCACGGTTTCCCGCAAGGCTCAACACGTTCTCACGTAGAAGGAGTTCCCAATTTCTAAGGTCGGGAAGAAGCTCTTTGAGATAGATACGGTTTGGGTCAAGGTGGACAATTGAACCATCACGCTTTTGATACGTGTGGACGAGTCGAGGTGTTTGGATGACTTGTTTGATGGACTCGAGGTCAGGAATTTCAGTGCAATAGGCACCTTCATTCTAAAGATTGTAGAAAAGAGACTCAAGAGAATGGTCTTCAGTGTATGCACACTTACCACATGCAGGAACACCGAGAATTTGACCAATCTCGGAGACAGACAAGATGATATTTTGGTTTTGAATCCAAAAATCAAGAAAGACATTACCATCATCATCAGTGAAGGTACGGACTCGACTATAAAACTCGAGGACAAAACGAGGACAAATTTGACAGTTTATTTTGTATAGACAGTCAAAGTCAATAGTGGGAAAACATTCTTGGATATTATCCAAGAGAACAAAATGGGCATCGACCACACGACCTTCGTGTATATATCGATTTTGGACTTTGGCGAGATAAGCTTTTTGCTCATCTGGAATGGTTAGATTTTCAAGTGTACAAAGAATGTATTGTCTGGTATCTTGATAATCAACACGAGGCATTGTTACCTACAAACATATAATTTTGTACATGTTAATTCGTTGCATTTTAATAATTACACTTCTAGTGTGTGTGCCTAAATGCAAACAATGTGGAGGTGCGGTAATCTCGACTCTAAAACTATCCTAATGAGATTACCCAAACACTCCTATCTTCACTTTTGCTCAATCAAAGTATGTCGAACATTACACATTACTTATGTAATTCGATCCATATTTGAGAGTTCATGTATGCATGCAAAAATGTTTTTAATTTGCATCAATAATGCATGAAAAGGTTTCATGATCCTAGACTTGTGAAGTTTTTCGAAAAGTGATCGAATTGGGGTGTTTGGCAAATGCCTCAACATGGCGCCAACAAGCTTTAAGTTTGAAAAGCTTTAATGCAAAACGTTCCTAATCCTATTTTAATAATCCTAAACATGATTCCACTACAAACAATCAATCATAATCCGATTTTAGTTATTAAATTCGGACTAGGTTTTGCAACATAAGTGGGTTTATGAAAATCCTAGGTTTAGGGAATCATGTGAATGCTACATTGTCTAATCCTAGTCTTAATTTCACAAAGGATTAACAAAATTCGAAAATCCCCAATTCAATTTTGAACTCAAGAACAAACCCTAGACTCAAATTGAAAGAAATTAAGCATGATTTACTTACAATTAGTGTTGTTGTGATTAGGATTTGTTGATTCCAATGCCTCAATCTTGATTTGCAAGAGCTTAATTGAATTTTAGTGTTTGGGTTCGTTTTTGACAACAAGAGGAAGTGGTTTTGGGTTTGATTGAAAGGATGCGCAGAAGAAAAGAAAGAATGGGCGCGTTTTTCAGATGCACGGCACCACGGTTCCACTAAACATTAGTGGAGCCGTGTCTATTTAATGGAGCCGTGTGTCTGATTGTGCCACTTTTCTTCTATTTTGACTTTTGGCTGATTGATCTTACTTATTTAGTAAGACTTTTTGACACGAGGAAAAAGTTTATACCTAATAAACTCTTTAATGAAAACGATTAGGTGGGATGACAAGGAATGACCTTAGTGTTTGACTAAGTTGTCATTGGATGAGGATTGACTTCTAATATTTCCCGTGAAATAATTAGAAGTCATGAATCGTGTTTTGGTGGATGACTATAATATTTCCCATGAAATATTTAATTAGTCGGAATACGAGACGTAAGGAATGACTTAATATTTCCCGTGAAATATTCAAAAAGTCATGTGACGAGTTATGAAAGAATGACTTAGAACTTCTAGAGGAATTTCTAAAAGTCATGAGACGAGTTAGATGGATAACTTAAGAAGTCATGGGTGATTCGTAGAGGATGACTTCAATATTTCCCGTAAAACATTTGAGAAGTCATAGAAGGGATAAAATGTTTATAAGATATGACGCAAGGGATGACTTTAATATTTCCATTGAAATATTGAAATAGTCATAAGCGGGATGAGAGGAATGACTTAAGAGTCATGAGGCGATGTGAGGGAAATGACAAATGAGTCATAGAACAAGACGTGAGAAATGACGTTAATATTTCAAGTGAATTATTAAGAGGTCATGAGGAGAGAAGTGGACGATGACTTTAATAATTTGGAAGAATTATCTAAATAGTCACGAGTGGGGTGACGAGAACGTATTGGTTGGAGTATTGACGATGTTGTCTTTCAAGAGAGACTTTTCAAAGAAAAGATTTCTCTTTTGACCTTATCGTGACGGAGAGGATGACGTACTTCGATGAGCTTCGTTCATGAGCAAACTACAGGGTTCCCGGTCAAGTCTAATGGCATCTTGACTGCTACTCTTCATAGGGGGTTGTCTCATCTATAGTATTTGTTGTCATGCCTTTCCAGCGCTTACGTACTTGGCTTCGGTCGTGGAGACAATAAGAGTAGTTTGTTTCTTGGGGAACCAAGATGTTTGTTAACAAACCTATGAAGGTACAAACATTACTCTTTATGTTTCAATCCACATTAACTCTCGCATTATCAGAGTTGATATAGAAACAATTTCTATATCAATCTCCTTGAGATGTAGTAATCTCAAGTATGTAGTACCTTTGATGTATCAGATGATATATCAAACACTTTGATGTAAGAAGTCTTAGGGCACTTCTTACAAGTGGGCACAAAGCTAAACACTTATTCATGATAATGGACCTACTTGCCGTTAGGTAAACTACTTTACCTATTATGCCCCTAACCTAGTTATATCCGCGCACTCACCTTCTTCGTCTCTTGTGAGATTCGTTTTTGCGGATATGGGTGTCAGTGTCAATTAAGACTATTACTTAAACTATGTATCTCATACATATAGTATACATAAGTTTACAGGGATACTTAATTTAGTCAAGATTACTTATGTGCAAGGAAGGAAACTTGATTCACTCATCAATGCTTAATTCAAACTTGTCACACATGATCTTCAAGCGATCATTGAACATTTCTGGACAAGTTGAGTTTGACATGATGAGATGTGAATAAAGTTTCTGTGTTATAGTGCCTACCATGTTAGATTCTAACTACACTATTTCATGCCAAACATTTCTACTAACAAAGGGTGTTTTAAGAAAGCGTACCTGTGCCTGAGGTGTTGCTCTTAAAACTAGAGGATTAGACTACCTTTGTTGAATGTTGAGCATATAAGACACGACTTGACTTTTGCGTCACCAGACTTGTTTGATAACACATCATACTCCTTTTGTTAGACTCCGAAATTTATTTAAACTCATGTTTTCCTAGCGAAACAAAAGTTCAAACATCTGATCCCCAATATCTCGTGGGTCCAAAGTTGTTAGAGTCAAACATCCTATGCATTTGTTGCGTTAGTTTAGGATGTGAGAATGGAGGACACATTTCCTACGGTAAGTAACTTTTTGATGGACGATCATTCCAAGTTACGGGAAAGTTACTTGGATGATTTTGTCTTCTAAAGTTACCTCTCGGTAGAGGAGTTCTAGACCGAGGTTTGGGAGAATTAATTCTTCTAGGTGGAGGAGTAGTAGACCTAGTGTCACGCTTTACAAATCCATGTTCGGGAGATGACAATGGTTTGTAAAAGCCTTTGGCTTTCTCTTTACTTGGTGTAGACACTCTAGTACTATCTACAACTACGTGACTCGGTTTAGGACTCAAGTTCTTTTTCAAAATTGACCCAGTTTTGTCCTCAGCACCAGACGGTACCACGGTACCACTAAATTTAGTGGTGTCGTCGGTATCATTAGTGGTACCGTCACCTTCAGACTTGGACATTTCAGGCATTACAAATTTTACTTGTTTAGTACCACTTGTAGAAGCCTGATTTGGGTCAAATCCTAAACCCGAACGGTCATGTTCACTATATCTAATATTTTCAAGTATATCATTAAGCTTTTTAGTTCCTTCATCAAACTTAATGATTCTTAAAGCATTTTCTTTAAGCCTTTCATTTTCTACTTGAAGACTTATACATGACCCACATCCTAAGTCTACTTCTTTGTTTTTCTCAAGTCTCTTGACATGATCTTTTAATTCTAAAACTTGTAGTTCTAGTTCTTTTAGTTTTAATTTTAGCTTTGTGTTTCTACCTAAGATCTTAGTACTAACTACACATAGTTTGTTGTATTCGTCATGCAATTCACTATCATCTATTGACGAATTATTATCACTATAATAAGAAGAGTCGGAATGTACCTCGTTAGAAGCTTGAGCCATTAGGCATGTTTCATCGGTAAGCTTCTTCTCTTCTTCTTCACTGCTATCACTCCAAGAGCCTCCTACAAAAGCTCTGTGGTTGTTGGAGTTTGGTGGTTTAGGACACTCTCCTATGAGGTGATTAGGATCTCTGCATCTATAACATTTCCTATCACTTGTCCCTTTCCTTTCATCACGATTCTTTTGAGATGACCTCCTTTCATCGCGAGGTTGTCTAGGAAATCTACCTTTCCTCCTAAAGAACTTTCTAAAGTTTCTAACGGCTAGTGCATATTCTTCATCTTCACTATCGGAACTCGAACATTCCTCATCACTAGACTCCTTCTTGGCTTTCAATGCTAGAGATCTAACTCTCTCGCTTTTGCCTTTGACTATGTCGGAGTCCTTCTTGATTATCATCTCGTGAACTTTCAAGTTTCCTATTAGTTCATCGAGTGACAACATCGCCAAGTCCTTTGACTCTTCTATGGCGGTGACCTTTGCTCTCCATTTAGGATGTAGAGCTCTAAGGAACTTCCTAACATAATTCTTGCTAGAGTAACCTTCATTATCTATTGACTCATCCTCCGAAATGGAGAATTGTTCATATTGTTGAACAAGAAGATCTATCTTGTTCTCTTTGACTTGGTTATTACCTTGGTGAGTGACTAACAAAGTTTTCCAAATATCTTTTGCCGTATTACACATGAAAATTCTTTCAAATTCCTTTTTAGGCAAAGCATTATAAATCATCATTTTAGCCTCATTATTTTTGGCTAGTTTTCTTTTTAGTTCATCACTTTGTTTATCATATGAAACAATTTCATCCTTTTTAGTAATCGAATTAAATTGAATCGGTTGAAAGTCACCCTCGGTAATAACATGCCAAAGATCAATGTCTTTTGATTTCACATACGTTTCGAATCTTGTTTTCCAATATATAAAACAATCGGTTTCGAAAAGTGGTGGTCTTTGCATAGATTACCCTTCTAGATATTTGTCGGAATCCATTGATCGATTCAAGTTTTAAAATACAATATACTTTAAAATCTTGACTAACCTGTCTCTGATACCAATTGTGGGAAACTAGAAGGGGGGTTGAATAGTTTACCGGTTTTAATTTCTTTTAAAAATCTTGTTTTAAAAGTTTGCTATTGGAAACTTTGATTCGAACTTTATGTGTAATCAATCAACACCAATATGAACTACACACTAAACTAACAAATGGTAAATAATAAAAATAAAGAGTAGAGTTGGAAAGATCAAACGGAGACAAAGGATTTATAGTGGTTCGGCTACGAAGCTCTTCTTCGCCCTACTCCACTCCCCGAGTACCACACTCGAGAGTTTCAAACACTATATCAACAACCTCCCTTCAGGCGGAGAAAACCGTACACGTCGCTTATCCTATTACCGACACTAAGCTAAATGTCGAGTGCTAATCTTAGCTAGCACCAATCTACCAAGGTTCACGTGACCAATCACACAAGCCCAATGGCTACACGAGATCACCAAGATCTCAACACGATCACAATGATCAACACTCTCTCAACTAACACTAATCTATCGACCCTTGATCTTCTTGATCAATCACACAAGCCCAATGGCTGTAAGAGATATCCACTATCTTTATAAGATCACACTTGATCTTCACTCTCACTCACAAAAGATAAATAAACTTGATGTATGCTATGATACAACAAGGTTGTAACAAGTGTTACAAAAACCAAACAACTATAACTCTTGTATCTTCTTGAATACCTTGAGTTCTTCTCTTGCTAATGAAGAGGAATGATAACACCTTGTATCAACTTGGATACTTGTGTTCTTCTCTTGCTAATGAAGAGGAATGAAGAGGATCTCTTGGTGGATGATTGGATCACTCTTAAAACAAAAGAAAACTAATCTAAATGATCTAAAGAAGAGAAAGGTGTGAGAGGTTTAAACTCAAAAGTTTTTCTGTGTGAAAGGGTGCCTAAAATCTGTGAAAGGGGTTGGTATTTAAAGGCAAAGAAAATCTGAACGTTACAGAAAAAATAGTACGGACGGCTCCACTAAACATGCCACGGCTCCACTAACTTTAGTGGAACCGTGGAGCCGTCCTAGACTAGGACGCTCCAAATTTTGTCTTTTCTGGTGAAAATTTATTTGGGGAAGGTTGGAGCTGATTTTGGGGGGGAAAATAGCTGTTGTGATTTTCAAACATATTTTTCCATTAAAACATTTCTTAATAATTCAAAAATAATTTGTCATATGTATTTTTGAAATTTTTTTTTGTCCCATTAAAATATGAAGTCTCAAAACACAAATTCACTTCTTTGATCATTTGTCAAGTTGTAAATTTGTTCTAGAGTGATTTGCATAGAAGCGGGATCTTCCGATTAAAAACTTGTTTACGTTAATTTTAACATAACGTGATTTCACATTTTGTCATCCTCAAAACGTGAAGTAATCGAAAGATATAAATAACGTTTTTAGAACATTATTTACATCAACACGTCTTTTTAATGGAAACGATAGATTCCAATACCTTATGGCAATGATAGATTACAACCGTATCTGATGCATGAGAACGTTGACGACTAGGTTTTTTTTTTTTTTTTTAGGTTAACATTACAAAGGCGGGTCAGAGGCTAAACACGTGATCTTATTTAAAATATGCATAACCACATTTGCCAAGTAGCAATGACTAAGAATAACTGTTTTTTTTTTTTTTTTTTTTTCTTTTTTTATATTCAACGTGTAGGGGTGACATACCAATTGTTGATAAGAACATCGCTGCTCAAGTGCTCATGTAAGAAGATCTAATATCAATCTTATATTCTTTGGTTATTTAAAAGAGTTAAAATGTAGCGCATCCCATTACTATGCGCCTTTTTCTGTATGAAAAACAGGATATTGCAACTGTTGGTGTTGTCAATGTAAGGTATCTATTATTGTGAAAGTCGAGGAAAGAGAGAGTCACAATAAAGTTTCTCCATTGCCATACGCTGACCTTTCTAACCAGCCTGATGGAGGAGCTTGCGGCCTGAATGGCAACAACTTATTTTACTCTCTACTTGCGGTCTCAATATCAACATGTTCATAGCCTCATGTAAGTTTCTTTTTTTTAATCATTCGAAGCATAAACACAGTTGCCTTGAAATATTAGTCTCTGATAGTCACAGATTTAGTTGGGTATAAATGAACCATCGCGTCCTATGCGCGGTTTGCGTTCAAATAGTGGGTATATGGATCTTGCTCTAATATATTACCAATCATTATCATTACAGAAATTGCCAGTAGAGTACTACAAAGTTCTGTTGATTTACATATCAATAGCAGATGTGGGTTTATTTCAGTCACATTATGTAATTCTAACTTTGTTTACTTATTTACCTGGAATTGCAGGTAACAGAAACCAAGATTCTGAAACATCTGCTCCCGGAAATGTTCAGACGAGTAGTTTCAGATGGGTCCTGCAAACATTTATCAACACAAACCATGAGGAATCGGATCCCTTACATCACTATTACAGGTTTGTAATACTCAGCATTCAGTTCTAATCATAGTCCAGACACGTCAGAATGGCCGATTTCACTAATGGGTCAACGGGCCAGTTTCTGTTATATAAGCCGAATGAAGTGTTATCTAAAGAGAGTTGCACGAAGCGTTGCCCCAGCACAAACTTCTGCATCAGTTAATCCAGGCCAAGAGAAGCAAATCACATGGAAAATGTGCTAGAAGTATTAAATGCAAGTCTATTAGTGGTGTTAGTTTGATGTGTAGTGTTGCTAGCAAAGTGACCCATTTCATTCATGTTTTGTGACACTAATAACCCCAACCTTTTTAAATATGTATGTCTGTCAACGCAAATGATTGAACTGCCCATATATATTCATCCAAAATACTCCCGTAGCAACGCGAGGGCTACCCCGCTCGTTCAAAATATATATTGAGGGGTATTATAGATATTTAACTTCACCTAATTTATAACATATCCTCAAAATATTCGTTTTTTTTCCCATAACTGCCCATTTATTTATCTATCTTCTTCTCTCTCATCAAGAACAACACATTTCATTTTCATGATCTGAAAAAAGATGTCTTTGACAAAAACACAAGGAAAAAAAACCCATTTCGAGACACACCAACTCGGTTCGAAACTCACAAACAAAAACCCATTTCGTCTGGTTTGACACTCGTAACAACCCAAATCTGGTTCCAAATTCATTTCGAGAACCAAAAGGTATGTTTGTGATTCGGTTACTCATTCACAGAAAACAAGAACAATACCATTCGTATATACATTTTGTATTTCGTTTAACCAAAGAAAGACAAAGGGTGTTTGTGTTTCAGTTTTCAAAGAATCAAGGATAAAAGGGTGGTGATTTTTGTCAAAGAAGGAGACACGTTTGCTTTTGTAGATCTAGTAGATTTGTAACTTTTATATATGTATACGAAATTTATTTATTCAGATATGTTTTTTTATCTATTGTTGCATCAGTTCTTAAAGATTTGGGTGCCCTGGTGCATAAGTTGCCAACAAATTATTCGTAAATGAAGTTCTTTATGTTATTACTCCGTATTTAGTTATTAGTGGTATTGATGACTGTGCATCATAGTTTGGATAAGAGTGAAGCACATGAAGTATTGGATAAGTGTGCGTCAATTTTTTGATAATTGGTAACTTTAACATGAAGCCCATGACTTATCAATCTTTTAGCAATTTGTGTACTAAAACTATTTAGCAATTGATTATTATTTTTATAGCCATTGATAAATTTTGGTATCAAAGTTGTTTAAAGACTTTGTTTGTCACTAAAATGCGTCACAAAAATTTGTTTTTCATTACGAATGTATCACAAAATTTAGTGTGTCATTACATATATGCAAGATTTTTAACGTGTCATTATATAAGCATCAAGAAATTTACTGTGTCACTACAAATGTGTCAAAAAAATGTTGTGCCGCTACGTATGTATCAAGAAATTTAGTGTGTCATAAATAAACGTTTTTAATTTTTAAATTGAAGCATATAAAAAATTATCAAGAATCTATGCGTGTCAAATTTTTATAGTATATCCATAAAAATGTGCAAAAAAAAAAAAAAAAAAAAAAAAAAAAAAAAAAAAAAAAAAAAATTAGTGTATCCCTACTAATGTATCAAACTATTAAGTGTGTCACTAAATATGTATCGAAAAACTTAACATGTCGCTAAAAATGCATCATAAAATTAAGTGTGTCAAAAAACATAGTGTGTCATTAAAAATGTATCATGAAACTGTGTATCACTAAAAATGTGTCAAAAATATTAGTGTGTCTACGCAAATATATCAAAAAATTTATTGTGTTTCAAGAAACTTCATGCGTAAAAAAAAACTGATTATCATTAGACATGAAAAAGTAGTGCGATTTGCGTATTTTGTTGGGCTTTGATTCGTGTACATCAATGAAATTCTAAAACCTGATACAAGCAAAAAATTTAATATAGTTGTAATAAAAATAAGTGAGACTTTATTTTCAGAACAATTTTAAATGCGAGAACCACATTTTAGCCATCGGATTATTTGATCAATGGTCAAAAATGAATGTTCCATTTATGTAAATAATTAACAGATCAAGTAGATTGATGTAAATAGTGTAAGGGTAATTAAGGGATATCACAATCACAATTTTTTAAAACCGTCCATAACTCTAGGGATTTAATTGTTCCTTTAACCCTAAAAAAACTGCCGCCCCTCCCCCAACAAAATACATCTCACAATTTTTATTTTTATTTTTTATTTTTTTTTTTTGCTTCTAGATCTATGGATTAGGGACAGATTTGAAGAAAAAGAAAAAGATCTATGAATGATGGATTCGTCATGATGATCAAAGGTGAGTTTTAAAGTTAAATTTGTCTTTCCATCCAATCCGCCTTATCACTTGTTTCTTGCTTCGATCTATTTAGAATATGATTAACACTCATGTTTAGTCATATCCCAATATCAGATTCGTTGTTTGTTCAAGGTTTTAAGGTTTTTTGGTGTTTTTTTTTTTTTTTTTTTTTTTTTTTTTTTTCAAATTTTTTGCTCTATAAATTATTTGGGACGAATTACTACACTACGTAATTCATGAATCATTTTATAAAGTCCTATCAATTCCATTGGCTGCAAACAAATAGCTCAGCCTTGTAGATATTATTTTCAAATAATCATTTTATGCTACTGCATCATGTGTTTCATTATAGTAAAATGCCATTTACTTAGAAAAATGTTAATTTCTGCAGTTTTTGGGTTTACCCTAGCAAACCAATTGGGCTTGTCATAAGAATATTCATCATCTTTCAATCTGATTCCAATCGTGAAGAACTAGAAGGCTATGATGGCGCAGGACTTTATGATAGGCAAAACATATATGTTCAAAACATGTATGTTTTAAAAAAAGATTGATTATAAACGGAATGCTTAAAACATGTATGTTTTTTATTTTATTTAGTAAGTGTAATTATTATTTTTTTCAAAGACTTCATGTTTGCCAAACAAGTATGTTTTCTAAAACATACATGTACTCATGAACATGTATAATTTTTAATAATATTATTGTTGTTAATTTTTGTACTTTTTTTTGTATCAGGGGTAATTACAAGAATGTTCACGGCTACAAGTGTGCATATATGTCCGACTTTTGAAAAAATATTGACGGCTACTCATGCGCATATGTCCATTTGTGTTGAATATTATTAGTGCTCACGTGTATATATCGATTAGATTCATGTATTTACGCTTTTAGAAATTTGTATTTTAATTATATTTCAATCGATATCGAAGTTTGTATATAACATTTATGTTCTTGGTTTGTTATAAATTTCATTATATTAAAGAACCTATATGAATCTAACTGTTTCTTGAAACATATATTGTAGCACTAAATCTAGAAATATGTTATCTTAAAAAAAAACATATATGCACTAAACATGCTAGCTTAAAAACATATATGCACTAAATCTGGAAAATACTAATAATAATAATAATAATAATAATAATAATAATAATAATAATAATAATAATAATAATAATAATAATAATCTGTTCTAGGGTCTTTGCTGGTGATATTTATGGGGACCATGCTGTATCTTGTGCCGGTATGATTGGTATTAAGCATCGGCATAACATGGTTCGTGATGTTCTTGTTGACATATGTTCTCGATCTGGGGTTTCGGCTCGTAAAGAGGTTGACATTGGACTTTGTGGCGAACGGGACAAATCTTTACGTCCTGCTGATGTGTTGCTCTACTCGTGGGATGGAGGACTTGATGTATGCGTTGATTTGACTGGATCATCGCCCTTGACGCAAACTGGTATGGTTGATTTCGTGCCGGGTCGTGCGGTGATTGAGGCTGCACAACGTAAACGCGTCAAGTATGAAGCCAAGTGCGCAGGTATGGGATATGGGTTCCTCCCCTTCTCTTTCTCTTCTTTTGGGGAACTTGAGAAGGACGTTGTGACTCTATTGAAGCGTATTCGAAAGTTTTCGATGACTCAAGACATTGGAGCACGTGCTGCTGCTCATATTTTTAATAGGATTAGCTTTTCTACAGCTAGAGGAGTGGGAGTCCAATTAGTATCTCGGCTCCCTACTAACTTCTTGTAAATCCTATTTGTTTTTAATAAAGTGATGTTATAAAAAAATAATAATAAATAATAATAATAATAATAATAATAATAATAATAATAATAATAATAATAATAATAATAATAATAATAATAATAATAATAATAATAATAATAATAATAATAATAATAATAATTCGTTTGTGTCGATTTGACAGGGTCATCTCCTCTGACGCAAACTGGTATGGCTGATTTTGTGCCAGGACAGTTGGTGGTTGCAGCAGCACAACGCAAACGCGTCAAGTATGAGACCAAGTGTGCCAACATTGGATATGGGTTTCTCCCCTTCTCATTTTATTCCTTTGGGGAACTTGGGAAGGACGCTGTGGCCCTACTGAAGCGGATCCGAAAGTTCTCTGTAACTCAAGATACCGGAGCACGTGCCGCTGCTCATATTTTTAGTAGGATTAGCTTTGCAATAGCTAGAGGAGTGGGGGCCCAGTTAGTATCTCGGCTCCCCTCCAATTTCTTGTAGATCCTATGCTTTTCTAATAAAGTGATGCTTTTAAAAATATCTCCAGAAAAAACCTTAGAACAAGCTGATATTAAACATCGGCATAATGTTGTGCGTGATGTTCTTGTTGATATATGTTCTCGGTCTGGGATTTCAGCACGTAAGGAGGTTGATATTGGGCTTCATGGAGAGAGGGACAAAACCTTACGCCCAGCTGATATGTTACTTTACTCTTGGGAGGGTGGGCTTGATGTTTGTGTTGATCTTACAGGATCGTCACCTTTGACGCGTTCGAGTATGGTTGATTTTATGCCCGGTCGGGTGGTTATTGAAGCCGCACAACGTAAACGTGTCAAGTATGAGGCTAAATGCGCTGATATCGGATATGGGTTTCTCCCCTTTTCTTTTTCTTCTTTTGGAGAACTTGAAAAAGATGCAGTAGCCTTATTAAAACGTATTCGACGATTCTCTATGACTCAAGACATTGGCGCTCGTGCTGCTCCACATATTTTTAGTAGAATTGGTTTTGCTATAGCTAGAGGTGTGGGGGCCCAGTTAGTCTCTCGGCTCCCCACTAATTTCTTGTAAAATCCTTTTTGTTTTTAATAAAAGTGATAATAATAATAATAATAATAATAATAATAATAATAATAATAATAATAATAATAATAATAATAATAATAATAATAATAATAATAATAATAATAAAGTGATGATAATAATAAAAAATAATAATAATAATAATAATAATAATAATAATAATAATAATAATAATAATAATAATAATAATAATAATAATAATAATAATAATAATAATAATAATAATATTTGCTCTCGGTCTGGGATCTCAGCTCGCAAAGAGGTTGACATTGGCCTTTGTGGAGAAAGAGACAAAAGCTTACGCCCAGCTGATGTATTGCTCTATTCTTGGGACGGTGGGCAGGATGTTTGTGTCGATTTGACAGGGTCGTCTCCTTTGACGCAATTGGGTATGGTCGATTTTGTGCCAGGACGAGTCGTGGTTGAAGCAGCACAGCGCAAGCGTGTCAAATATGAGAGCAAATGTGCCGACATTGGATATGGGTTTCTTCCCTTCTCATTCTCTTCCTTTGGGGAACTTGGGAAGGATGCAGCAACCCTACTGAAACGGATCCGAAAGTTCTCAGTAACTCAAGACATCGGATCGCGAGCCGCTGCTCATATCTTTAATAGAATTAGCTTTTCAATAGCTAGAGGAGTGGGAGCCCAGTTAGTATCTCGGCTCCCCTCTAATTTCTTGTAAATCCTATATTTTTCTAATGAAGTGATGTTTTATAATAATAATAATAATAATAATAATAATAATAATAATAATAATAATAATAATAATAATAATAATAATAATAATAATAATAAATAAATAAATAAATAAATAAATAAATAAATAAATAAAATTTTGTCTTTTACTATTATACCCTTTCAGATTAAATAAAAAAAAAAACTAATATTTAAAAGATGTCATTTTACATTGATATGTTGCACACTATGCATTATTAGGAGTACATAAGTGGTTCTCGCAGTTCTCGCAGATAAGGTGGTTCTGACAAGATAGGGACCCTAAAAATAATTACCAACATTAAAAGTAAATTTGTATAAACGGTCATGGTTTACGAAACTACCAAAATATGTTTTTACTAAACTGCCATCAATTTTTCAGTTTATTACCATCATGCCACTCATCTAACTAAATTAGTTTATCATCAATGATGATTGATCCAACGGTCCAAAATTGTACCTATTATTACGTCTCCCTATATATCTATAACATATATATAACTTGAGGTGTACGACGTCATCAATGACATGGAAGTCCACCTCATCATTCATTAATTCCATGCCATCACAATTAAGCCACATAAGCATACTTTGAATGGATTAAACTTCGGAATTAAAAAATGGAGCTAGCATGGTTCGAACCTAGGATGGTCTCCATACATAAACAAACATCTCAACCACTGGATCAATCCAACTTTTGTGATTTACAATTCAAAATAAAAAAAGTCATGCTTAAATAATTTATATTGCATGGAAGGATAACTATGAGAATCCATGCATCTACATTAATCTTCGGTATCCCTTCCTTCAAGCAAAACACACACAAAACCCTAAAACAAAAATCCCGAACCAAATAAAAAAAACCAGATATTCATTAAAAAAAAATAGCCGCCATCATCATCATCTTTTTTGTAACTACCTAACATCATGCAGGATTGAATGTCATCTCTGGTTGGGGAACTCTTTGCAAACAACAAGATCCAAGTAATAATCAATCACCTTGGTTGTCATTATATTTTATATAAGTTTACCTTTGATTATTTATCTGACAATCAATTAACCATGCATTGAGTTAAGCTATTCGACATGTTGCGTGCTCTTTAGAGTACCTTATTATATTGCTTTGGTTTATTATCTCCTAAAGTTATGGTGTTACCCAGGGTTTTTGCCGGCTAAAACCCTTTATTGTAATAAATTTTGTGTTACATGTCTACATCAGTATGTAGAAGTGTCCATGTTCTTTTTCATATTCATATGCAAGTTTCTAAAAAGGTAAAGTTACTGGGTCAGACCACAGTAATCAATTGAGGGGTGTTTGCCTTTGTGTTTAGTGTCTGCTCTATTTTTCTTTTAACTTCAAATCTAACACAATAATATTCAAATTACTACACACACTCACACTACAATCACTTCTTATTTGATTAAATCAACTAAGGTACGTTTTTTTATTTATTTTCTGCTAGGGCTATGTTTTTTTTTTTATCTGTTATATCTTAATTTTGTTACATGTTACATATATATGTGTTCAATTATTGATTTTGATATAAATTATGGCTTTAATTGTTTAATTTGAAGTGCTTATTTAGTTTAATTGATATAATTAGGTTAAAGTGTGTCAAGTATGGAAGAACATGATTATGATAGTATTGTTAAATCTGTTGAAAATGTGGAGGATATGATGGTTGATGTTGTTGGTGTTAATAACGCGGGTTCGGATATCGTTGTGGAACAAGTTGCACCAGGTTTTGGTCAAGATTCAAAATTTGTAATGCCAAGGTCTTTTTAGTACTGATAGGGTTTTGAAGAGGAAGAAGGTGCGGGTTCCAGTGAAGCAAGGGTTTTAAATTCGGATAAAGTTGACGGAGATGGATTGAATAGCGCGGAGGTAAGTAAAGACGTTGTTCAAGTAAGTGGATCGAATGGTGATGTAACTGTAATAGATAGCAAGGAGTTAACCGAGATGCATATGGAATATGTACCTTGGTTTTTATGTTTTTACAAACAAGATTGCTAGGATTATGTTAGTTTAGACCAAAAAGCCGAAGTGAGGTTATAGGCCTTCTACAGGCCACAGAGAATATTCATAGAGGGGACCAGTAGATTTATTAATAATTAGAATTTACAGGAATTTAAACCAAGTGAAAGTTATTGGCAACTTAATTTATGCAATAAGTATTATTGGTTATGTACTTATGAATTAAACAGTTGGCAATGTATGTCTATGTTATCCAAGAAATTCACTCGTCAAAGTTAACCTGCTAGCATGAATGCATGATATTAGAATTGCTGATTTTGGTTAGATTTTCCTGCAACTCTTGTATTAGCTTTAACATTGCGGTATGGAACAGTTTTTGGCTGCCTTTTTGGAGAATCCCAGAAAGAGGAAGCTTTCTGATGAGGTATGATATGGCTTCTGATTTTTCTTCCTTATTTTTCTCATTAATTCGTCTTTGTATCGGAATATTAGAAGTGACTCTATTGTAGGCAGATCCTTATGATTTAGATGATGAGGCTTTATAGTTGATGATACGGATGTTGAACTTCAAGATGATGACTTCATCACTAAAGAGACTTAAGATAGCGAGTCCGATGATGAGGCAGATCCTTATGATTCAGTTTGTGCCATATGCGATAATGGTGGTGAACTTCTATGGTACTACTTATCACCTCATGTTGTTATTGCTTTAAATAATCCCCTTGGACTGCTTAAGCTTGTTTATTCTTGGATATGCGAATTGGTTTTAGCAATTAGAAGGGTAGCTTTTTCTGTTACTTTGTAGCTAATAATTTTTTGTTCAGTTGTTATTGGTTATCGTAGTTTGTATAAATAGAAGTCATAGTGGTTTATTAGAGTGAAGTGCAGAAAAAGTAGATTAGTGCCAATTTCTTCTGTTTATGTAAATCTGTTCAGGATTAGAGATAGTTAAAGGCTATTGAGAATAAAGAAAGTTTATTCAGCATAGTTTATGGTTATTTAGAATAAAGAAAGTTTATTCAGCACTTACAATTGTCCAAAAAGTGGACCACGTCACCTCAGAGCTTATGGCCTTGAGTGACGTTTACTTTTTCTTCTCTGCCTTAAAGGATAGAGTGCATCTTTGTAAATCATGGTGCGCCAATTTTGTTAAATAGTTTCTTCTTCCTTTTGGCTTATGCATTTTAATATTCTATGCAGCTGTATTGTACATATTTTTTGAGCCTCTATTATTTTAATCCGAGGTGGCAAGTTTCACCTACTTATTTTTTTTTTTTTTTTGGTTTGGGGTATTATATTTTTTTATAACAAATCAAATGGGTAAAAAGTGATCTGAAGTAAATAATTATTTAAAGCCTACAACCTCTTGAATCACTTTATATTTAAAAAGTATATTAATATAGTTTTGAAGTCATATCTAATACGTCAATATATATATTATATATAAAGGAAAGTGGTCATATTAAATACTTCAGATATATATATCAAGGAAAGTGGAAAAAATGTATTGATGGGTTAACCCAAAACATTTGACCATGTAATACTTACATGTTCTGATCTGAATCTGTTTCGACCTGTTACTCAACCCACACCCCCCACCATTTTCCCTATGATGAAGCAATTGCCTGCATTATCTTCATTTTATGTTTTTCTGATGGATTTTGTCATACATTACAGTTGCGAAGGGAAATGTTTAAGGTCATTTCATGCAACTAGAGAATCTGATGAGGCACAAGAGTCCAACTGTGATTCTCTTTGTCTATCTCCTGAAGAACTGAAAGAAGCAATGAAGGTGTGTTAAACATTTATGCGTTTTGGGATGATATCATGGTGTCTCATTTTCTTAACTATTCTTCTCACCGTCTTTTGTTTTCACATTGGTTTTCTCTTCTCTGATCGTATCTGTATCATTTTTGTAGGAAACAACACAATATAAATGTGAGAATTGTCGGTATAATCTACATCAATGCTTTGTTTGTGGTGAACTAGGGTCTTTGGATAAATCTTCAAAACCAGAGGTATGTAATACTTGAGGCAATCTTTTTTTCATAGTTTGGTACTTTGGTTATGTGGATCTTAAACATACGTTTATATGATCAGCTTGGTCTGCTTGAGAGAGCTTTTGGATCTTGCTATAAAATTTTTGCTTTCATGTTGTTGATAATAGTCTAATAGTAATGCGGTAGAGATTAGGTTTCACTTACAGATGATATCACTATTTGTCATTTTCGCATTTATGTTTACCTATGGGTTCAATTCATTCATTTAATTACTTTTTGGAATAGGTTATTGATTCAGTTTGGTCGAAAAAAGAAGACGATCTGACGGCAAGAAAACTAAAGCCCCCTTTTTTTAAATTAATTGAGTAGCAGATCACTGAAGTCGGAAGTTGGAGGTCCGAAGCAGTACAAAGGAGAAAAGTTGAGCCAACATTGAAAATGCAGGTAAATTATAAATATATGTGTTTGAAAAGAGTTTCACTGCGGTGTGTTTTCATTTGTGTTTGTAGTCTTTCGCTTAATTTGACATGCTCTTCATGGGTTTGGATAGGTGGCGCTCAAGTGTAGACAACCTGGTATATGGAATTTGTTTCAGGAGGGGTCGACACACCTCCACATATAATAGCATCTGCACGCAAAGGAGAGGTGCGTACATATACGTTATCCAGTCGCCGTATGTTATTTTGCTATATATATTCGGTCGTATTAAACTGTAACACCCCGAAAATCAGGTCCAGCGGAAGCATACATGTCACTGGGGTGCTACTTAATTGGTATCACAACACAAGGTACAAAGAACGGTTTTACCTTAACCGTTTAGAATAAAATTCATTATCAAAAGTAATACGTTTACATCATTTGAAAATAGTGCGGAAGTAAGGCCCAAAACGATTAAAGCGGTCCCAAATATAATCATCAGAGTCGTCTATGACCATGCCCCTTGCCAAGCGCCTCCAAAGATAAGCTATAACCTTAAACCTGAAAATACATGCTAAAAGGGTCAGCTTACGCTGGTGAGTTCATAGGTTTAAGTTTAAAACAGTATGGTTGAACCAAAAGGTTTTCCGAGTTCAAATCATCGTTCGAAAACAAGTCAAGTCCAACGTAGGCTAACACTGCCTAAGTCATAGTTCCAGAACCAAATCCGCAAATAATAACATAGTCAAACATCTCCAACCAAAATCAATCATACAAGTACTATACTAATATAGTGTCATGCAAGTTTAACTGTTACGCTGGCTAGGCCGCAGAAATTAAATCACGATAATAGTTCCCTATAGGTGCACACTATAGATGTCGATAGGCACAGGAGCCATTACTACTAGGCACAAAGAGCCATTACTAATAGGCACAAAGAGCCTTCGTTAATGATAACCATAGCCAGCTCGTGTAACAGTATCACAACAATTCCAGTCCACATCAAATAACAAGTAAGCACATAATGCATTCAAATAACCAGGTCAGATATATCAGCCAAACAGAACATTGGAGAAAACAAATCACGTTTCAAGTAAAACCAGTAATGAGTTTAAGTAGAAATGAGGATGTATTCTCCCCAAAAAATAGTTAGAAAACTAGTAAAAGTAGGGGCCATGAACTCACCTTAGCCACAACAATGCAAGATCACAACTGGCATCGAGGAGCAAACACAACGGTCTCAAAATATACGGCACGACGGTTCCAAGATGAATAAGCATGACGGTACACGGAGGTACAAGCACGGTGGTACACAACGGTCTATGATCGGCACAACCTAATACGTATACGATTATCTCAAAATATGTCGCGCAAGATAATAAAGTCTATAAAAGAAAATGTGTCGTAGTTTTCGTGGATTACTTAGTTTCAAAACTTATCAAAAGTTTAGTTTCAACGTTTCGTGTGGTGTGGTAAGAAAACATAGACTCGGCAGACAACTCACGCCAAGGAGAAGAGACATCTACAAACTCGAGAGAATACTGATGAGAACTCAAACCAAAGAAGACACATCTAGAAGGTTACGACAAATAAATACCTCAAATAAAAGGAATCGGTTTGCACATTTCGGTATCTACCCCGTTTTCCCAAATAATTTGCATAAAACATAAACGTTTTATAATGAAAATGAGTTTAACTAATAAAACTAGTTTTTCTCAAATCGCCGAGACTTGGATTAACCAAAACTAAAATTACAATATTTAACAAGTTTGTGTCTCGTTATCATTTGCGTAAATATTAGCTTTTTGGCTTATTGAACATTTTGTGTCCGATTCTTGTTTAATATATTAAAATTTTAATATATTATACCGTCCTCTCTCAAAATGTCCAATAACGTCAATCGTCCAATACCTCAAATCTAATAACGTTCCATAATTGTCCAAATGTTAATCCGTATTCAAATTCAAATCACGATTTCAATATATATAATCCGAAACGTACTAATTGATCACTAGTGTCAAAACACCATTTATATATCACAAGTTCAATGGGTTAACATGAACCCAATAAATTTTGTAGCCAAAACACACCCTCAACTCTAATGGGCTTTGGCCCGACAACCAAATAAGTAAGTCATCCTTACATGGGCTATTGAACCCCAAACCAAATCTAATCACAAAACCAGTATAACACAAACTTGGACTACCAACCCAAACAAAAACCAAAACGCACCCTTCTCGACTCGGCTGCTAACAATGCAACTCACTCTTTGTTGTTTTTGACAATACCGTGACTTAAACCAACAACTCGCGACCTGAAGAAGACACAACAACGGCAACAACGATATAACAACGACAACAATAACACAACAACAACAACCCTTGCCGAGACCCTAATGGTCTCGGCCTTGACTCTCGGCTGCCAAATCCAAACAGCACCCTCGTGGGTGAATTTGTGAACCGAACAACACCCAACATCAAGAACATATTAACTCCATTACGCCGAGACCATGGAAGGTCTCGGCTGTGAATCTGTCCGCACAACTAACACGCAAGAACACAAAAACCGAAACCAATCCTAGATCAAACTATTAACTATCCATAACCAAAACCAAGTCTCAACTGAGACACGACTCGAGACCAAAGACGAAGCAACCACGATAATACATGTTTTAAACCACACGAAATTATTATCTCAAGTTTAATCCGGTTTTTAAATCATAAAACTAATAACCTTGTTTTAAATCCACGACAAACCATAACAAAATAAATCGGTTTCATGAAAGAAAAAGTGAAATAAATAAACAACAATCGTCTTCTCGATTTTTACCATGTCGAGAAGGTGGAATAGAGGAGAGGGAAGAGACGGCGGCAGCAACAAATCAAGCAAGACCTAAAACCGCTTCAAAACATTTGATCTAAACACAACGCCTTCGTAGTTCTCGGTTCTTTAAACGGGGTGGTAGTGGCGGCCATCGACAGTTGGCCGGAAAACTAGCCGGAAACTGAGTTATTCGAAAGAGAGAGAAATAAGAGATGGAAAGTGTTGATGGTTTTAATGGTGGTGATGGCGGTGTAAGTTGGTGGTTGATGGTGGCGGCCCAACTGGCCGGAAATGAAGAGCAGGAGAGGGAGGGTAGGGATTGTCGGCTGGAAGAGAAGAGATGGGTTTTATAACCCTAAAAATTATTATAACAAGATATATATAGTGTTAGGGTTAGTGTTAGGGTTAGATTAGAAATACCCTAGGGACCAATGTGTCATTAACAAAAGTTTAGGGGAAGAGGGATAAAATTTACTGCAGGGACCATAGTTGTAGTTTTTGCTAACTTTCATGAAATGAGGCTCGGGGCTCGTTTAAGATATCAAACGATCGATTCAAAACACGGGAATTTCACCACTGCGCTCAGAATAATTTTTCCAATAAAAATGACTATTCATACGCCTCGTTCCTCACGAATAATAAAATAATCAAATCAATTCGTCGGTTGTGCCAGTACGCGTTGTGTACAAATTTCACGTTTCGCGAGATAGATTTCACGTTTTAGAGTCAAAAGAGTTCAGAAAACATCCGTAAATGAGAAACAGAGATAATCTCGCATAGAAATATATTCGGAAAATTACGGGTTGTCACAGCCTCACCTCCTTAAACGGAATCGCGTCCTCGCGATTCAATTCGAGTTACTCGTTACGGTTGAAAAGGGATGAGTATATACTCACGAGGATCCATCGTCACGTTCTCACGTGGTTTCAGGACCTTTTTACGAGCTTCGATGAGCTTTGTCGACAGGGATGTGACTTTACTAAAGTCGTTCGATTTCACGGTTCATGATTTCGATAGGTTTCTCAACAAGGTTTAAACATTCATCAAATCTAGATCTCTCCCGGAGGAGTAGTGGTTGCCTCATCGGCAAGTCATTTCTTCACGATGCACATAAAAACGTTGCGATCACTGCTGAGTCCTGACGGTAGCTCGAATCTGTGCGCTACCGGTCTAACTCTATCAAGGATTTCAAAAGGATCAATACATTGAGAATTAAGCTTTTCACGTTTACTAAACGTATCACACCTTCTCATGGTGAATCTTTAAGCATCATCTCGGCTTTAACTGGGAATTCAAGAGGTTTACGTCATTTGTCAGCATAACTGTTCGGACGATTCGTAAGTAGCTTGCAACTCGGTTTCGATCTGAACGATCTTCTTAGTTGTCTCGTGAACAAGTTCGGGATCAGTAAGTTGGGTATCCCCAACTTCTACGCATCAAGTCGGCGATCGGCACTTGCGGCCATAAAGTGGCTCATATGGTGTCGTCAAAATACTGGAGTCGCAGGTATCGTCATAAGGGAATTTGGGCAACAGGAGGTGTTGATACCAACTATTTCCAAATTACGCAGGAACACAATATGTCCTCTAACACTTGAATGATTTTTCCACTTTTGCCATCAGTCCGGAGATGATACACAGTATTCATCTCCAAATCTGTTCTCATGGCTCTTTGGAGTGATTGCCAGGGATTTTGATGTGAAACAGATATCCTGATCAGAGAATGGTAAGAATCGACACACTATGCTGTGAAGTAATTTCCGATGAGTATTGACGAGCAAGTTTGCCAGTACTGTCGTTTTGTGGGTTAGCAGAAAGTGAGTAGATTAGATGGGATTATCAACAATCACTCTGATAGCGGCGCGAGATTTACTTCCAAGGTTTCGTTTATGATGTAATTAATTATCTGGTAAGGAGGTAGCAAGGATCACTTGTACTTCCGAGGGACGAGTGAAAAGTTGGGCGGTTGTCCCAAGGAATCGCGGTTTCAGTTACTCCTTAGAGTCTCAAGATTTCTGCTGGGCGTGGAATCTCTGCCAAATAGAGAGTTTAGCGAGTTCAGAGTATAATTCTGAGGGAAGGTGCTGATTGCCACAAGCAATCAGTTGATTGAATCAGTAGTGTACATAGTGCTTAAAGCGGAAGGTACAACATTGATTGAACAGCTTCGATTGAACAACGTCGATTGGAAAGATGAATATCATCGATTGAGCACGAGGCTTAGAGTAGAGGCGACTGTAACAAGGCCACAACAAAACAAGGCCGAATAAAAATCCAAATCCAGGATGACGTCCAAAATCAAACAACTCGAGTTAAATCAGAATCAAGACTAATCCAAACACAGTCAATCTCGAATCCAAATGTAGTCAAAAATCGAATCCAAAAGTAGCCAGAATCAAATCCAAACGAGGCAAAAATTAAATCCAGACGTAGCCAAAATCAAACATAAGCGTAGATAAAATCAAATCCAAACGTGGCCAAAATCGATTCCAAACGTAGCCAAAATTCAAAACCAAACGTGGTCAAAATCGAATCTAAACGTTCCAGTAAGCTCGGACGGCTTATAGCGCTCTTAAGGGGTTACAATTAAGTAACTCGGATTCAAACGGTGCCAATCGGATCTAACTCGACCCGATGCAAAATACGGCCAGACGGCGGCAAACAGGAATTCCATATAATGGAGGAGTATAGCGATGCCAAGGGCATTATGATTCATGTGGTGTTGTGATGCCAGTGTGTAGTGTGTGTGGAAGTAAAATTCCAATGTCGGTGTACGCACGCAAAACTGTACCATTCCAAAAATCAAAGACCAACCCGAACATAATTCCATTATAACTACTCTCAGTATTGCAAAATTCACCTCTGAGTCGGACATAGGTGATCAGGCTATGTCCCACTGTCCCTGGTTGAATATAGGTGATCAGTCTATATTCACCCGAGGTTCAATGAATTTTGGAATACTAAGCCTATTATACTAGTAGTATGTCCATTATATCCAAAATCATTCCCAAAACCACGAATAGGGTACAAACTCGACATCAATAGTGAGACTACGCAAGGAAATAGCGTAATTCGGCGACAGGTTCGGTGCAAGTATAAGTATATGGAAATGCTTATAGTGGACAGCTAAAATGAGCGGATATAAAATATCCAAGAGTCAGGCACACATCTCAAACAAATATATAACCAAGCATCTCATCAAATAACTCGTCAAATATATCATGAACATCTCATCTAATATCATCAATTATCTCGTCACACCAATTATATCCTCAAATAAAATCATACGTGAGGCATCGGCTTGGCAGGTAGGCACGTGGCGGTCATAGGGTTAAGTTTTCATAAAAATGGTTATAGTCCAGGTTTTAGAAAATAAACCCAGTTCTCTATAACCTAGCTCTGATACCAATCTGTAAACACCCCAAAAATCGGGTCCAGCGGAAGCATACATGTCACTGGGGTGCTACTTAATTGGTATCACAACACAAGGTACAAAGAACGGTTTTACCTTAACCGTTTAGAATAAAATTCATTATCAAAAGTAATATGTTTACATCATTTGAAAATAGTGCGGAAGTAAAGCCCAAAACGATTAAAGCGGTCCCAAATATAATCATCAGAGTCGCCTATGACCATGCCCCTTGCCAAGCGCCTCCAAAGATAAGCTATAACCTTAAACCTGAAAATACATGCTAAAAGGGTCAGCTTACGCTGGTGAGTTCATAGGTTTAAGTTTAAAACAGTATGGTTGAACCAAAAGGTTTTCCGAGTTCAAATCATCGTTCGAAAACAAGTCAAGTCCAACGTAGGCTAACACTGCCTAAGTCATAGTTCCAGAACCAAATCTGCAAATAATAACATAGTCAAACATCTCCAACCAAAATCAATCATACAAGTACTATACTCATATAGTGTCATGCAAGTTTAACTGTTACGCTGGCTAGGTCGCAGAAATTAAATCACGATAATAGTTCCCTATAGGTGCACACTATAGATGTCGATAGGCACAGGAGCCATTACTACTAGGCACAAAGAACCATTACTACTAGGCACAAAGAGCCTTCGTTAATGATAACCATAGCCAGCTCGTGTAACAGTATCACAACTGTTCCAGGCCACATCAAATAACAAGTAAGCACATAATGCATTCAAATAACCAGGTCAGTTATATCAGCCAAACAGTACGTTGGAGAAAACAAATCACGTTTCAAGTAAAACCAGTAATGAGTTTAAGTAGAAATGAGCATGTATTCTCCCCCAAAAATAGTTAGAAAACTAGTAAAAGTAGGGGCCATGAACTCACCTTAGCCACAGCAATGCAAGATCACAACTGGCATCGAGGAGCAAACACAACGGTCTCAAAACATACGGCACGATGGTTCCAAGATGAATAAGCATGACGGTACACGGAGGTACAAGCACGGCGGTATACAACGGTCTATGATCGGCACAACCTAATACGTATACGATTATCTCAAAATATGTCGCGCAAGATAATAAAGTCTATAAAAGACAATGTGTCGTAGTTTTCGTGGATTACTTAGTTTCAAAACTTATCAAAAGTTTAGTTTCAACGTTTCGTGTGGTGTGGTAAGAAAACATAGACTCGGCAGACAACTCACGCCAAGGAGAAGAGACATCGACAAACTCGAGAGAATAATGACGAGAACTCAAACCAAAGAAGACACATCTAGAAGGTTACGACGAATAAATACCTCAAATAAAAGGAATCGGTTTGCACGTTTCGGTATCTACCCCGTTTTCCCAAATAGTTTGCATAAAACATAAACGTTTTATAATGAAAATGAGTTTAACTAATAAAACTAGTTTTTCTCAAATCGCCGAGACTTGGATTAACCAAAACTAAAATTACAATATTTAACAAGTTTGTGTCTCGTTATCATTTGCGTAAATATTAGCTTTTTGGCTTATTGAACATTTTGTGTCCGATTCTTGTTTAATATATTAAATTTTTAATATATTATACCGTCCTCTCTCAAAATGTCCAATAACGTCAATCGTCCAATACCTCAAATCCAATAACGTTCCATAATTGTCCAAATGTTAATCCGTATTCAAATTCAAATCACGATTTCAATATATATAATCCGAAACGTACTAATTGATCACTAGTTTCAAAACACCATTTATATATCACAAGTTCAATGGGTTAACATGAACCCAATAAATTTTGTAGCCAAAACACACCCTCAACTCTAATGGGCTTTGGCCCGACAACCAAATAAGCAAGTCATCCTTACATGGGCTATTGAACCCCAAACCAAATCTAATCACAAAACCAGTATAACACAAACTTGGACTACCAACCCAAACAAAAACCAAAACGCACCCTTCTTGACTCGGCTGCTAACAATGCAACTCACTATTTGTTGTTTTTGACAATACCGTGACTTAAACCAACAACTCGCGACTTGACGAAGACACAACAACGGCAACAACTATATAACAACGACAACAATAACACAACAACAAAAACCCTTTCGAGACCCTAATGGTCTCGGCCTTGACTCTCGGCTGCCAAATCCAAACAGTACCCTCGTGGGTGAATTTGTGAATCGAACAACACCCAACATCAAGAACATATTAACTTCATTATGCCGAGACCATGGAAGGTCTCGGCTGTGAATCTGTCCGCACAACTAACACGCAAGAACACAAAAACCGGAACCAATCCAAGATCAAACTATTAACTATCCATAACCAAAACCAAGTCTCAACTGAGACACGACTCGAGACCAAAGACGAAGCAACCACGATAATACATGTTTTTAACCACACGAAATTATTATCTCAAGTTTAATCCGGTTTTTAAATCATAAAACTAATAACCTTGTTTTAAATCCACGACAAACCATAACAAAATAAATCGGTTTCATGAAAGAAAAAGTGAAATAAATAAACAACAATCGTCTTCTCGATTTTTACCATGTCGAGAAGGATGAATAGAGGAGAGGGAAGAGACGGCGGCAGCAACAAATCAAGCAAGACCTAAAACCGCTTCAAAACATTTGATCTAAACACAACGCCCTCGTAGTTCTCGGTTCTTTAAACGGGGTGGTAGTGGCGGCCATCGACAGTTGGCCGGAAAACTCGCCGGAAACTGAGTTATTCGAAAGAGAGAGAAATAAGAGATGGAAAGTGTTGATGGTTTTAATGGTGGTGATGGCGGTGTAAGTTGGTGGTTGATGGTGGCGGCCCAACTGGCCGGAAATGAAGAGCAGGAGAGGGAGGGTAGGGATTGTCGGCTGGAAGAGAAGAGATGGGTTTTATAACCCTAAAAATTATTATAACATGATATATATAGTGTTATGGTTAGGGTTAGATTAGAAATACCCTAGGGACCAATGTGTCATTAACAAAAGTTTAGGGGAAGAGGGATAAAATTTACTGCAGGGACCATACTTGTAGTTTTTGCTAACTTTCATGAAATGAGGCTCGGGGCTCGTTTAAGATAACAAACGATCGATTCAGAACACGGGAATTTCACCACTGCGCTCAGAATAATTTTTCCAATAAAAACGACTATTCATACGCCTTGTTCCTCACGAATAATAAAATAATCAAATCAATTCGTCGGTTGTGCCAGTACGTGTTGTGTACAAATTTCACGTTTCGCGAGATAGATTTCACGTTTTAGAGTCAAAAGAGTTCAGAAAAGATCCGTAAATGAGAAACAAAGATAATCTCGCATAGAAATATATTCGGAAAATTACGGGTTGTCACATAAACCACCATCACTGTTGTTGTTTTAGGTACACATCATTCAACCCCAACACCTGAAACAGTGGCCGATCAATCGACAAAGACATCATTGGCTGCCCAGCTAGGTGAGTCTTAGACAGTTAGTTAGCCAATGTGCGTATGGGATGAAAACTCTTTGTACAGTAGGAAAGCCACTCTTAGATTTCAATCATAGGTTTTTTTCCTTTGTGTAAGGTTTTGATTTTTGGTTTTATGTATGTTTTGTTGTCGATATCCAAAAGAGTACTGACAAAGGAAAGAGAAAGCTCGGTGATATCTGTTACCAGCCTCTTAACGTGTCTTCTTCGGTCTCGGCTGTTACTTTATGTACGCCTTGAATTATTCCTTTGTTGGTGTTTTCCATTTGACTTTCCTGCATGTATATGTCAACGACTGCATCTTCGTATTTCTGATTTTAGGAGCTATTCCATATGCGGCCCACGTCAGGTATTTTTTGGTGGTCTTCATGTATATCGAGCTTAGCCACCACCACCTCTTACTCCATGTTTTGAGTATTTTTTTCTTTTACCGATCCACTTTCGTTAATTATGAGTATAACGTCATTGTTCTCTATGTTAGTAAGTATAGGTAAATCCTCTTTAAATGCAGATGAAGTACATAGCAAATACCATCATTAAAAAGGTTTTTAAACTATATATAAACTATATTGCAATAATATCATTTGAGTATAATTATTCACTATGCTCCAGCTAAACAATAAGTACCAGGCGTCGACATTGAAACATTGGTAATTTAAATTATATATAAACTAATTTGTTATCAATGACCTTAGCTGGAGAGTTGGGCCAACGGTGTTTTTTGTTGTATTATGTTCAATCATCTCTAATGCGGTCAATGGTTGTTTAAAAATTATCAGATTATTGCATCAGTAATATGATCAATAGGGCATCTTCAACCGCTTTAATCCCCGTAATGCCATCCAAATGCTACACTTTTTAAGGTCCATTGCAAGATATCAGAGTTACTTTATAGGTATCTATATTACTTCAATTGTGACTTGGAGTCATAACAGTAATATTTAGTGTTTAGTTCAGTGTCAATATAGGGGCTATTTGGAGTGCTTATTTAAACTAATTATAAGAGTGTTTTAGAGTGCTTATTTAAACTACTCATAGGGCTGTTTTGGAGTGCTTATTGAAACTAATTATAGGGGCAGTTTGGAGTGCTTATTTAAACTAATTATTGGGGCTGTTTGGAGTGCTTATTTTAGCTACTATTTGAGCTGTTTTGGCATGCATATTTAAACTACTTATACGGCTGTTTTGGAGTGCTTATTAAAATTACTTATAGGATCTGTTTGGAGTGCTTATTTAAGCTACTTATAGAGCTGTGAGAACAAGTGCAAGTACTTGCAACCTTTTGAATTTTGATTTCATGTATAAACTTTTAAGCAAAATTGAAGAAAGCACATTGACGGGGCTGGTGATTTTGACCTTTAATATCAAAGGATGATACCGTTATTCTTGATAGGGCTGGTGACAAGAAAGGAATTCAAGAAAGATGTGAACAGGTTTGTATCACAACTTTTCCTGGTAGATAAGCTTATCTTATTATCTATTGTGTGCCTAATATTGTTATGGTATGCTGGTACAACTAAGATCATCGAACGAATTAAGCACTTCTGATTATGATAAGGAAAAGCTCCAGGAGAGATTAGCAAATCTTTCTGGTGGAGTAGTTGTTTTGAAGGTTCGTTTTAATGTACCCATCTTTAGAAATGTTAATTAGGCTAAAACTGGATTTGGAGTAAACGAGTATATCACAACCTGGTAGTGGACTGACCCAAACATGTTCACTACTGTGAATTCTTATTGTGAATCTGTGAGTGTATCTACCACCAAATATAGGACTGACCCAAAATGGATAGATTGTTGTATGGGTTCAAAATGAATAAGGTCAACCCTTTTTGCTCAAATATTTGAACTTTTATAAAAGAGTATCACATAAGATATTGTTAAAAAAAGTTTTTGAATGACGTTTTTAAAGAACATACTGATTTCTAACTAGATCATACCATCTCAACAACATTTTGATTGAGAAACTAAACCTTTTGCAACTTTGTATAGAGGTTACACTTATCAAGACATAAATACGTTTCTTGGTTGCTAATTGGACAGTTTATGTTATCTATTATGAGCTAAACTTATTTAAGTCTTACTTGCTTCAATCTGTACAAATTATGAAGAGATAAATGGGTGGCTTGGTCATTTCTTGCAATTTTTTCTTTCTTTTTGTTTTCCGGAAAAGTAACCCAAGCCTCCTTATTTTCACAAGTTTTGACAGGAGTTGACATCATTTGTAATGATTATTTTTGGATTACACTCTTCTTTTCTATTACCTTATTGCAGCCCGTAAACAAACCTAATGATGCATCATCTTATGGAACGGATCTGATTTGTCAAACTTCACCTAACGACAACTTCTTGCACATGTGGATTTTAGCCATGAATACTTTTACTTTTGGCAAAAGGGTCTGACTTTAATGCTTCCAGTCACCTACATCATTTTTGTTGAGATTTTTGTTTTGAATTTTTAATACTTTTGATGATTAAGAATACAAAGTATTTTTTTGTATTAAATAACATTTAACTGAATGGGCCAAGAGACACCTTATTGGGTTTTGTGATAAGTGTTTAAAATCTTCTTCGGACTAGGTTTATTTTTCATCCTTCAACGACATAATAATAATTCATATATTAAATAGTTTACAACAAATACTAAAATCATGTAGTGTCACATTGTGTACACGATATGTCATCTCATGAGCTGATTTTGAGGGATGGTTCTCTTGGGGTCTTGCGTATGTTTATCAAATTTTGTAAAAAGGCCATTTATGGTGAAATGGAACCCATGTTTTAGTGTTGATCTAATGCACGCAACCAGAACACAGTAAATAACTCCATACTGAAGTAGTTGATTTATCTTTCTAAATGCCTCACTGGGTTTTTATTATTTTTTACTATTTCCCCAACATGGATCAATAATGAAGAGCAAGGCACCCTCCAAAGACGGTGAGACATAGGCACAAGCCTCCAGCAAAGCATTAAGGGAAGGTGTTGATGCGCGTGATGTGTCGTTGCGGTTTAGCAGTTTTAATGCCTACTCAAGTTTTAAATTTATATTTAGCCGACTTATCAATAACACACACACTTAACGAGCAGTGTACCCGGTCAGTATGAATATAATGGTAAGTAGAGTGTCGATCACTAAGAGTGGAACGTATTATCTAGTTATTCTAATCAGTATTTTAATATATTAAGTTAGCTATACAATCTAATCTAACGCAAGGGGGGTTTCAGCCTGAGAGACTGGCACGATTTGGTTGCAATTAAATAATAAACTAAACCAATAGGCACGAATCAGCAAGTAGCACACACGTACACAGATAAATACTTGAGAAAATAAGAGGGTTGTCCTTATGATAAGTAGTTTGTCACTTGTTTTATTGCTAGTGTTATATGAAGTGTATAGTTCGATGCAATGCACCGAGATTAAGTCCTTTCTCGTTGGTTCTAATCTTATCGGCGAGTAAACCCTTAATGATTACTTATGACTATCCCGTTTATCTTTCTCCTACTTTTCTACAGACCATAGAATGCATAGGCGATCTAATAAACAGGCGAGGGCAGAGGCATGGCGACCCGATCAACGCTCAGCTAGACACAGAGGTTATCAATGCACTAATAAAAGTCACCAATGACATCAACATATAAACTTTAATTAATGAGAAAGCAGTTTTAAGGGAGTGCAATCTTTTCGTTGTCACATTACACAAGCCACCAATCTTGATGAATTAAAGTTTACTAACACAATAAAACAAAACTACTTAATGAATTAAACACATGCAGCACCTTCTTACAGCTCTTGTATCTTTGATTTGAGTGTGTCTTGTGCTGCTGCCTTGACTGAATTCGTCCTAGGTTTCTGGTCTTCGGTCTTCTGTTAAAACTTCGGAACTCTTAATTCGTTTGGTCTTTGGGGTATTTATAGTTTCTGTCTGAGGGTAGGATGCGGCGCATCTAGTAAGTAGATGCGGCGCATTTACTTAACTTCGCGTGGGGTCCAAGATTATAATATTCAGGAATATTCGTACACCGCCAGAAGATGCGGCGTAACCCATTTATAGATGCGGCGCATGTCCTCTTGTATCTTGGATCGTATCTGGTGAAATATTGATAGTGATGCGGCGCATGTAATGAGTGAGATGCGGCGCATCTGGAGCAGATTAGTCTTGATCTTGTGCATTTCAGTAGACTCTTAACTTCTTGCATGTTTTGCTCCATAATTAGTCCAAAATCGCCAAGTTTCACCAAATGCTTGTTTTCAACTGAGAATTACAAAAGTAAACGATTAAGTATCAATCCTCATACATAATATAATAAAACAAGTCAAATTAATAGGATAAATGATAGTAATAAAATGTACTTATTTGAGTTCATCAAATATCCCCCCACTTGAACTTTACTTGTCCCTAAGTAAACCTTAGAATTAATCTTATGAAAATGTATCCTAAAAGATATTAGGATTTATTTTTATATTTAAGCATGTATTCGTTTTTGTCATAATCACACAACTAAACACTTAACGAATTAGAAGTAAAATAAAATATTCTGATAAAAGCAAATCTAATCGTTTAACTGTCCAGTCGCGACGAATATTCTATCATAAGCTTGGCAAGTATACACATCTCCCCCACTAAAGATAAGGAATAAACAAGTCTAAAGCGGTAAAAAGGGTTTTTAGGCTTAAGGGTTAATTATTCTTAATCACTATCGATCTCAAATTCCAGAAAAGGCGACAAAATCACAAATACATGATCGAATCCACGAACACGATACTTGCAATTGCTCAAATCCTTAACTTGAATAGGCTAAAGATAGGTCCAAACTTCACCAATAATAATATATCAAAAAGGGCGACAAAATCAAAAATACATAGCCGAATCCACGACTACGATACTTAAGATTGCTCAAATCCCTAATCTCAATAAATCAAAGGTTTGGTTGGATAAAGAATAATAAAGGGCATGGATAATATTTGGGATATAAATTGGTGTAAAACGAAAAAAATAAACAAAACAAATAAATTAAAATCCTAAGTGTGGTTAATCACTATCCCAACCATCCCATGAATAAGACTCATATCATTGAATAACTCACGCTTTGACACTTGAAACACACGCTTTAGGTAGACACGAATTATACTCAACAAGATCTTAATCAAAGAATAAACCTTAGTTGACGTTCCCATAACTGCCAACTCCCATTCAATCCAAATATACAACAACTAGTGGTGATATCGACCACTTACATAACTTTACATCGTTGGTTAAAACAAGCATCCAACTTTCTTCTTTTTCTTTTTCTTTTCTCATTTTTTCGATTTTTTTTTTTTTTTTTTTTTTTTTTTTTTTTTTTTTTTTTTTTTTTGATAATAACATAAACATAGATGTGTAAAATTTCACCACATCACCAAAACAATAATTCTGGATAATTTTTTCATACTTTTCATGACTTCAGAAATAACGGTAATAGTGAAAGTAGTAAACACACGAAAAAATAAACTCAAGATATACAATATTTACTTTCACTCCAATTGCATTGTGCAATTTCCTGACCTAACCATAGATAATGAATTACGCACGCGAACACAGGTAATGTAAGGAAACACACTTTGCCTATAGCAATTAACCAACCACGGATTTTAATCTACAGGGTAGGCTAAGGTGTAAGGTGTAACGAAACATTTTAACAAATGTGTAAGAAACGAAAGGAATGGCTCTGAGTGTTTTTCTAGGGGTATCTTACTCTAAAAATGAGAGTAAACAAAGGGTTTATACGGGGGTTAACTAACCAGTGTAGTTAGCTAATATCACATAACATATAAGGCTATTTGGGTGTAATCCTAGAATTTACCAATTTAGACAAGTCATTCCAATTATATAAAATAATACTTATTATGGTGGTCTCGAATAGTATACAAGCCAAGTTCTAAAGTTTACAAGTCACCGGCACACTCATAGATTTGTGAGTTTTGAAAAATCACAATTTTTGAAAATAACGTCATATGTGCAGCTATGCAACTTAGACTTTAAACAAAAACATGCTAAAAAATTTTAAATTTTGATATATTAAGCACATTTTAAGCATTTTTTGAAAAGTTTAGGAAAAGTAAGTGTTAAGTGTTCTAATTCTCCAATCCCCCCACTTAAGTTAAACAACGTCCTCGTTGTTTGTATAAAAGGTTAAAAACTGGAAAATAAAAGAATTAGAACAGAAAAACTCCCCTGAGATTTGCTCGGTATGATCCTCCATTTGTATTAGAGCAAAAATCATCTTTCTTGTGGATTAGAACGTTTAAGCTTCATATTCGATGTATCCACAGGAAATGCAGGAATCTATAATACCACCAAGGCTTCAAAACACACCTAAGATAAGAAAGGTTCAAACTTGCATAATACATTAGTAGTTAGGTAAAAATAAAACATAAAAATAAAAAATGAAAATCATCAGGTCAGTCGATGCGCCGTATCTTATGGAAGAAGATACGCCGTATCGAGTCTGGAATAAATACGGATCAGAATAAAAGATGCGCCGCATCCTTAACCAGGGATGCGTCGCATTAAAATAAACTGATAAAAAGATTTAAATTCGAAAATAAAAATAAATGCAGAAAAATAAAATAAGATATGACCATTGCAGGAGATGCGTCGCATCTCAGGATTGAGATGCGCCGTATCCTCTGCGGCCTGACTGACTCGACACAAACAGAAAATTAAAAGATAAATCCGGGTTGTCTCCCGGTAAGCACTTGTCTTTATTCCAGAGTCTTCAAGTTAGACTCACGTTCAGCTCTTTTAATATCGATCATTTATTCCTACATTGCCACGTAGGATCCATTTAGCAACTAATTCGTCATGTATATATTCAGGTCCCAAATTCAAAACTCCTTTATAGAATCCTTCCATCATTTGATATGGGTACTCAATCCCTCTCTTTATGTCATCATTACTAATAAAAAGGAATGGAGAGAATTTGTAGCAGACCCTATTAGTAGCATGTTTAAACCCAGGGTGAGTTCGGGGCATCATATAAGTGATAATGTCGCTTCCACATTGAAAGGTGATCTTTCCTTCAAATCGCTTTGCATTAATAGTGATCTCCCTACAAAATGGTTTTCCAACAATCACGTCACCCATATTGCTGTCACGATAGGCATTCATGTCTTCAACAACGGCGAACTCAGTTACAATAGTAAAGCGTCCTACGAAGATCGGGACATTAATGAAGGCTCCAACTACATTCTTTCCCTTATGCTCCACTTTATTTCTCATAATAGAATTATAAAAGCTTCTTGACATGACATTGATTGGTAAAATAGGAAAGATATTGGCGTCAATACACTTGTACCCAATCATGCATGGGAATTGCAAATTGTAAGCACAATTGGCGTGGATCCTTCTACCGTAATCCCAAGAACCATCATATCCCTCAAATTCATCGTAATTCCTAGTATTAATAACGTTGACTTTTGGACTATCCACAATTTCTCCTTCTTCTAACTCAGATTCTGCATCGTCCATGATTAGGTCATTGGATTCCAATGGTCCATCAAGGTCATTAAGTTCAATGTAGTCCCCATCGTAACGTTCGGGTGATTTATCATGCACTAATATATCATTCATAAAGTTGGCTTCGAAGTCGAAGTCAATCAGTTCTCCGAATCCATCCATTTTCCTTCTGAAATAATCACAAAAGCATCAGTAGGATCTGCTCGCAAGAAGAAAAATTAACAAATATAGAAACGCATATAAGAATAAAAATAACTGATATTGGTAGACGATGCGCCGTATCCAACAAGTTGGATACGCCGTATCTTATAATCGTTAAAATTAAATCAGACTTTTATTTAGAAAATAGATACGCCGCTTAGAAATTTGAATGCGCCGTATCAATTTTAATAATCAAAAATCGATATTTATTTAAAATTAAATGCGTCGTATTAACGAAAGTTAATGCGCCGTATTTTCGTTACGTTTCAAAATATAAGATTTTTGATTCAGAAGATGCGCCGTATCGATAAAAAACGATACGCCGTATCTGTTTAATAATTCGAAAACTGTTTTTAATAAAAATAATAGATACGCCGTATCTGCTGAAGCAGATGCGTCGTATGGCGTTAACGTTTAGAAAAAATTTTATCAAAAACAGATACGCCGTATCTTGGGGAAAAGATGCGTCGTATCACTTTATCGCTTAGAAAAAATTTCTTATTAAAAACAGATACGCCGTATCTTGGGGAAAAGATGCGTCGTATCGAATTAATTAAAAGCGTTTTATTTTATAAAAAATTTGAACGCAATACGCCGTATCTGAGAAATCAGATGCGCCGTATCGTTTGATTTAGCTCAGTACAACGATAGCAGAAAACAAAAAACACGAAAAATTAAAAACAAATAAAAACACACAAACGAAAATAAACACAAATAAAAGCAAACAAATAACACACAAAAACAGGAAATATGCAAAATAGTACAATGAATGCAAATTAAACTAATACACAACAAAGTTAGCGGTTAGATAAAAAAAATTAAAAACCTAATTAAAATACTAATCAAATTAAAAGATAATAACAATTCACTCCCCGGCAACGGCGCCAAAAACTTGATGCGCGTGATGTGTCGTTGCGGTTTAGCAGTTTTAATGCCTACTCAAGTTTTAAATTTATATTTAGCCGACTTATCAATAACACACACACTATACCGGATTCAGCAGGTGATTTGTTTATTAACAATTGAACATCCATGGTTTTAAACATTCATTGAATATTCAACATTTTCTATTGTCATGATATATATACAGTATTTTAGAATAAATATAAAACACAAGATTTATGTACTAATATTTTAAAATGGCAATATACAGATCTTACAGAATTGATTGCAATTTCTGGGACAATTGGGCGCAAATGTGGAATGCATATGATGAGAAACTTGAAGAAGTTGGGCATCTAGACATCCTTTTGATGTTAGCGAAAGTTAAATACTGGGATAGTAAGTTTAAAATATATTTATTGTAAATTGAATACATTAAATTATGTTATATATAGTTGATACAATTGTTGATGTAACTTCATTATTAAATACAGACAAGCCTGTAATACACAATGCTCTATTTGGATCAAAGATCTATATTAATAGAAGAATACCCCAGCTACTGTCTTTTGGAGAACGGTAATATTTTTAACACATGTATATTTGATTTTAAATGTGCATGTAATTACATGTGAAAGCCTAAATGTCTAAAATGTGCACAAGTTGCGACTGAGTTCCGTATTGAAGCCTATTCTTAGGGTGCGTCACTCTCTACCATTTTATACTTTTAGTATAATGTGTTAGTCTAAGGACATCTGGTAGAGAGAATAGCGATCAAACGTGAATCTAACACATTTGTGTTAGAGGCAACACCTGCCGCGAGCTGGAAACCCTGTCAAGAAAGCTCTTTGAATGAGTTTATCTGATCACAGGCAGTTATTTATAACTGAAATCATTGGTTCTCACACACCTAGAGGTTGCATTAAACCGAAATTATGATTAAGTGTCTGTCTTTACACTTAATCCCTTCAAAATGGTTGTAAGCAGTATAGTTTTCAATCAAAATTGAGTTCATACTGCTAAGAAAAAAAATTTCAAAAAGTTAGTACTGCCAGGCAAAAGTTAGAGCTGGTAGGCTAAGTTAGTATGCTGGATAGACGTTAGTAACTAGTGCGAAATTACAGCTTTTTGAAAATAGTCGTTGAGAAGTTTGTTGAGATTTTTACTGACAATTCCTTATCTTAAGGGTTTACTTTTTGGATATTTTTACTTTTAATCTCTTATATTCACCTTTCTTCAATCAAAATTTATCTTTTACTTGAAGTCGGTCCAATAGAAACCCTCATAAGTCTTTCATAATATCTCAATTCACTTTCTTCAACCTACTTTCTAACCTAAATTACTTTAATCCCAGCAGTCAAATCAATAATTTACTAACAATCATGGCTACTTTAACCTTTTTCGATAAACACAACATGGTAGCTTATTTGGAAAAAGCAGAGGATGACACCCAATTCCATCAGATAGTGGACTTTTTAAATGGTTCTCACATAAGGTATTCCTTACTTCTTAATCCCACTATCTATGTCGCCCACATCAAAGAGTTTTGGCAGACTGCTACTGTCAGAACGTTTGACAATGGAGACAAAAAGCTAAATGCTACAGTGGATGGCAAATCTATCACTCTTACTGAACCATCACTCTGGAGGCATCTCCATCTGAATGATGACAATGGTATTAGTGCTATGCCAAACACTGAAATCTTTGAAACTTTAACCAGGATGGGGTACAACATCCAATCACAATCTTTAACTTTTCAAAAAGGTTGTTTTGCACCACAATGGAGGTTTTTGATACATACCATCTTCACTGTCTCAGTCCTAAGAAAACCTCATGGGAACAGTTCAGTAGCAATATTGCAACTACTCTCATTTGCATAGCTACTGATAGGACTTTTAACTTTTCAAAACTTATCTTTGAAGGAATGGTCAAAAATGTTGATAGCAAATCAAAATTTTTTATGTATCCCAGGTTCATTCAAATTATTTTGAACATGCGGGCACATCAGCTTCTTCCTCATAAAAATGTTTATCCAACACCCAAATTTACCCAGAAACTTTTTAGTAATATGAGGATGGCCTCAAAAGGGTACAGTGGGGAAGAAGTTCCATTATTTGATTCAATGCTACAGGTACAAGGTGAAGGGTCAACAACCCCAGTGGACTCCCAACACACACCCACAAGTTCTAAACAATCAGCCTCGCAACCAACCTCATCACCAGATAGGGCATTATCTAGAGAGGGCTCTGATGTTCCTCAGCACAGAGTTCCTACCCCTCCCCATGTAGCAGATAAGGTTGGCATTTTCAGTGTAGGAAGGGCTGCTTCTACTGTCTTAGGCTTAGATGTTGGGCAGGACAGAGGTAAAATAAATAAGACCCAACCTATGGCAACACCAACAGTACCAAGTTCCTTTGAACCCAGTACTTTTGGTGGAATACCAAGCCAATCGAAAATATTGGGTGGCTCAGAGGCTCACCATATGGTGGATTCTGAGTCTTTGCCCCATGATGCACCTCTCCCTGAAGGTCACACATCAGGAAGTGCTGAGGGCAGTCAGAAACTTATGGAATTGATGGAACTATGTACCAAATTGTCTGACAAAGTGTATAGCTTGGAGGCTGATCTCAACACTCACAAAAAGGTTTTTGGCAAGGTTTATACTAAATTGGTGCTTAAAGTTAAGAAACTGGAGCAGAAGGTGAAGAAACTCCAAAGAAAGAGATCAACAAAATTGGTGGAATCAACTGACTCCTCTTCTTCATCAAGTTCATCAGATGGTCAGAGTGATGGTCAAGGTGAGGAATCTTCCAAACAGGGGAGGAAGATTGCTCAACTAGATGAAGATCCTTATGTTACTTTGGTCCAAGAGGAGTCTGGTACTCAGGGGAGGCCAGATGCATAGCATGAAGAAGGTACTGCCAGTCAAGTGGAAGGTACTGGTGGTATATCACAAGGTACTACTGGTGCAGTATATACAAGAAGACCAAAGAAGTCAAGATTAGACAAGGGTACGGGAATAATGGTGGAAGAAGAACCATCTCAGAAGATAACCAAGAAGAACCAATCACAGATTGCTCTTGATGAGGAGTTAGCTCAAAGGTTTCATGAAGAAGAGCTAGCAAGGGCAGCTGATGAAGAAAGGTTAGCAGAATTTATGGTTGAAGATATGTTTCAGACTGAAGAAGAACAAATAGCTGCTCAAGTTCTTGCTGATAAGGAGTTAGCTGCTAAGCTTCAAGAGGAGGAAAGGTCACAGTTCACCAGAGAAGAACAAGAACAGGCCATTGATGACCTATTGGAGCAAATTAGGCAAAGTCAAAGAAAGAAGAAAGTTTATCAGAAGAAACCTCCTACAAGGACAGAACAACTGCAGTACATGAAAGCTTATTTGAAGCATCAGGACAGCTGGAAAGAAAAGCACTTCAAGGGAAGATCTTTTGAAGAAATAGAAAAGATATACATTGATACTCATAGGAGAATGCAAATCTTCCTGAGAGGTGATGCAGTTGAAGGCAGAGGAGAGAAAAGAGGAGCAGATCAATTGGAGTCTGAAGAACCCAATAAACAAAAGACAGAAGAAGAAAAGCATGATGAAACAGTTGTTGAAGAAGAAGAGGAAATATTGTCAGAAGAACAAATCCATGGCATGATGGTGGTGGTTCCAGAATCATTGAATATAGATCCAATTCAAGCCAAACATCCCATCATTGATTGGGAGGTTTATACAGATGGAGCTATTAAAGGGTGGAAAATCATCAGGGTAGGAGGTCAATTTGAAGTCTACAAGTTCTTTGAAGATATGATCAAAGCTTTTGACAGAGAAGACTTGGATAAGCTTTGGAGCTTAGTTCAAGAAAGGTTCAAGTCTACTGATCAAAAACAAGGCTAGATTGGTAGCACAAGATTCAGAAGGTTTGGATATTGGTTGATTTGCCTAAAGGTCATAGGGCAATTGGAACCAAATGGGTGTTCAGAAACAAGAAAGATGAAAGGGGTATAGTGATCAGAAACAAGGCTAGATTGGTAGCACAAGGATATACTCAAGAAGAAGGGGTAGATTATGAAGAAGTGTTTGCTCCAGTTGCAAGACTTGAAGCAATTAGGCTTTTCTTGGCCTATGCTTCATTCATAGGCTTCACTGTCTATCAAATGGATGTAAAGAGTGCATTTTTATATGGTGAAATTGACGAACCAGTATATGTATCTCAACCTCCAGGCTTCATCAATGCAGAGTATCCAGACAAAGTTTACAAGGTTACCAAGGCTTTGTATGGCCTACACCAAGCTCCAAGGGCATGGTATGAAACATTGGCTTGTTTTCTACTAGAAAGTGGATTCCAAAGAGGCAGGATTGATCCAACTTTGTTCATCAAAAGAACAAAGAAAGACATCTTGCTAGTACAGATTTATGTTGATGACATAATCTTTGGATCAACAAACCAAGACTTGTGTGTACAATTTGAAAAACTTATGCATAGTAAGTTTGAAATGAGTTCCATGGGGGAACTTACTTTCTTTTTGGGTCTCCAAGTGAAACAATCCAAAGAAGGCATATTTATCAGCCAAGATAAGTATGTAGCAGAGATCCTAAGGAAATTCAATTTTGCTGATTCTAAGGTTGCAAGTACACCAATGGATCCAGACAAAGGGCTACTCAAGGATGCTGAAGGAGAAGATATGGATTTGCACAATTATAGATCTATGATTGGGTCTTTGATGTATCTTACATCATCAAGACCAGATATTATGTTCTCAGTATGTGTATGTGCAAGGTTTCAAATACATCCTAAGATCTCTCATCTCACAGCAGTCAAAAGAATCTTTAGATATCTTAAGGGTCAACCAAGGTTGGGTCTTTGGTATCCAAGGGAATCATCTTTTGAATTGGTGGCTTATTCGGATAGTGACTATGCTGGTGCAACTCTAGACAGAAAATCCACAACTGGTGGATGTCAATTTCTTGGTTGCAGACTAATCTCTTGGCAATGCAAAAAACAAACAATGGTGGCCAATTCTACAACTGAAGCAGAATATGTTGCTGGTGCAAGTTGTTGTGGGCAAGTTCTTTGGATCCAAAATCAAATGCTTGACTATGGGTACAATTTTCTTAACACCATTATTTATATTGACAATAGCAGTACTATTTGTATCATTAAAAACCCAGTTCAACACTCAAAAACAAAACATATTGAAATCAGACACCATTTCATAAGGGATTGCAATGAGAAGAGGTTAATTCAAGTAGTTAAAATTGATTCTGAAAAGAATTATGCAGACCTTCTCACCAAAGCTTTTGATTTAGGTAGATTCAAATATCTTGTAGGAGGTATTGGAATGATAAATCTTTGAATAACATGTGTTTTTGTTCATAAACTTAACTGGTATTGGCTTTTAAACAAGGTACTGCTAGTTAGTCAAAAGGTCCTGTTAGTTCATAATTGGTCCTGTTGATATAAAATTGCTATGTTTTGTTCATATAAAGGCTTGAATGTTTAAAATGCTAGTAGAACATTTTGTTCTTTTGGTTTGCAACTAACACATTTCAGGTTGATAACAAAACAAGAGTTCTTCCAAACAGAAAGGAGCAACAAAAGTTATACTCATTTCAGGAGAGATAACAATCTCAGGGGAGGAATTGATAGCTCAGAATGGAAGAAAAACCAATTAATGAAAGGAAAGACAAGAGCATACAAGATGATGCAGAGTTGACAAAGAGAAAGTTAGATCACATATCTAGAAGGGATGAAGCATTTCTCAAGGAGAAAGTTCTATCTAGATCAACCTAAGGAAAGTTTCAACTCAAAGGCATGACATTAGATGATTTCAATTGTTGAACCAATCATCCAAGATACACAGCATCATTACCTGTTTTATATTTCCTCCATCCAAGGAAATTGCACCATCTTTGGGCCATCATGGCTTTTGGTATTCCACTCACCAAGTTTTTACAAACTAAAGAGTTGGCTAGTCCTTAAGCAAACGGCTTTTGGTAAAGATAAATCAAATCCGTTGATGGTTGATAGTTTACCAAAAACTATATGGTTGTTAACTAACCATACTTAATTGTAAATAGTTAGCTAGTCCTTAAGCAAACGGCTTTTGGTAAAGACAACTCAAATCCGTTGATAGCTGGTAGTTTGCTAAAAACTATAAGGGATTTTTATAAAACTTTCAAAGGTACTGGTAGTTCAAAATTGGTACTGCTAGTATAAAAAGGTACTGCTATATAGCCGTTGAGCCTGTCAGAAAAAGTTTTAGCCATTAGGCCTGGTAGTTAAAATTAGCCGTTGGGGTAGTTATGTAAATTACTGATGATTATATTATATTATATTTCACATATAAAAGATCTTTTTAACCGCCTATACATTTACTTATTATAATCTTTCTTATTGTCGGTTAAAAGTAATTCTCACATATCTTCTTTCATCAGTCATTATCATAATACACATACACCTTTCATCTTCTACCAGTACTACCAACAAATCCCACCATCATATTCAAAATTTTCATTATGGCTTCCACAGTTGTTCTAGATTTTGTCCAACGTCACAATCAGTTAGCATTTTTGGAGAAGTCAGAGGATAATGCCTCATTTCATCAAGTAGTGGACTTTTTAAACAACTCCTACATCAGGTTTGCTTTGCTAGTCAATCCCACTATTTATGAAAATCAAATTTTACAATTTTGGCAATCTGCTAAAATTAAAACTTCTGAAAATGGGGAACAAAGAATTAAGGCCAAAGTGGATGGTAAACATTTGACTCTTACTGAGTCATCCATAAGAAGGCATCTTCATTTGGATGATTCTGATGGTATTAGTCAGTTACCAGATACTGAAATTTTTGAAAATTTACAAAGAATGGGGTATCATGCTGAGTCTAACAAACTCACTTTTCTGAAAAAGCATCTTACTCCACAATGGAGATTTTTGATTCACACAATCCTTCACTGTTTGAGCCAGAAGAAAACCTCTTGGGAGCAATTTAGTGGAAACATGGCTTCTGCTCTCATTTGCTTAGCCACAAACAGAAAATACAATTTTTCAAAACATATTTTTGAAGGGTTGATTAAAAATGTGAAAAGTGAAACAAAGTTTTTGATGTATCCAAGATTTATTGGGTGCATCATTGCAAAATTGAAACATTTGTTACTTCCCACAGACTCAATTTATGACACACCAAAACTTTCTCACAAAGTATTTTCAAATATGAGAATTGGTTTTAGAGGGGAAGAAATACCACTTTTTGATGAAATGTTACCACAACATCCAGAAGAACCAACACCATCAGCTGAAACACAATCATCTAGTTCTTCACCTGGTTACATTTCACCCACACATCAAACATCACCAATACCATCTCCAGTACCATCACCAACACCACCAATATCATCACATCATGTATCACAACCCCAATCACCTCAGACAATGCAAGAACTAAAGCAGAAGGTGAAGATCTTAGAAGAAGCTCTTAAAAGTCAAAGCAAGAAGTTTTCTGAGATCAACATCAAATTAGTAAAGAGGGTAAAGAAATTGGAGGGTGAAGTGAAGAAGTTGAAGGGTAAAAGATCTGCAAAGACTGTTTTATCTAGTTCTTCGAAGTCAGCTGATGATATGATAGGTCACTCTTCCAAAAAGGGGAGGAAGGATGGGTCTGAAGATGAGGAAGAGGCTCAATTTGAATTCCATGATGGAACTCAAGTTTATGATGAAGAGCCTGTTGGAGCAGGGCAAGAGCCTGCTAGGCCAGAAGAAGAGCCTGCTAGGAGAGAAAGGCTATTGGCTATGGGGTATAAAGGGTCTGCTGAGAAAGTGTATAAGAGAAAGAGGGTTTTAGTTGCTGATGAACAATCCTCTGCTTCATCACAAGCACCAACTCCAAAGGATAAGGGCAAAGGCATTATGATTGAAGATGAACCAAAGTCCAAGAAGTTGAAAAGAACTCAGCAAATTCAGATGGCTTTAGGAGAAGAAGAGGCCAAAAGAGTTCATGAAGAAGAGCTAAGAGCTATTGAAGCTTCAAGAATGCTTCAAGTAATGAAAGAGCAGAAAGATGCTGAAGATGCTGCTCAGACTCTTCTTGACACTCAAATTGCTCAAGAGACCTTTGATGCACAGATGCTATGGATTATCAATAATGATCCAATTGTGAAAGGTCAAGCAGCAAATATAGTAAATGACAAGACACTCAATTCTGATGAGAAAACAGAAGCACTTGAATCTTTCATTAACAAGAAGTATAAAGAAGCAGCTTTGGCTGACATTTTTGAGAAGATGAAGGAAAGTCAGAAGAGAGGTTTCAAGGTAGGACAAGCTCAGAAAGATCAGGTGATTTTTATGAAAAGGTTTCTGAAGAATCAAGCAAATTGGACTGATTATCAACTAAAGAAGAAATCTGCTGATGAAATCTTCTTCCTGTATCTACAAGCCTACAAAAGTCTTTACTATAATGTTCCATCTGATGTACACCCCTCAATGAAGAAGAAGGATGCTCAGAAGAAAGAAGTAGCAAAATTGGACACAGAGCAAGTAAGTAAATTGTTGATTACTTTGCCTACAATCATACATGCTGATCCAATTAGCTGTAGACGACCTATTATTGATTGGGAGATCAACCATGATAGATTAGGAAAATCATGGAAAGTAACAAGGGTTGGGGGTCAGTTTGCTATCTTCAAGAATTTTGAAAATTTAGTTAAAGCATGTGACAGAGCAGACTTGGAAGAATTGTGGAATCTAGTACAGATTAGGCTAGACACAACTTCTAGTTCAGATGCTAAGGAACAGGAACTATGGGTAGAATTCAATAGGATGTTTGATCCTAAACCCAAAGATGTTCATTGGAAATTTCCCTATTATGATCCTTCAACAACCTGGGAATTTCTAAGCCATAGCAACATTCATCACCTTTTCACACAGAGTGGGATAGAACTCTTTATGTTGGCTGAGAAAGAGTATCCACTTAGTTATGAAGTGCTTAAAACCATGATCTCCAAGAGATTAAGGTGTGACAAAGATGATGAGAACTCAGAAATTGTTCAGAGTTTGCTAAGGAGCATATCTGAGCAATATGAAAGAAAAAGGAAGAACAGAGAATGAAGGTTTTTGGAAGAGTTCTCTCAAATCCTCAAGGTATGTATTTTATTCATCAGAAACTTGTGTATTTTAATGGAAATAACAAGTTTAGGGGAGGATTGTTGGGAATAAAATGATCAAAGTCAAAGAGCCTGCCAAAGATGTTGAAGAGCCTGCTAGTTGATTTTGAAGTGTATAAAGATGTTCTACCAGTACCTTCTGGGTAGAAGGTACTGCTGGTTGATGAAGAGCCTGCCAAGCTTATGTCATGTCGCTTAGATATTTTGTAATAGATATTTAGTTGAATTATTAGTCTTTGTACATTGTTATACGTTATGTAGAAGTAGATTAGTCTTCTGTGGTGACAGAAGAATATTATCAGAGTTGTACATGGGTAGTTGTATTTAATTGTAGGCGCCAATATAGTCAAAGTATAGTATAATACTCTTCCACTTGACAACATGTAATAAGATATCCTTATCTTATAAAAGGATATCTTAGTCACTTCTTCATGCATGCATCTTACACAACCAATAACCTAAACCAAACTATCTCTCAAGTAACTTAGTTACTTCGAATCACAAATCCTTTTTTACAATCTTAGATTCAAGATTACTTTGTAATCCCGGTGATATTTAGATCATCCGTATTATTTCATCAATAATATTGAATCATTTTGTGTTAAACCAAAGTTGTGTCCTTTGTTCATTGCATTCTCACGTTTACATAAACTCACCACCTTGTGTTCTTTTAAGTGTGTTGTAGTAGATTCCGCATGCTAAACACATTCAATACATAAATATCTCTCAAACACATTACTAAGATTCATATCCCAAGTGTTTGAACTTCGAACAAAACCGTTCCACATAAACCCAAGTATACTATTCTTGATGAAGATATCAATGAAGAATCTTCAACAGGTTATTTGTTAAAAAGTAATTCCATATACAATTTTGTTTGTGAGTGGTGTTTAGAAAATTTAAAATTTAACTTATATATTTGCTTTTTAAATTATTATTATTATTTTTTTTTTTAACATCCATAGGTGAGGAATATCATGATGATGATGGTCAAGACAAAGATACAGCCATGGATGAGGAATATGAAAGAGAGCTTTTACGCAAACATAACATGAGTGACAATGAGATGTGGGATGATATGGTTGATATTGATGGAAAAGTGCGGGGAACACATGTTTCTAACAGCTACATCGATGCCGAAGTATGGGAAGTCGATTCAGATGCATATAGTGTTAGATCTGTATCTTCTGATGATGATATAGCAAGTTTTATTAATGACGGCTCTACTGATTATGAAACGACCGATGATGAGAATAGTGATGATGATATTTGATCAAGCATACAAAGAGTCTCAGAAAATTATGTTTCTTGAGTATTTTTGTTTTAAAGAGTTGCGATTGTTACTATTTTATTTCTAAGATGTCCATAGGATTTATTTTTATTAATAATGAAATTTACGTATTTAATTAGTATAAAAAACATGTAGTATTTTTCATTTTTAAAAAATTAAGCATTCATATAAAGTTGCATTATAATTTGTGTAGAAACATGTATACATAATAGCAAAAATACCATGTATAATAGAACACTATACTAAACTAAAAGTAACACAAACATACCATCCTTTATCAAGTATAATCAATTTAACTGTTTCTCCTATATGAGACATTATGTGTAGATTTACATCTAGATTTAAAAAGACTCCATATGCAACCTTTAACATAAGAAAATATATACTACTATATGTAAACAAGTTATAATCTATTGTTAACAAAAAATATATCTTAAAAAGTTTATATTATAAAAGTAACAAAATAATGTTAAATATAAAATATAATCCATCCTTGAAATATAACAAACGTTGTAACAACCCTTATCAATTTAGTATAAAATTAATATTTAATAAAAAAAAACGCACTAAAAAAATATGTATGGGTTTTTAAATTAAAATTTGTTGTACGCTGTAATCAGTATTAACGTTCAATGAAATAAGTACAAACAACTTCCTAGCAGTACTAAGTAGCAGTACTAAGAATAAACGAGCGGCACTAACATCAATGCGTATTAGCAGTACAAATGTATCAATAGCAGTATTAAGTACTATAGGCAGTACTAACTTTCCTGATTAGCAGTATTACCATACCAGTAGCAGTATAAATCAACTTATACCTTCATTAACCTTTCAATCCAAAATACATCCTTATAAATAAGTGCAAAACAAACTAAACATCATTTTCTATACTTAGATACATATTCAACTAATCCTAAAGCTACCAGAACAGATACATTTTAATTACATACCATACTTGATATATACTAAAACAAGCTGCCAAATCCAAAATACATCCTTATAAATAAGTGTTAAACAAGCTAAACTTCATTGTCTATATTTAGATACACATTAAACTACCAGATACTCATTCCATTGTAAGCACAACATCACCCTTGCTTGACAATACTCCAACATCAAGAGTGAACTTGACTGCTTGCTTTTCAACAAATCCAACTTCATTCGTAATGTATTTCCATTCTCCAAGCATAACAACATGGTCATCAAACTCTTTGACTTTTGCTTTACAACTGTATTTTCTTAACACAAGGTCATTCTCAAAAGATGAATGCAAGTAACACTGTCTGACCTTGGTTGTATCATCAAAACCAGAATAATTGTATAGCTTGTGTTTTCTAACAAAACCAGCTGGTATTGTCTGTTCAGATGTATTAAACACACGTTTAAAATTTAAACCGAAACAAAGAATATAAGAACTACTATATCAATATGGTATGCACTTACGATATAACCCTTTATAACAGTACGGCCAAACATATTAAGTATTGCAGTTAAATCATTTAAAGTGTTAAAGTTAGCAACTTTTATTAAGTTTTAGTGTTTTTAAGCTTAGTGGGAATACCTTGGTGTGTAATCCTGTAAATGTAGAGTATACTGTATTATTAAGTATGATATAAAACTGCTAAACAAAAGACAAACATAAAAAGTATATAAATGGAAACTCGCCAACAGTCGAGATCGATCTGACTTGAAGCATAATATCCTGAGGTAGGTGAACATGAAAACTCGGGTGCGACAAAAATATTGACAAAGTATCAAAGATGGATGCACAGACCATGCGAATTTAGTAATAGTTGGGCTTGGTCTCCGTACATCCATCATTGATATTCCGTCTATTTTTTATATTTAACTTGTGCCCATAGTATGCAATCAGGTTGTTCAATATAAAAACCCTGTTGCCAGAAAAAAAAATATAAGCAAAGTCGTCTACCACAGCGGATTAAGCCTGTAAATTTAAGATATCATAAGCATACATATACAAATATAGCAGTTTGATATTCAAATATGGCATAAAAAAATTCAAGCAATACTTATCATTTCTTTGTTCCAGCTATGTAGCAACATGTCAAATGTACAGATGCAATAAGCAGATAACCAATGCTATCCAAACACTTAAACCTTCAGATCGTATCATAGGACTACAAACCTGCTTAAGCGATTTCCAATAGTTATATTGGTCTAGCGCAAGTGTGTAGACCGCATCTACTTCGAACAATCCTCCACCATATCATAACAATCCAGCCCGCCCGTTCTTACTTGGATAATGTTTAATTGTTTATGTATTTTGACAAAGAGCAAAGAAGAAACAACAATGGATGAACAACACCAAAGCAAGTTATGCTCATATTTGAAAGTGGTGTCTGTTCATCCATCATTGATACTTCTTCCATCTTTGATACTTTAAACACGCTGTTTAAAAAAAACATCCCAACATTTGAACATATAACTAAATATCACATATAACACAACAAATCTAAAAAGATCACTAAACAGACACAGAGACATGAACATTAAAGACAATACAATTTACCAATTCAAACATATAACTAAGTATAACATATAACACAACAAATCTAAAAAAATCACTAAACTAACACAACGACATGAAGATTATAGACAATACAATTTACCATGACCATCAAACACTAAAAAGCCAACGCTAAAAACAAACACAAAAACATGAAGATTAAAGACAATACAGTTTACCAATTCAAACATATAACTAAATATAACATATAACATCAAAGATGAAAAAGCCAAAACTAAAAAATTTAAACACCTTCTAATGCAAAAAAAATACACAACTCAATATTAATTCTATACAAATGTAAACAAAGTTGCATTATTAAGATTTGCATAAACCTATATATGGTTTTCTAATGAAATCAAAATAACACACATTCAACCTCAAAATCATAAAACTAAACATACTATTGAAAATTAGTTTTAAGAGATTATATACTTATATGTTTATAAACACAAAATAAAATTACATTTAACTGAAATCAAACTGAATATTAGAAACAAAAATAAAAAAAAATTCATACACTTTATCCAATCAACACCATCCATAACAACAATACATAAAAACCTAATTAAATCATAAAATCAAATCCGATTTTTAAAAATTGGGGTTTTCTAATGGAACCAACAAAACATACATGCAATCTCAAAATCCAATAACTAAACAAATAGTATTGTCCTAAACGATAACTGATATAAGATCAACAGTTTACTAAACCACATTCGCATAGTATATAAACTAATATCTACAAAATAAACATATTAATATATGAAACAAGTAAAATCATACTAAAACTTAACGTTAACACAAACATAAAGAACAAAATATATATATATATATATATATATATATATATATATATATATATATATATATATATATATATATATATATATATATATATATAATAATAATAATAATAATAATAATAATAGGAAAAAACCTTGATCGAAGATGCATAAATGATAAGGATAAAATTTTATTTATATTTTGATCGGAAATGAGTACCAAACACTCATTTAAGACTCACAAATTAAAACAATCTATAATGTATAGACACATTATAGGTAATGATTACCTATAAAACAAATACAACACTATTATTAATTAAATAGCATGTATTGAAATGTATACCATGTATAAAATACAAAAAATTACACTAAATATTGCAACAAGAAATTTAGTCATCTTTTTCATGCAACACATGCATTTTGATCAAATTGTAAAGAAAATAAAATAATAATAATTACAATAAAATTTAACGTAAACTAATACCGTCAAAATATTGATTAACGTCCCCGGTCTTAAATATTAAATAAAATTGTCTAATACCATCTAAAAATTAATTAAAGGTCATGTACGTCACTTTATTAATAAATACTTTATAAATATAAAAGATCACTAAAATCCATAAACTACTAAACTAAAACGTAAATTACAAGACATGCCCGCCCATCGGGCGGGCTTAGAAAGTAGTGTATATATATATATATATATATATATATATAATATATATATATATATATATATATATATATATATATATATATATATATATATATATATATATATATATATATATGATATCGCGCGAAACGCGTCTCAAGCGAAACCTTTCACGAAGAAAAGTCAACTCGCGACAGCTCGACGCGATACTCGATTGTAATATACCGGATAAGTGAATACCCGGGTCGTAGTCCCAACGAGGCGTGAATCGAGGATATCGTTTGAGGTTCGGTATTAAAATGCTTGAAAGAACGAGGGTTGATTGGTTTTTAAAATCTACTAAAACGAAAATTAAAATAACGTAAACGGGAAATTACGAACGAGCATAAACGTCAAAATAATGAAATATAAACTCTATGGGTACAAAATTATTTTTCCTACATACTAAATGACAAAATAAAATTTTGGGAAAAAGAAAAATATTTTTTTGACTTTTTAATTAATTATTATGAATTTAAAAGTGAATTAAACTATTTAAATAATTTAAAAATATTAAAACAGCTTGGAAAAATCTAAATTTTTTTGAATAATTTAAAAATCAAAGAAGTTATCTAGGAAAAATAAAATCAGGACAAGAATAAGCTTAAATAAGCCAAACAGCCTAATAAGCACTTCGAAAATAAGCCAAAAATAAGCAAATGTTGACCAAAATTCAAAATAAGCTCAGGAATAATACATGGGACTATTTCAAGCATAAATTAACTCAGAACATTCAAATAAGCCAAAGAAATAAGCTGAAAAAGCTGCTGCACAGCTTATAACCATGACAGATTCAAAGTGACTTCTAGGCCTATTTGCAGCTGAAAAATAAGCTTAACCAGAGCTTATTTGGGGACTCCAGAAGCACAAGATTAAAGCCTATATGAAGTGCTACAACCAGGCCAAAAATGCCTAAATTCTAAGCTCATTTGCTTATGTGAATTAAGCCAGAAAAAGCCTACTCAGCTAGTCTGAGTAGGTAAGTGCAGATAAGCAGAAAATGGCCTTTGGGGTGCTGATCTAGGCCCAAAATAAGCTAAAAGATCAATAAGCTAAAGGGTAAAAAGTGGAAACAGATTAAGTTGGGCAACAAATGAACACAGAAAAACACTTTTAAAGAAATTTGAACAAGATTAAAGCATTGAAAAATGATCTAATAAGCTAGGCAGTTCACACATTTTTTTCTTTTGACCCAGGACACAAATTGGACCCAATTGACTCAGGACCTTTTTGATACTAACTCAAACTTGTAAAACACACTTACTAGACTCTATTTGACTCAATTTGAAGAACTGGAATGGACCTTTAACTGATCTTCTAAACAAGCACTTCTAAACTAGTTGTAAACCTTAAATATTGAGAACTTGAATCATAAACCTAGAAATCTATTCAAAACAGCTTAACACAATCTAAACTAAGCTCATACAACTCAAACTAATCAAAATAAACCTCACCCCATTGGTAAATGAACAGTGTGCAACCATTTTCACCCAATTTGACCCATTGCCAAACACACCTATCCAGGGGCTGTTCTAAGGGATTATTAAGGCTTTTAAACACAAATTAAGAACAGGCAACAAAGCTGAGCATCAAAATGATCAGATAAGCAGAAAAAAAAGAAAATAAGCATAAAATGAGCAGATTAATAGTGGCAGTTGACTTTAGTTGACCAAGAACAATAAAAACAACAACAATTTCGAATTTCATTAACTGAATAGCAAACTACATTACTGAAAACTAAAAATTACAATAAGCTGAAAAAGAAATAAATACCTAAATTAATGCTAAATAAAACCTCACTACAACAATGGAATACCTAATCTATTTATACTGAAAATTAAAAAAAAAAAACTAAAATCTTCCTTTTGTGTTTCTTCTGTGAGGGAGAGCAGTGTTGATCCTCACTTTGTGCTTCTTTTGAGTAATATCGACCATTGGATTACATCTTGGATCATCTTGGCCTTTGATACCACTTTGGCGCCCATTTTATCCATCGGATGGGTGAGATGACAGTTGACTTGGGAGTGGTGGTAGGTCATGGGGAGTTGGGAAGGGGAACACAGATGTTGGGAGAGTACAAAAGTGGTGAGGTGATTGTGTACGGGTTGGTTAGGGGGGAAACGCTTTTGGAAAGAAGAAGAAAAGGAGGTCAGAGATTTTGACCTAATAATCTTATTTGTGTTTAACAAAGTATAAAACCGCGTGTGGGTATTTTTTTTTATTTCTTTTTGGGCTTGGGGCTAATTTGTAGGCTGGGGTATGTTGGGTAATGGGTTATAGGATAGAATGGATTGGGTTAATTATTGGTTTGGGATTAGAATGAAATGGGTTTAATCTTTGAGGGACCATTCATGCCAAAACTGAAAATCCAAAGACCTATGCTGCCAAAATCTGAAAAATAATTCCAAGGACCATTTGTGTTGTTTTGGAAATTTTGGGGTTGACTTTGACTTTGGTCTTTGACTTTTTGTCTTCACTTGATCAATTGCACCATTGTTGTCGAGTCTATCCAAAAATGCCCGTTTTCGCTCCGTTTTCAATCCTTTGATACCTGAAACACATAAAACACAAAACCAAGGATATCTGCAATATATTTGAGTGTTTTTGGTCATTTTTGTGTCTTTATCGGATGTAAAATGATGAGTATTTACACAATCATCAATATATATATATATATATATATAGGGTAGGGATACAATGAGAAGCCCTTTAAAATGAGAAGGATGAGAAGCCATCTCAACTGTTAGATCTAACTTGTATATTGAAAAAAGCGGAGTGTCCTTTTTGTAAATAATTAAAAGTTAAAGGGCAAAGCTGTATGAATTAAAATTGAGTACAGATCTAAAATTCATTCCATATCAAATCCCGATCTTTTTTATCCCCCCAAATTTATTCTCTCTCTTCAAAACCCTAAAATTCATTCCATCTCAACATTGATTTTAATCGATCAAACAAACAAACATTCTTGATCGATAAAAACAGAAATCTAATACTGCATCTACGATGGTGAGGACCAATCTTCCAGATCTTACACCACCTAGTAAGTGTATTTTTGCATTTTTTACTGCATCTATTTGTTATTTATTTTCCTAAATTATGTATTTGTTTATAAATTTAGCAAATAGAAAGAGTAATAGGATGCTTGATCATGCTTATACAAGCAAAAAAGTGAAAAAAAAAAAAAAAAAAAAAAAAAAAAAAAAAAAAAAAAAAAAAAAAAAAAAAAAGAAAAAAGAAAAAAAAGAACAGTTGAACAGGAAAAATTAATTACGATATCTTCAAGTAAGTATTATATTTTAAATTATGATGTAGTAGCTTTTAATTTTAGCTTAAATGCAGTAGTTTTTAATTTGAACTGAGATGCAGTAGTTTTTTAATTTGTTGTTTATCAGATGCACCAGCAGTAGGACTGAGATGCAGTAGCTTTTAATTTTAAATGTGTTAGGTTAAATGTAGTTTGAGTTATGTGCGAAAGTGAGTTTGTATACTTGATTGTCACTTTGATGCACCAGCAGTTGAACTGAGATCCAGTAGCTTTTAATTTTCCGCGTATGAGCACGAGTTAGGTTAAATGTAATTTGCGTTATGTGCGAAAGTGAGTTTGTATAATTGATTATTTTTATGATGTACTAGTAGTTGGACTGAGATGTAGTAGCTTTTAATTTGCCGCGTATGAGCATTAGTTAGGTTAAATGTAGTATGTATCATGTGCGAAAGTGAGTTTGTATGCTTGATTGTTTCTCTAATGCACTAGCAGTTGAACTGATATGCAGTAGCTTTTAATTTGTCACGTATGAGCACGAGTTAGGTTAAATGTAGTCTGTGTTATGAACGAAAGTTTGTTTGTATGCTTGATCGTTTTTCTTATATACTAGTAGTTGGACTGAGATGCAGTAGCTTTTAATTTGCCGCGTATGAGCATGAGTTAGGTTAAATGTAGTTTGCATTATGTGCGAAAGTGAGTTTGTATACTTGATTGTTTTTCTGATGTACTAGCAGTTGGACTGAGATGCAGTAGCTTTTAATTTGCTGCATATGAGCAAGAGTTAGGTTAAGTGTAGTGTGCGTTATGTGCGAAAGTGAGTTTGTATGCTTGATTGTTTATCTGAGCAGTAGGTTATATAAAATCTGATGCAGTATGTTTATTTGAATGTATAGTGCAGTAGGTTTATTTAAATACTGATGCGCTAGGTTTATATAAAGACTGATGCAATAGGTTTATTGGAATGTATAATGATGCTGATGCAGTAGGTTTATTTAAAAACGGATGCAGTAGGTTTATTTGAATGTATGATGCAACTGATGCAGTAGGTTTATTTAAATACTAATGCAGCTGTTGTATTGAGTTGATGCATTAGGTAAATGTTAGTTGTTTATAAAATTAGATTAGGTTAGGCTAAATGAGATTTATGTAAATAAAAGCTATTTTATTTGGGTTTGAATAATTAATGGATTTGGTGTAAACAAGTGATGCAGTAGGTAGATGGTAGTTGCATATGAAAAGTGTTTTACCTCTTCCCCACTCCCTTTCACTTTTCACCCCACAATGGTCACACCTCCTCACCTTTCATTAAAATGCCCACTTTTATACAAACCTACCTCACACACTCACAAATCAAAAAATAAATAATAAAAACACAAGGGGCCACACATTGCACAATTTCCTATTCGGTGAGGAGCTCACCTTTCGTTTATGTTTTTGGCTCTCCTCACGCACCTCCGAAACCACCCCCAATGGGGCCTCACACGTGACTTGATGCCAAAATACCTCCCTCACGCTCCATTGGGAGCGATCTTAGTCTACTGACATTTTAAGTATCATGTTTTTTCTATTGTATTCTCATTCTCATTTCCATGGAGTTATTTTGCAGACAGCAAATCTAATAACCACACAAGCAGTTGACTTCCCCACGCATATGCAAAATGAGTTGGAAAAGATCCACAATGTACTGAAATTTGTGTGCGACACTCACCAATTACCTCTTGCTCAGACATGGGCTATGTCCCCACTCGCTACTTTTGCTTCCCTTGATCAAATTCTGAAAAAGAGTTGCAACAGTTTTCATACTAGATGCCTTGGAAAAGTTTGCATGTCAACAGCTGGTTTACCATATTATGTTCAAGACTTGCGCTTGTGGTCATTTCGGAAAGCATGTAAGGAACAACACTTGGACAAGTCCTGTGGCTTTGTTGGCAGGGCGCTAGTGTCCCATGGTTCATGTTTCTGTGAAAATAAGAATACCCTTTGGTTCACTATGCACTCATGAGTGAGTTGAGCAGTTGCTTTGCAATCTTCTTGCATAGTATAGAAAGCAATAATGACTATGTTTTAGAGTTTTTTCTACCGTTACACAGAGAAGATGGTAGATACATACATAACTTGGTGGACACATTGAAGCACAGCATCGAAATAGCCTCGGGATTTGAACTGGGTGATACTATAGAAGTTTTTGGACCACCTATGGATCTCTCTGCAAACATAGAACCTGATAATATCCAAACATCCTCGTACTTGATGGATACAAACCCTCAAAGTACCATCATATCCTCAATCACAACAACAAAGTATAATTCACTCAACACTCATATATTTTTGGTGGTGGAGTATATAAGAAAATCACACTCATATTGCTCAGTCATGATCCATTTATTACCATAGGCTTGTATAATAAACAAAACACCACCGACGTGGCGTAAGCACCAAGTGTAAACATCTAAAAAGGACTTTTATCGGGTTGTAATGTTTAGGCTTAAGGGTTATATTAGACTTATGTGCAACTATCTTGTGCAAAACATAATAGCTCGCTAACAACAAATTCTTACATCACCAAATAACGGATGGTCACTAGATCGTACCTTGGTTCGCTAACAACGTTACTTGCATAACGGATGGTCACCAAAACACGCCCTAGCTCGCTAGCAACGTTACCTAATTCCTCAAGAAATCGGATGGTCACTACATGTCAATACACTTGATAATTTCACAAAGTCAAAAGGGTAAGGATAAGGCATGGGAATTTTCATGAAATTGGTTTTAAAAGAAAAATAAAGTCAAGTCAAAGTCCCATGTTGCTAGTTACCGAACAAACCACAAACTCGTAAATGATTATAGTTACAATCTTCTCCTCTAAACATATCGATGACCAAATACATACATATATATATATATATATATATATATATATATATATATATATATATATATATATATATATATATATATATATTATATATATATATATATATATATATATATAGGGATAATTACTAAAATAGCCCGATTGCCCAAGTGCTAAGAGTATCTATCCCGATCTCAAAAAATTCCCCCCTTAGCCCAGGGCAACTCGTATAATCACGTATTGTACATCAGTATTTTTTTGGGCAATTTTTATTTGTTGGGCAACCGTATATTGTACAGATGGTTTTTTTTGTCATTTCACATATTACTCATACTACTAAAACCAGACGGACTGGACCAAAATAAAAAGCATTTCCGCGCCCACAATTCACTCACCAAAATCAAATCAAACCAAACACCACCCTTCACTTCACTCACTCACATCGCCACCATAAACTACCATGTCCTCCTCCTCCGACCACCACGTAGGAGATCTAATAACCGAACTAATCCACCGTCTGACACCAAACCCTAACCCTAACACAATCAAATATGCCACACGTATCTTAACCAGCCGTATGTCCCCTTCAATAACCCCAGATGAATCCTCAATTGCTTTATCAATCAAATCCCTTTTAGTTAAACAAGGTAAATTATCCGATGCTTTATCTTTTGCAGATCTCTATTCCAAATTACTATATGTATTGTAACTGATATGCATAAACTTGAGTGGAAGTGATATTAATTGGGATTTTCATTATTATCACAGCTTATTCTGATTCAGCGATTGCTTCTAATTCAGCTAAAGTATGAAACTTTATTCATTTTTGGTCAATACCCATTTGTTTTCTTGGATTGATTATTTGAGTTGATTGATTTTAAGGTTTTTTTTTTAAGGTTTGTGATATGTTTCTTGATCTGGGTTTATGTGTGAATTTGTTAAAGGGTTTTGTGATTTGAGTTGTTTTGAGTAAAGGGTATGTGTTATATTATGGTAATTGTTTTGAAAAGGTTTGGTTTTTTTGTTGCTAAGTTTCTCTTGTTTGAAAATTTTGTTGATGGTTTTTTTTTTTTTTTTTTTTTTTTTTTTAATTAAGGTTATCAATATGTTAGGCTATATGATAATGGTACAGTAATATCTGGTAATACTGTGTTCTTGTTTTCGTTGAGAAAAACGGCGATAATATGTTTGAGTTGAGTAGTGTTTGCAGTTTTCTAGTAATTTGTTCAATTTAGCTATAGGTTTGTTAATACGAATCATAAGATTTTTGTTATTTATAATAAAGGTTTAGTCTTTTGGGTTTAACAAGGTTAGGATGCAAAAAGTTTTAAACTTTGGTATTTTATTACTATTTCTTGTGGTGCAAAGCTAGTGAAAAACATAGGCTGCTGATCGTGTTGTTTACGGGCATTGATGTCGTTTTTGTGATATGGGAGTTGTTTGCAGGGGTTCCAGCAGATGGGAGATGTTTATTTAGGGCAATAGCGCATATGGTTTGCTTAAGAAATGGAGAAGAGGCTCCTGACGAGAATCGACAGAGAGAACTTGCTGATGAATTAAGAGCTCAAGTAATTTATTGTTTTCTTAATATTCATGGATCTTATGTGTTCATTTCCCTTCAGTGTGAACTGGGATGTGCAGGTTGTTGATGAGTTACTTGAGAGGCGAAAAGAGATTGAATGGTAAGTATCTTTGAATTATTCTTATAATAACTGTTGCAATTTGTCATAAAGTTATCGCATTCTTTGTATTTCTCAAGGTTTATCGAAGGAGACTTTGACGTATATGTCAAGAGGATCGAGAAACCTTATGTATGGGGTGGAGAACCTGAGCTATTAATGGCTTCTCATATTCTTAAGTAAGTTCTGCAGCCTATATGTCATCATTGTCCTTCCTCAATTTGTCACGCGTGTTGTCTTTTGATCAAATTTAGATGATTGTATGTATGCACATTGTTAAATACTTGTATAAATGTTTTTAAATTTCAATATCATATGATTGGACATAAGTGGCTTAAGCTGAAAATTTGTAGCAGGAGTTTCATAAGAACCGAATGGCAAGAACATCAGTGTTCCCCAATTCGTCGTACAGTCCACCTGATGATTCTAGTAGCCAAGAAGTGATCCTCTTGGCTGTGGAGAGATCAATGAAGAAACACACGGATAACCTTATGCGTTTTCTCGAAGGGCTTAGTTCACGCTTGTCACAATTGGAATTGTATTGCTACAATCTTGATAAATCAATTGGGGAGATGCGTTCTGATTTGACTCGTGATCATGGAGAGTCAGAGGTGAAGCTCAAGTTTCTGGAGAAGCATCTTCAAGAGGTGAGTTGCAAGAGACTTTATTTTTTATTTATGAGATGGTCAGGTTGGAAAGGTTAGACCGTTAGATAATGACCTCTGTCGGGTAAACCAAACCAAACCAGCCTTGTTGTAGCTGAACTGTAACAAGGCAATTTAGTTTGGTATACGCAAAAACATGAAAGGGCATGTGGACTCCATGCCTGTTGATAAAAATGTAATATAAATGGTTTGGTGTGACACTCCAAATACTAACCAAACAGGGTGTCTTGGTTTGGTAAATTTTCAAACCAGCCGCCTGACCTAGTATCAGCATGCCAACCATCCAAAAACGGCCAAGTTGTTTGGGTTGCGGGTTTGATCGGCTTTGGACAAACTATGAGCACCTCTGTGACTTGTAAAATTTGTCTAAAAATAAAATAATGATGTACATACTATGCTATCAAGAAACTAATGTATGTGGTTTTTATTTGAGTCGTGATTCTCAAGTGTGTTTGCTTGTTGAGCCATTTGCTGTGCTCCCTTTTTGGCTAAATCTTTTGGCTCTAAGTCTCTTAACGCATTTAACTCTTAGAAAAATAAAGATAACATAGTTTTGATCATTTATAGATGATGAGTCTGAACCTCTGGCTTTTCTCTTTTCACGGTGGAAGTGATTTTGATTGAATTTTTGTGGTATAATTGCTGCAGGTTCACAGGTCAGTGCAGATTTTGAGGGACAAACAGGAACTCGCTGATACCCAAAAGGAACTAGCGAAGCTTCAACTTGCCCAAAAAGATTCATCTTCGAGTCACAACTCACAGCAAAATGAGGAGCGGTCTTCAACACCTGATGCCAAAAAGAACGATTGTTCGGCCGATTCCACTGGTCAGCAATTAGCTCTTGCCCTTCCGAGTCAAGTGGCCCCACCTCCACCTGCAGCCCCCTAACAGCAAATGGTTCAGCTGATGAGTCATGATCCTCGAATAAGTCACTCTATTTGAGTTTATTTATTTTTTTAACAGAACAGAATATCAAATATATCGAATATAGATGGCTACGCTGGCAAAGCAATGTGTAGAGAATGATATAATTTTAAGACCAGATATGAAGCAAGTCGTTATTTCCCTTTCACATATTCTTTTGTCATCTGTGGAGTTGGAAGCTACTCTTTCCGGAAATAGTCAGGCATTCAGTGGCCTTGTTCTATCGGATCATTTATTTTCCTTTTTTTTGAGATCCATTCTTTCCGGCTTGTAACTTGAGTTTTCTCAATTTTTGCCATTATAATGCTAGAACCTAACTTGTAACTGTGTGTATATAGACGTACGTATAGATTGTTCATTCGAATACCAACCAGAGTAGCCCGAACTTTATACATCATATATGTACTATTTGTATCATTTGTTTTTTACCCTTTCGGTTTTATATAGCAGGTTATGCTCCTAGAAGCTGTGACACCCTGCTAAACTAGATTTTGGCCTAGTTTTGTCAAATTTGAGCTCCATTTTCTAGTAAGATAGGCGGGTTTATAACAAATCAAATGGGTTCTTTTAGTATTTTTGGGCAACTTTTGTATTTTTTGGGTAACTTGTCTATTTTTTGGGCAACTTGTGTATTTTTGGGCAACTTTTGTATTGAAAGCTACCAGCAGGAATGAGTCAACACACGCCCAAAAATACACAAGTTGCCCAAAAAAATATTTTATGGAATAAGTTCATTGCTGCTGTTAGCTTTAGCTGGTTCCTGCTGGTAGTGTTAATTGATGCTGACGTATTTTTGGGCAACTTTTGGTATTTTTTTGGGCAACTTGTGTATTTTTGGGCAACTTTTGTATTTTTTGGGTAACTTTTGTATTGAAAGCTACCAGCAGGATTTGTATTGAAAGCTACCAGCAGGAATGAGTCAACGCCCAAAAATACAAAAGTTGCCCAAAAAATACACAAGTTGCCCAAAAATACACAAGTTGCCCAAAAAATACAAAAAGTTGCCCAAAAATGAGTCATTCCTGCTGGTAATTTATGTAGCTCACTTTTTGTTTTGAGAAAATCTACTAAATGCAAAATAGTAAAAAAAATATAAAAACATAATTTCTCCTTGTAATTTATGTTTGATTTTTCCATCTGTTTTAAGGCATTAACAATGTTTATTGTATTACTATTTATAGAAAAAGTATGACATTCTTGAAAAACATGTTTATCGTACGCGAGGCGCACACTTTTGAAAAAAAAATAAAAAATTATTTATATACTACTTATAACACATAAAATACTAAAACAACATATAATATATATAAATATAGCACAAATCCATTTAAGTAGCAAAACAACATAAAATTCAAGTTAGAGCCTAATAATCACAAAAGATAATCAAAAGAAGGTTGCTTAAAGGTTGCTAGGTTAAAGTGCTAAACTAGAGCTCTATTCACTTCTAAGTGCTAAACTAGGAGCTATATTCACTTCTAAGTGCTAAACTATGAGCTCTATTCACTATCCTCATCATAATCAAATCCCAATTCTAAGTCCTCCCCCTCGTCTTCACTCATGCCAATATTCTCTTCCATTTCTTCATCTTCATCAATTAATTCACACGTATTACGAGATGGTACTCTAGGAGTACGGGAGGTGGAACAACCGACACCCGTTCCTTTAGAATGATGCAGTGTACTTGTTCTGGTCAAATAAGCCGGTTCAGATGCCCCGGAAGCCTTGTCCACCACTCTCCATGTCAAACCATCTTCCTCATCAAACACAACTTCCGCATTACCCTCATTCTCCTCATCCATAACACCGATGACCCACTCATTACTTTCATCAATTTCTTTTAAAAGGATAGGATCATCAGTTTCTTTTCTTTGAGAACGTTGTTGCAATGCACGATTACACTTCTTTGACTTCCTGTGATAAATCAGGAACCACTTTTGTTACCTCTTTTCCATCAGCTCCGGTTTCTTTAACTTCACCGGTTAGCGAATCGAGAATAGCGTCAGGATCACTAACAACCAACTTAAACGCCTGCAAGCATATAGAAGAAGAATGAGATATGTACTATAGCAATATCCGACAATGAGTCATGAATTTCCTCCATCTATTTCAGAACACTAACCTCAAAGGCATGCCCATACTTCCTATACAAAGGCCAGCCAACATGGATATACAGATCCTGCATTGCTTAAATAAAAACAGAAATAGTTAATAACTTAATATAAAAGAAACATATGAGGACACATAAGCAAGCCTGGTACATGGATTACATGACATCAAGATCCATACAAGAAAAATAGCAAAAGAAATTAAGCACTTCCCCAGCTAACACATACCCACAGTAGTCATGTTAAATTTTAAGTACAACAGACATAAACCTATATAAACAGATATAACACCACTTTGATACTCACACAGTCAATATAACCTGTGGGCTGAAAAACATAACTTTCGTTTCCCAATACCCTGAGGGCTAAAAAGAGAACCTGTGCTTAAAATATACTCCACCATAAAAAATGAGTTGTGGGCAGAAGCAGAGATAACTATAACAATGACCATTGAAGTACTTGAGAACAGTTGGTACCCATCTAGCACTACTACACTAGTAGTTTTCCTCACCTTTGGATTAGATGCTAAAAGCACATAATTAAGCAAGTTATATCTTAAACAATGATGCAGAAAGTGAGTTATTTGAACCCTTATGTCTCCAAGTGTTATGACTATGATCCTTTACCAACATCACCATACGACTCTATTCTGCTATACATATAATCATATATGATATATCTCGCCTATGCAGCCTTTGCTGCTCAACTTGAGGATTTTTGGCCAAAACTTTCCGCATATCAGCCACAATGTTCTGTTCTAATAACATAAGCCAATATTTTAGGGAGTGCATGAAACAAAACAATTGAGAATATTGCTATTCACAGGGTTGATAAACTACTCACATTAATTTTGTTGACATCTACGTGGCTGATAGTGAGATGAGTCTTGATGCGCCAATGTGTTTTTTGGGTCAGATTTCTCACCACATTGACTGTGAATTTATGGTTCGGGATGTGAATCGCCTCACGGTCATCACCTCTTATTATTGTTGGGGACCACCAACCCACATACTGAAACACGCAACAAAATATATGAATTAGATCACCTAAGAAAGAAATAGACAATGGCAGGTTGGGTAACTGTTCAGAATGGTTTGTGCCTCATAATGCGTTATTTTTAATAAGTTTTAGGTTCGAGTGAGCCGACCAGCAATTTTTGTTCCATTTTCTATATACTACAAGTAACTAATGAACTGTATATAATTAAAATACTATATTAACAAGAAATTTATCTATTATCTTAATAAGGCGATTTAAGATGTTATAGGCAATTTAATACACTTCAGACCACTCCAGAGTCTAAACCCGTTCTGTTCTTGAGGATTACCAGTTTGGCTTGTTTGATTACTATATAGCTCATTTCTAAGTAAAAGGGACAAAACTACTACCTAAGGTGTAACTATTATGCTACTTAAGGTCAGCAGCCTTCTATCTAGACGCTGCACAGAGTTAGAAAGACCATGAATCACACACTTGCGTAACTGTCTTGAACACAACCTTAAAGAAAGCTGCTTATTACTCTTCTTTTAGATTAAAATAACGGAGCAACCGAGCAAGAACATAAGGATCTACAAATGCAGTGATGCAACTAAATCTTTTAGTTTATTCTTTAAGTATAGAAGAAAAGCATACCTCAACTGTACCAGAGACTTCATACCCATCGATTTTTGTTTGAATCCATTCACTTAGTACGAACGGCCTTGTTGCATGGATCATTACACTTGACAGGAAATTTGTAAATATCTGTGCGGAAATTATGTTTGAAAACCATTATTCGCAATAGAAGTCTTAAGTGAAAATAAACAAGAAGTCTTTACGTATAATGAGGAAGTACCTCACGGCCTGCAAGTGTAAGAAATACAGTACCAACAGCTCCAGCTGTGACCCATTTTTGAGTAGAGAAACCCAGCAACTCCATGAATAATGAAATAGATGCAACCCACACTGCAGAATAAACAGCTTTTCCAGCAAATTCATAACCCATCTGTAAGTCAAAAGAACTTAAAAGTCATTTAGTAGTACTTATCATACCATCATAATAAAAGCAACAATAAACAATTGGTTGAAAACGAAGGGTTTTTGTATGGATTGGGTCGGGTTGACCCACAAAATTATCTCGCTAAATTTTTATTTTTTATACTACACGTTTAACTCGCTAGAGATAAAAACTAGCCTGAATCAATCCATTTATAAAGTGGGTCAAAATTATCACATATGGTGAAAACTATAGAGTATGACTACATGTAAAATCGAATAAAAGAAAATATTGATAGGACATGGGACATAATTTATGCTGAGACCACAACAGTTTACCCCTTCCAGCTACATATATATGCTTACATATATACATACATACATACATATAATATCTATGTGTACATCCATATATACTTTCCAAAGAATTTAGATATGCTAGAGTCATAGATACATACAGATCTTGCATCGCTAGGTTCCTTTTTCTCCACAAAGAATTTCTGTGTTTGTTGTATCAAGCTGCAAAAACAAACACACAGGATCGTCTAAACATCTAGTGATGACAAGACAAAAAAAGAAAAACCTTCCCAAGCATATGAACAAATATCTGGTAATAGTAATACTATAGCTTCTTTCAACTTCTATAATGATGTTACTTTTACCTGCATATAAGGACAGTACCACCCCATAGCAACAGCGGTTGGATGTATTTGTGTTGTGTGTGTTGTTTTGGATTTTTTTGTGAGTGCAGTTTGTGTTTTTTTTGTTTGTGTATGATTTGTTATGCGTGAGAGTGATAGGGATTTATTTTTGTTTTGATTGAGAGCTAGATCTAAATCCATCGAGTTGTGGTCTTATGTTAATAACAAGTTTCTAATTTTAATGCACGTAAAATGACCAATATATCCTTTTGTTCATGTATTTGTTGCCCAAAATTCAAAAGTTGCCCAAAATACAATACATCCCTTATACATCGTATCAACAGTTGTATATATACTTTGGTCGGTGACGTGGCGTCCTGTGGTCCGTCGGATCAGTTGCCCTGGGCTAAGGGGGGAATTTTCTGTGAGCGGGCTAGATACTCTTAGCACTTGGGCAATCGGGCTATTTTTAGTAATTATCCCATATATATATATATATATAACGTCTTAGCACATTGGCTAATCGATATCTCAAACATACTTCATCTTCCTTCATATTCATAATAATAATATAGCACATTGGCTATAATTGTCATCACATATATATATATATATATATATATATATATATATATATATTCTTGATGACTTATTCATTTTTTTTTTCACATTTTTTTTCAACACTTTTCTCCTTCGTACATCACATCTCCCCCACACTTCGCATAAGCATACACCACAAAAACACAAAATATGAAGCGGGCCCTCTTCATCTTTGTCGGAATGGCACACACAACTGACAAAATGTGGCTAACTAATAATCATCAAAAACAATCCAACATTCCAAGCAACTAGCAACCAACCGTTTAGACTTTGACAAGGGGAAGGCTAAGGTTTAAAGTGTAAAATATTTTTGTATTTTTCTGGATGTAACAAAAATGAAAAGATTGGCTCGGAGGGTGTTCTAAGGGTATCTAGCGCTAAAAATGAGCGCTAACAAATGGGTCCATATGGGTGGTTAACTAACCGATGTAGCTAGCTAATATATCATTAGATGTAAAATGGAAGGCCATTTGGTTTAATTCCTAAGGGTGCCTCTTTGTCATACGAATACACTTATATCACAGGAGGTGATCTCACTGCGGTCTGGTAATGATTTGCATGTACAAGTTCTAGAATAAATAAAATCACCGGCACACTCATAGCAAAAAGATTCAAGCATAAAAGATATATGCTATATGAAATAGGCTCAAACCCTCACATATTTAATGGAATGGGCTATAAATGCGCTAGCAAATGTTATCGATCCTAAAAACGGATTGCAGTGTCAATCGGGACACATCTCGAATTTTTTAAAATTTACCGATTTCACTAGTGGGATAATCTAGTTATTCTAATATATTAACCTATATGCGTGAAAACACTAGAAGTTAAGGGCAAACAAGTATACAAAATTTTAAAAAATTGGCCCAAAAATATTAAAATTTATAAACTAGTTTCGTTTTCCACTATTTTAGTCTCCCCCCACACTTAAGTTACGCATTATATTCAATGTGAAAAATAAACTTCAAAGCATGAAAAAGTAGGGAAAATTAAGATAAGAAAAGACCGAGAGAAACGAAACTTCACGGGCTTAAGAAATCGCGATCGAACTCCATATGATAAGATGTTAAGTACGCGAGATCAATCGATTTCTCTTCCAATCAAACATGTCCAATCAAGAGAATAATGCCACAATCATCCAATCTCTAAGAGCTTATTAAATCTGCAAAAATAAACTAAACTACAAAAACACGTAAAATTCTAAAACTCACTTTCGTAGGCATCACGGTTGCATTTAGCGTATGCAACAAGCCTTTTAAACCCCTCGGTGGCCCGAGTGGACGAGTTAATTCTCGTGAGGGTTTTCAGTGAACATATCCCCAAAGTTCAAAATATTTTTATATTAAAAATAAGTACTTATTTATTTACGACGTACTAAATTAACAAGAGTAAATAGTATAAACTAAAACAAATGATCAATACACGAAGTAATAAATATAATCAAGATACAAGTAAATATTGAAAAGAGTAAATAAAACAACATAAAAAGAAAATATCACAACTACAACAATACGCATAAACACACTGAGCAAAGGTGAATAATACAACAACACGATGCAACAATGTAAAACATAAGTGTACAACACTACATACATAATAGAGAAAAAAAATGAACAAAAACATACTCATTATATAACAACATGCAACATTTGGGAATAAAATACAATATAAAAAATACATAGACACAATACACAAAATTCCAAGAAAACAAAAGGCACCCCTACAATACTGTGTAACCTAATCAATACAATAAAACAGCTTGGATTCTCCAACTATATACTACAGTAGTAATTAAATAGACTAGATAGTAAACCTAAATACAAAATTACGAGTAACACATTTTTTTTTTATTATTATTATTTTTTTATTTTTTTATTTTAATAAACAGTAAAGGAAAAACAAATAAATTATTATTTTTTTTTCTACAGTAAACAATAAACAAATAAAAAAATTTATTTTTTTATATTTTTTTTCTTGTGAACAGTAAACGAAAATAAATAAACAGTTTTTTATTTTTTATTTTTTTTATTTTTTTATTTTTTAACGAGACAGTTTTTTCTTTTTTAAAAAAAAAATTTTTTTGGTGAACAGTAACCGGAAAATAAATAAAAAAAAAAAAAAATTCTACAGTAATGGCGGTTCAAGTGTGAACCGTCGGTTTGGATTGGTTCAAAATTTATCGAGAGGTTGAACCGGGCGGTTCGGATTTTGAACCGTCGGTTGGGAATTGACTGGGTTTACCGAGAGTTTGAACCGGGCTGTTCGGATTTTGAACCGTCGGTTCGGACTGTCAAAAAGTTTTACCGAAAGTTGAACTGGTCCGGTTCAATTTTGAACCGTCGGTTTGCAGAATTTTTTTTTTTTTTTTTTTTTTTTTTTCTTTTAAACCTTTTTTTTTTTACATTGAATATAAAATAGTAGACCAAGCCAAAAACACAAATGATACTCGTATGAGGGGGTTGGCAATGGATGTAGTGCTGCATACCATACCACACTCCTCAACCAATCTCCTTATGCCACCTCATTCACTTACTTTTTCATACCACACTCCCTTATTTCATTGGCAATGCCATACCACACTTTATTATTTTTTTTAAAAAAAAACTATAATTCCATTAAAATTTAGATACTACAAATTTAAATATTAAAACATTAAAACCTACAAATTAAAACATTAAATCCTTCAAATTAAAACATTAAAACATTAAATCCTACAAACTACACGGCCAACCGTATTTTGCGCATAACTCGCGTTTTCTGCCGATGACGAACTCTTTAAAAACCGGGTCCGGGATATTCTCGTGCGGATCCATAACGAACTTCATGTCGCGATTGTAGACCTCCCCGTCAAGAAACTTGAAATACTCTTCGTCCTTTTTCTTTTGAACCTCCAATTGCGCCTTCAATAAACTTTGTTTTTCGGATGTGTAATTTTCCAATGTATCACGCACCGAACTTCGATCAGAAGATTCAACGTTCTTTTTTTTTCTCCCTTTCGATTGACGGGATGACGCAGGGTTATCGTTAAGGTTCGGTAAGTCACAGTCCAACTCGTTAACGTTTGTTGGCGTTGGAACGTTACTTGACTCGGACGACTTTCTTTTCTTGCTTGATCCCTCGGATTCTTGAGCGATGCCCGGTTGTTCTAGCCACTTTGGTTGTTGTTTCACAATGTGCCAAGCTTTGTGGTGCGTAAACGGTTTCTTATAATGTTTTTCATAATCCAATAAAGCTCTCTCAAAAATTTGTAGATCGTTACACCCGCTTTGGTTGATACGCACCTACATATATAAACGAAATGTATGTAAATGTATTTAAATGTATATACACTGTAATGTACATTGTAAAATGGTCTATATCAAAAATGAAATGGTCTAAATACACTATACTATATACACTGTTTTCATTAATGGGCTATGCATCATCATCAAAAACGAAATGGCTGTATCAAATTGCATGTATCATCATCAAATTGCAAAAATTATAAAACTTAAATTATGAATTATACCGCTTGGTGGTAGTAACCATTGAACGCAACGATAGCCGTATTCATAACCCCCCACTTCGAATAAACTTGATCTTTCGTGCGTGCGGTTCCCGGTATTAAGCTTTGAAAATGCTTGAGAACTCGCTTCCAAAATCCGTCCTTTGTTTGTCGATCTCCCACTTCTTTGTCGGTTGAAATTTTAATCCAACATCCTTTCGAGCCGACTCTTGTTGTAATACCTGAAATTCAGATAATTTGTAAAAAGACCAAATTACCCTGAAATTATAAAACCTAAATAAATAAGCTATAAAATTCTGAAACAATTCCAAACTTCTGAAAACGAACTATATATGAAACGAATTAATTTCTGGGACAACATTATATTATTTTGAATGTCCAAAAATTATAAACTCACATATACATATACATATAATCCGAAATTAATTAATTAAATCAAATATATTTATAAAATCATTTAATTAGGATATACATCAAAATAAATTAGGAAAATATTACAAAATACAATCCTAATTCTTATCAAATGCTATGGGCCGAAAAATCTGAGATATCTCCCCCCTCTAAGTCGGTCCTATACCTATTATTTACCAAACCCATTTGTTTTATTTTTTTTTTAGAACCGAAACCTTAAAACCTAAAGTGTCGACAAACCAAAAAAAATCCCTCATCCCTCCATTCGACTTCTGGACCTAAACCAATAATTTTATGGTTTTCTTTGGAGTCTTAAGGAGCCAAGAAAAATAAGAGTTGTAATTCAGGGAGCTTGGTTTGATCGTGAGAAGTGTTGGTTCATTTTATTCCATCCGAGAGGTATTAATTCCTTTTGACTTATTCCTACGTTCTAAAAATTATCCAGTATTTTTATAGTGATCTACATGTTGAATATGACCTAAGAAAAATAAATAACACGAATCATGCATGTTTATATAGGCGTACGAAATTAAAAGGGTTAAAATACACTTAATTTGTAAATCATGCTATATGAATTTTCTGAGGTGCAACCATAATTTTTATATGTTCTTTGACATTAATATGAACTAATAAAAATAGCCATATGAATTTTAGAAGCCTGGATAAATTGATGTAAATTGTTGTTTAAATCGGATTATATAAATAATTAAGAAAAATTAGGAAAAACCCTATTCCGAATTAGGGTTAGGGTTGATCTTGGGTAATCTGATGTTAATTAATGTTATAATGATTTCATAATTATTGCATGATGATTTGATAAGATTAGGGCTTGATTTGGAATTTAAAAGTGTAATCGATTTGAATATTAAATTGTAAGGACCTGTTTTGCCAATTTTGGAACTTGTAGGGTATTTTTATAATGTTATATACATCTGTAGGAATGTGGGAAAAATATTACTTTGGGGTCCTAAGAGTAAGTATTGCAAGGTAATGAATTAATTGTATTTAAAAGGGTTGTTTTATAATTAATTAAAATAGAGGGACTAAAAGTGTAAATTCTGTATTCTTGATATTTTTCTGAGTAAATACTGATATTAAAAGTGTAATGTAAAATTTTGAGGATTTATGGGTCTAATATGTAATTGTTAATGAATTATGCAATGTAGGGTTTGTTTTGTAAATTATATATAACTAAAGGGGTATAAACTGTAAACTGTGAAAACTTAAGAGACTAAAATGTCATTCTGAATATAGTGTGTATTAAATCAGTAACTTAAAGTGTTTTCATGATTAAACCTTTGAATTAGATGAATTTGCAATTGAAACCCAAAACTATGTAAACTTGTCGTAATTACTCTTAAACTTTTGTAACTTGATAAAATGTACCTTACTTCCATAATAATCGTAATAAGGACTTAACCTAATCTGTGATATTATTAACTTACTAATAATGGAAATATAACTAAAGACCCTTTGGACTTCTGTCTTCTACTCCTTAGGTTCGAGGAAGGAGTAATCTAATCCCTGTCAGCTTTTAGCTTTGTGTCCTTGCATTCGTAATAAGGTACAGATATTCTGTCCTCTTTCAGTAAGGGTGTTCATTTCCTTTTTCTTTCAGTTCTCATTTTCCTTATTAGGATTCCCTATACCATTGCTATGTTCCCTGCTGTTTGTGAACCTTTCGTGTGAACTTTTGTTTTGTGAACCTTCATGAACCTTGTGTTTGATCTCTTGTTCTGAACCCTGATTTGTGAACCTCGTTTTGAATCTAAATTTAGTATACTTGTTATAAAACTAAATTGATCTTTGATATAAACCTTAATCTGTTAAATCCTTATTTAAACCTAATTGATTTTGAACCGTTCTTAGACTACATATGAAACGTTTTGGGGATAAACTACTTTTAAATAAGTAATATCACTTTTAATGAAAGTTACTAAAAGTTTTGGAAGACCATTTTGAAGAAAACTATTTTGAAAGATCAGTTGTTATGAAAACCATTTTTTGAAGGATTGTTTAAATGGACTTTTAAATAGAAACCTTTAGAGATAAACTGTTGATATGAAACTTTGATTATAAACTTTTGTTATACTCTTTTGAACCATATGATATAGTTCTTTTAATCTGAACTTAAACTTTGATATAAAACTTAACCTGATAAAGTCTAAGTTGAACCTATGATATATAATCCTGAACTGGTTGACACGAACCTTTGCCATGTACCCTTAGGATATGACCTTTTGATTATTTGATGGTACGTTTGACCTTTGACCTACAGTTGATATTACGAGCCAATCACTAGGCATGAGGGTTTCATGTCCATGTCATTGACGCACCTCTGACATGTCTCTAAGGCAGGTGAGTGATGACCTGTTCCGTCCCTTATTTATTATTTGCTATGGCCAATATAATTATGATCATTGATTTGTCTGTGGGGCGTATGGGTGCACTCTAGATTTGACCTGTTATCTGTATATGTTATGTTATATGTTTATTGTTATATTTATCTGGTGACTGATGGTGTGTGCGATACACGTCTTTCACATATCTGGTAGCTAGCTACTCTATTTGATGACAATTGCGATGATATGATATGGCTTGTTTCTGGGCTCGTGATAGATTTCTGTTTTCTTTATCTATTGAACCTCATGAATTTTCCCTATTACTTGTTCCTTTTCTTTTCCTTAGTCTTATTCCTTATTTATTCCTGACATCGCATTTCTACATCTTGAGTTATCGGTATGACCTGTATTCTTGGTCTTCTTGATTCTACTATCTATTATTGTTTGTTACCATTATATCTGTTCACTGAGCTCTCGTAGCTCAGCCGCATTTCTTTTCCTGCGGCAGGTTTTAGTAGGAAGCTGGGAATGATTGGAGAGTGTACTTTTGGATTTAGAAGATTGAATAGCTATGTTGGACTTAGAATTGGACCGAAGATAATATATTTTAGAAATAGTGTTTTGGAAGCTCTTTTTGTAACCTTGTAGATTTAGTATTTCGTTTGTTCTCCTTTGAGATTTTTGTATTAATGGAAATGTATGCTTGGTTTTGTTCTGATGTGAATCCATTGTTGTGATATCTTTACCCTTGTCGGGTTGGGGTGTTACAATTTATGGTATCAGAGCGACAGGCTGCGATTCATAATACATTTACCCTTGACCTGTGATGTAACACCCCAACCCGACAAGGGCAAATATGTCACAAATACATGGTTTCATATCAGATACAAGCATTCAAGAAATAAAATAGCAGAAGCCTTAACATTAAAATTCAAAGGAAAATAAGTCAACACGACTTATATCAAGTGCAAGACAGAAATAACGAAGTACAAAACAGAATCCAAAATGCCCAAACAATGGCATAACAGAAATAATATCCAAATGGTCACACTAGAATGACAAGGTCTAAACTTCACACAAGTTGCTCTCATCCCAAGCTAAAACCCAGCTCCTAGCTTAAATGTACCTGCCGCAGGAAAAGAAATGCGGCTGAGCTACGAGAGCTCAGTGAACAGATATAACGGAAACAAAACAGTAGTAACGGAATAATAAAGTAAGAGAATAATACCAAGAGTCAGGAAAATGAATACAAGAGTTATGCAGACATACCAGGAATTAAGAATGGTTACAATAGGAGATGTAAATGAAACCAGAACCCACCAAAATCCCAAGTTAAATCAAGTCAGGTCAAATATCAGGTCAAGTGTCAGGTCATAAGGTTACAAGGTTACAGGGAAACAGAAATCCACTACGAGCCCAGAAACAAATATCACAACAAGTCCAGTAATCAAGGTGTACGGAGGGGAGACCTCGGTACAAAATACAAGGTGAGGGGCTACCTCTCAGGGTTGGAGTTGCAAGCTCCCAAGATGTGAAAGACGTGTATCGCACACACCATCAGTCACCAAGTATAACAAGTAAACAAGTCAAGTCAAGTCTAGGATGCATCCATACGCCCCAGGTGGCCAAGTCTACCTCTACGTAACAAGTCAAGTATCAAGTCAGGGACGGGATAGGACATCTCTCTCCTACCCTAGAGTCAAGTCATCGGTGCATCAATGACAAGGACATGAACACCTCATGCCTGGTGGGTGGCTCGTAATATCAAACTGTGGGTCAAGGTCAAGTATCAAGTGTCAAGTGTCAAGTCTCAGGTATCAAGTATCAGGTGTCAAGTATCAGGGTTCATATCAGGATTCATATCAGGGTTCAATATCATAAGTGTCAAAATCCTTAAATACCGTTTTCCATAAAAGTATTCTTTAAAAGGTTTCATAAAAGAGGTCATTTGAAAATGGTTTCTGTAAAGATAATCTTACCAATAGTTTCTTAAAATATTTTCATAATTTATCAAAAAGGTTTTCTCAATCCAGTTATACTATCAGGTATATCAAGGTTCAAGTCCAGGTTCATGGCAAGGTTCATATCAAGGTTCATGACAAGGTTCAAAACAAAGGTTCAAGTCAGAAGACAAAGCAAGGGTTCAAAGCAAGGTTCAAGAACAAGTACAACAGGTCAAGGTTCACAATACAAGGGATACATAGCGAGGGTTCGGGAAATCTTAAACGAATCAATAAAATAAATCAAGAGACGAAGGCCCATTACTGAAAAGGGCAGAATATCCGTACCTTATTCCAAAGCAAACACAAACTCAGAAATGGATAACACAGAGTGGATCAGGACCTCTCTTTCTTCACACCTAGAGGGGTAGACAAGAATTACAAACCCTTCCATCATGTATAATTTACAAGATAAGTCCTCCAAATTAATACTTTTACATCTTTGGTTCCTTTACTTATGTTTCCATCTTTTGTTTATTAATAGTTACATATTAGGTCCTTTAATTATCAAGATGACACACAACCCCTTTTAATATGATTTATTACTCGAATCATCCTCAAGTTTCATGATTTACCATTTATAACCTTTAGTTTTGGAAAATAACAATTTACAACCTTTTACATGTCTTAACAGTTTTTAAGTATCATCTGGACCCGTTTTACATAATTTATAAACCATATTAAACCTTCGAAATAAAATCTATAAAAATTTACAGACATTCCCTAGGGTCTTAAGTATTTCATGTAATTTTTCCATATTTTATTAAGTTGTCTAGGTACGAACTAAAAATCCTTTTCCCCAACCTGTTCCAGAACCGGATCAATTAAAAACACCCGACCATTATCCATCTGCTTACCCAGTCTAGAAAATTTATAAAATTCTACAAAAATTCCAGTAATTATCTAACATGTGGTATATTACTCAGTTCAAAGGAAATGTCCTAATTCTTTATGGTTTTAAAATGATAAATGAAAAACCCGGACTGTTTTCCCAGACTTCACAAATCCGATCAGACACATAATTTCACAAAAATCAAAAAGATGCCTTACAGGCCTCTAAAAATTACAAACTAAATTTCTCCAGGTAGCTATTTCATTAACTACAATCTAGACTCCATAAAAATCAAAATATACGTTCACATCATTAATCTACAGCCGCTTAAAGTCGAATCAAATCTTAGGTCAGTAGCAGTTTTTATATAATACGTACTTACTTAGGGTTTTATTCATCCCGTTCATTTATTCTTTACACCAAACGATTTTGGTTGAGTCCATAGCACATTTAGATCAGTTCATATCAGTATAGAACATATTCAAATCGAATATTTACCACAGAAAATTTCAGTCGATCCATATATTAGGGTTTTAGGGTTTTCTAGATTGTATGATTTTATGTGACATGTTCTTCTTTTCATGAATCAAATAGAACACAAATAGGTGAACAAGGATTGAACAAGGAGATACCATACCCTCGTAGAACACACGAGGAATCAAGTACACGATACAATCACCCACGATCCTCTCTTTTTCCTCTCTTTGGGTCGATCGACAGAAACAAGAAGAACAAGGCAAAATTGGTTAGGGTTTTAGCTACAAAACAATTCACATGGATTTGAGGCATGAAGAACATGTTACCTTAAGATGTATGACACAAGAATGGAGCAAAATTAAGCCTCCTTTTGTGTGTGTTGGGTCTCGACAGCAGCAGGAGAAAAGACAGCAGAAAGTTTGGTTTTAGGGTTTCTTGTGGAGCCTTTTGAAGATCGGTATCTTTTGTGGAGGGTCAAAAGGATATGGCTAACTTATAGGAAGTTGAGCCGAGATTTTGGAGGAGGGAGGGAGCAAGAATCGGCCCACAATGAAGACCAAATCAATTTCTATAATCTTTTGATAATTTCCTTATTTCCTTTGGTATTATCCTCACATAAATACTTTTTAAGACAAGGTAAATAAAATACTTATACCATTCGGCCCATATGACATTGTAATGTGTTATAAACATTTTTGGTGGCTTGTACAACATTTACTTGGTGCATCATAATTATTTCATAACATGTATGGTTGAGTTTCATAGGTTTTGTACTTTATTTGTGAGTTATATAGACTTTAATTAAAATTTTAAGTTATGAGGGCATTTTGGTCTTTTTACACGTTTTAGATTTTAGGGTTTTACAACTCTTCCCCTCTAACAGAAAAATTTCGTCCTTGAAATTTGCAAGGAATCAGAAATGAAAGAGAACGGAAAACAAACAAGGACATACCAGACGCGCGATCAGTCCGGTCACCAGAAAGCATAAAGACACGACCGGTATGAGGAGCAGGAGGAGGAGGATCAAGAAATTTCTCAAGTGCTGACGTGGTTTGCTTAGGACAATTTCTCACTTGATGCTCAGAAGAACCACATCCGAAACAAGCACCAGACGTCGTACGACAAGCTCCAGTATGGTTTTTTCCCACAAGAACCACAAACAGGTAGGGAGGTAGAGTGCTCAGATGATTTCCTCCGCGAGTTTGACCCAGTCGCCCGATCTTGCTGATAGCCTCTAGAAGAATGATCTCTCCACTGCCGTTGGTTGTTGTTGCTCTCCGGACGCTCACTACCCTGCTTAGAAGCTGACCTCGAATCCCGACCTCTCTGATAAGAATCCCGGTCCTGGTGACTCCTCGGCTCATGCCCTTGGTCCTGACGACCCTGACCCCGGAAATCCACACGGTTACCGTCCCTGTCCCGCTTATTAGAACCCCCGTCCGCATGTAACAACTCAATGTTGCGGGCAGCATCCGCAACAGCAGCCACATCCTCGTGCTCAAAGTTCACGATACGGTCTAATACCCATGTCTTTAATGCCCACTTAAAATGACGTGCCTGACGATGTGCATCCCCAGCAACCTCTGGCCCCACAAAACTGGCCAAACGTAAGAACCTCTGCATAAACTCACCCGACGACTCATGGTCCCCCTGACGAATCGTCCCATACTCCCTCTCATACTTCTGCTGCTCCGATAATGGAATATACTGCCTATAGAACACCTCAATGAAATCCGCCCAAGAACAGGTCTCCGCATAATCACCTCCCTTAGCTTGAACAAGAGCAGTCCACCAATTAAGAGCGTCACCCTCCAGCTTGAATGTAGCCAAACGAGTTTTAAACTCGTCAGCACATCCGAGAACCCTGAACAACTTTTTGACATGGGTGATCCAGTCCTCTGCCTCATGGGGAGTGGCAGTGGACTTGAAAGAGAGAGGCTTGAGCTTATTAAACCTCTCAATCCAAACGTGGATACCAACGGGTTGAGCAGCGGGTGGAGCAGTGGGTGGAGCATCGCCACCACCACCACCAGAAGAACTTGCACCATTTCGGATGTTGTTGGTGACGTCGGTCACCACCTGAGCAGTAAGGTTAGGGAGGACGTTTTTCAAAGCCTCAGCAATCATGGCCTCGAAATTTGGAGCATCATACTCGTTAAAGCGCGTGTTCACCATCTGAACGATCACAAAAAGGATTAGCAACTCAGATAGAATATGACAGAGCAGATCAAGAATATATGACAGAGCAAAACAGGAAAAGAGTGCGCGAAAGGAAACCTAATGTCTACCCAATCCTCACAGGTCACGAGCCTAAGCTCTAAGGGTTTCGGATGCCTATGCTCTGATACCATAAATTGTAACACCCCAACCCGACAAGGGCAAAGATGTCACAAATACATGGTTTCATATCAGATACAAGCATTCAAGAAATAAAATAGCGGAAGCCTTAACATTAAAATTCAAAGGAAAATAAGTCAACACGACTTATATCAAGTGCAAGACAGAAATAACGAAGTACAAAACAGAATCCAAAATGCCCAAACAATGGCATAACAGAAATAATATCCAAATGCTCACACTAGAATGACAAGGTCTAAACTTCACACAAGTTGCTCTCATCCCAAGCTAAAACCCAGCTCCTAGCTTAAATGTACCTGCCGCAGGAAAAGAAATGCGGCTGAGCTACGAGAGCTCAGTGAACAGATATAACGGAAACAAAGCAGTAGTAACGGAATAATAAAGTAAGAGAAATAATACCAAGAGTCAGGAAAATGAATACAAGAGTTATGCAGACATACCAGGAATTAAGAATGGTTACAATAGGAGATGTAAATGAAACCAGAACCCACCAAAATCCCAAGTTAAATCAAGTCAGATCAAATATCAGGTCAAGTGTCAGGTCATAAGGTTACAAGGTTACAGGGAAACAAAAATCCACTACGAGCCCAGAAACAAATATCACAACAAGTCCAGTAATCAAGGTGTACGGAGGGGAGACCTCGGTACAAAATACAAGGTGAGGGGCTACCTCTCAGGGTTGGAGTTGCAAGCTCCCAAGATGTGAAAGACGTGTATCGCACACACCATCAGTCACCAAGTATAACAAGTAAACAAGTCAAGTCAAGTCTAGGATGCATCCATATGCCCCAGGTGGCCAAGTCTACCTCTACGTAACAAGTCAAGTATCAAGTCAGGGACGGGATAGGACATCTCTCTCCTACCCTAGAGTCAAGTCATCGGTGCATCAATGACAAGGACATGAACACCTCATGCCTGGTGGGTGGCTCGTAATATCAAACTGTGGGTCAAGGTCAAGTATCAAGTGTCAAGTGTCAAGTCTCAGGTATCAAGTATCAGGTGTCAAGTATCAGGGTTCATATCAGGATTCATATCAGGGTTCAATATCATAAGTGTCAAAATCCTTAAATACCATTTTCCATAAAAGTATTCTTTAAAAGGTTTCATAAAAGAGGTCATTTGAAAATGGTTTCTGTAAAGATAATCTTAACAATAGTTTCTTAAAACATTTTCATAATTTATCAAAAAGGTTTTCTCAATCCAGTTATACTATCAAGTATATCAAGGTTCAAGTCCAGGTTCATGGCAAGGTTCATATCAAGGTTCATGACAATGTTCAAAACAAAGGTTCAAGTCAGAAGACAAAGCAAGGGTTCAAAGCAAGGTTCAAGAACAAGTACAACAGGTCAAGGTTCACAATACAAGGGATACATAGCGAGGGTTCGGGAAATCTTAAACGAATCAATAAAATAAATCAAGAGACGAAGGCCCATTACTGAAAAGGGCAGAATATCCGTACCTTATTCCAAAGCAAACACAAACTCAGAAATGGATAACACAGAGTGGATCAGGACCTCTCTTTCTTCACACCTAGAGGGGTAGACAAGAATTACAAACCCTTCCATCATGTATAATTTACAAGATAAGTCCTCCAAATTAATACTTTTACATCTTTGGTTCCTTTACTTATGTTTCCATCTTTTGTTTATTAATAGTTACATATTAGGTCCTTTAATTATCAAGATGACACACAACCCCTTTTAATATGATTTATTACTCGAATCATCCTCAAGTTTCATGATTTACCATTTATAACCTTTAGTTTTGGAAAATAACAATTTACAACCTTTTACATGTCTTAACAGTTTTTAAGTATCATCTGGACCCGTTTTACATAATTTATAAACCATATTAAACCTTCGAAATAAAATCTATAAAAATTTACAGACATTCCCTAGGGTCTTAAGTATTTCATGTAATTTTTCCAGATTTTATTAAGTTGTCTAGGTACGAACTAAAAACCCTTTTCCCCAACCTGCTCCAGAACCGGATCAATTAAAAACACCCGACCATTATCCATCTTCTTACCCAGTCTAGAAAATTTATAAAATTCTACAAAAATTCCAGTAATTAGCTAACATGTGTTGTATTACTCAGTTCAAAGGAAATGTCCTAATTCTTTATGGTTTTAAAATGATAAATGAAAAACCCGGACTGTTTTCCCAGACTTCACAAATCCGATCAGACACATAATTTCACAAAAATCAAAAAGATGCCTTACAGGCCACTAAAAATTACAAACTAAATTTCTCCAGGTAGCTATTTCATTAACTACAATCTAGACTCCATAAAAATCAAAATATACGTTCACATCATTAATCTACAGCCGCTTAAAATCGAATCAAATCTTAGGTCAGTAGCAGTTTTTATATAATACGTACATACTTAGGGTTTTATTCATCCCGTTCATTTATTCTTTACACCAAACGATTTTGGTTGAGTCCATAGCACATTTAGATCAGTTCATATCAGTATAGAACATATTCAAATCGAATATTTACCACAGAAAATTTCAGTCGATCCATATATTAGGGTTTTAGGGTTTTCTAGATTGTATGATTTTATGTGACATGTTCTTCTTTTCATGAATCAAATAGAACACAAATAGGTGAACAAGGATTGAACAAGGAGATACCATACCCTCGTAGAACACACGAGGAATCAAGTACACGATACAATCACCCACGATCCTCTCTTTTTCCTCTCTTTGGGTCGATCGACAGAAACAAGAAGAACAAGGCAAAATTGGTTAGGGTTTTTGCTACAAAACAATTCACATGGATTTGAGGCATGAAGAATGGAGCAAAATTAAGCCTCCTTTTGTGTGTGTTGGGTCTCGACAGCAGCAGGAGAAAAGACAGCAGAAAGTTTGGTTTTAGGGTGTTTTGTGGAGCCTTTTGAAGATCGGTATCTTTTGTGGAGGGTCAAAAGGATATGGCTAACTTATAGGAAGTTGAGCCGAGATTTTGGAGGAGGGAGGGAGCAAGAATCGGCCCACAATGAAGACCAAATCAATTTCTATAATCTTTTGATAATTTCCTTATTTCCTTTGATATTATCCTCACATAAATACTTTTTAAGACAAGGTAAATAAAATACTTATACCATTCGGCCCATATGACATTGTAATGTGTTATAAACATTTTTGGTGGCTTGTACAACATTTACTTGGTGCATCATAATTATTTCATAACATGTATGGTTGAGTTTCATAGGTTTTGTACTTTATTTGTGAGTTATATAGACTTTAATTAAATTTTTAAGTTATGAGGGCATTTTGGTCTTTTTACACGTTTTAGATTTTAGGGTTTTACATGTGAAATCTGGACCACTAAGTTTCCACTGTAGGTGCTCGTAGGACAACCTTTGAGAAATTGCTTTAGGATTTCCCTATAGGAACTTAATTCCTGACCAGTGAGGAATGGGTAGACTATAAGTCATATGTTTAAGTAGCATTGCTTCCGCATTACTCTGATTCGTGCCTTTGCCTTTAGCTAAGCCTTATAAGAACTTTTGTTTTAGAAGCTAGAAAGCTTGCAACCTAAGTTTAGTAACCAAGTAAGTTTGAAATTCCTCGAGAACTACATGGATACCTTGCACCATTTAAATTTCACTTCCTGATTTTAGTCTCCATTTCCAATTTGTTTTATAAATAGTTTGATACTTTTCCGACCATCCAGATGGTCATTCAACCATAATGTGTTTGACACATTCTACGAGTTCATTACTCATGTCGGATATGAAGTGTATCATCTGATACTACTCAGTTCTGCGTGATCCATTACCACTCCTATGAGAATCCTAACAATTATCACTATTGGTTAGATCCTGTTGATATCTGATATCACTTTGGAAATAGAAAGCTTATGCTTTGCACCACCTAAGATTTGAACCTATTAACTTGAAGGCATTAAGAATAGCACAATAATTACCTGACACTATTCGATCCTTATCTTCAGATTTTACCCTGACCCCTGATCCTTTCGTCAATCACCTCGATACCTCTTCGGTCATTCTGAGAACCTCCATGGCGATGACGTATTTAATATATTTTGTTAATTATCTCTTGCTTTTGATAAGTATCGATGAATCTTCCGACATTATTTGATTTCGTTTCACCCATTCCTGTCTCTATGAGAAGTCTTGTGGTGTGTAACCACGAGTATGAGAATGTTTCCCTCTCACTTTGAACGATAAGTTTTGCTACGCTGATTGTCTTTCTTCGGATAGTTAACTTCGATTTCATTCCTGCAAGGAATTGGTTAATTGATCACTCTAATACCGACAACTACCCTTCTATGCCTCACCTTTGGCGTTTGAAACAATTTTGAACTCCCTACTACGATTACCAATTGCCAAACCCTTTGCTATCACTATGACTCTGGAGACTCGTGCATTGCTTTCGCGGATATGAAGTTTTCCTAGAAACCATTTCGTACGCTAATGAATGAACCTTATCTTGAGAGTTATTTGGCACCTTGAGTTTTCTAAATATGATTCCTGGTTGAACCACCAAGTTTTTCTGCCGGAGTGTGAAGTAGGATGAGACATGAGACCGAGAGAGTGTCTAGCCACCAAGCAAAGATGTCTTTCAAAGGTGTACGGGATCATACCAGTTGATTTGAGCAACCAGGAAGAGCAGTAACCGAAGACCAGGAAGTGAGTTTACCTAAGTGTGTTTACTGGGCGTATTTTAGTTTCGTTCGCGATAAAGAAGAATGATGACTTGAGATAGTTGAACCGTATTACTGTTAGAAACCGATATTCCTCCACCCTGAGACGATTATGTGTTTGTTAAATTTTAGAGCGTGAAGTTTCTTTACGAGGGATAAATTAATTTTAGTTTTGAAATCGCCTTCCGAATCCATAAACGACTGTTATGACGGTTAGTAACGCTAATAGTATTAGCTAAATCTCTGACTGCTTATAAGATTGGTAATTAAGTTTTCTCGTGATTACTGGGACAAATGGTCATTGTATGACTTAATAGTGCGTTCGAAAACGAGGAAGAGCATGAGAATCATGTTGCACTTTGTTAGGAAACCCGTCGATCATTGTGCAGTCTGAGAGATTGATATTTGTTGAGCCAACTAGAAACATACCAGAAAAATCATTTCGCTGCCTGACCTGGAGTTGACAACAACGGCGGCTACACTGAAGAGTGAAGACATTCCTTACAAGGTAGAAGTGTTGGCGATACAGAAGAAGAAATTTGGTCAAGATGGCATACCTGGAGCTGATGAAGACATGCAGTCAAATTTTCCTATTCATCTTGGTTGTACTAAGATGAGTTGAGAGCGGAAGCAGACTGGATGAGGAATTCACATTACTCCATCACATTTCAAGAAGAACTGCAGAAAGCTCGAAGAACCAAACACAAGTTCCAATTTTGGTTTCACTTCCCGATTGATGGACCGATAAAGACAGATTAACCGAACTTGGAGAGATTGGATGTGTTAAATGAACGGGTTTTTGGAAAAGACCCTTTATGGTTGGGGGAATTAATTCTATGAAGGCCGAAGTTCTTGGCGACTAACTTTCACTCCGTTGACTTACTTAAGTTTCGTAATAAGATCCTCTAATGAGTTAAGTTCCTAGAAGCATTCCTGTTCATGTTCATTTTTTTCGTATGTTCGGTGATGACTTTGTTTTGAGAGGTTTTGGCAAATGATGGATGATTTGATACTTATAATGAAGTACCAAATTCTGATAGGCATTCTGGGACTTTCGTTAACTCTTTCTAGTGATTCGTTCTCCACTTAGTTAGGGTATTTAACTTTGATAACCTCTGAGACCGTAGGAAGACTAGGTGGAATAAGATAAGTTAGTTTGTTCACGACTTGGAAATCAAGTATGACCAGCATGAGGGCATATTTATATGATGCCAGTATTATGACGTCTAGCCAACGTGATAATACTTACATCATATAACGTGCACTCGTTGTGGGCATCGGATATTTCGAGAAGTGCCTTAGAACTTTAGAAGTTCTGATAACTGTTTGAGATTATCTGCATTAGTGAGACCTTAAGTTCATCCAAAATGTACGCGTAATCTACTTTCACCGTTAGGTAAATCGACACATCCGGATTCTCGTCGAGCATTCTGCTGACCTCTAAGAATTTTCGGTAATAATCTTAGGTCCTGTTATAGAACTTCTGCCAATTGATGTTATCGGTAATCTATTCCATACGTTCTACTCTGACTTGTCAAATCAAATCCTGGGGATGACCCATCCGTCAAAATCCCACGTATTTCCTACGTCTTTTTCGAGAAGATCCGATTATCATCCGTTACGTTCGATATATCTTTCTTTCGATTTGGATTCGGTATGAATTGCCTTTTGAGGAAACCGAAGTCTTAACCTATAATATAGAGTCATAAGAACCAAGTTTTCATATTCCTGTCCACAGTCAGTTGTGTTTCCATCTCGTTTCACGTCAATTTTCGAGGACGAAAATTTTTTTTAGAGGGGAAGAAGTTGTAATACCTGAAATTCAGATAACTTGTAAAAAGACCAAATTACCCCTGAAATTATAAAACCTAAATAAATAAGCTATAAAATTCTGAAACAATTCCAAACTTCTGAAAACGAACTATATATGAAACGAATTAATTTCTGGGACAACATTATATTATTTTGAATGTCCAAAAATTATAAACTCACATATACATATACATATAATCCGAAATTAATTAATTAAATCAAATATATTTATAAAATCATTTAATTAGGATATACATCAAAATAAATTAGGAAAATATTACAAAATACAATCCTAATTCTTATCAAATGCTATGGGCCGAAAAATCTGAGATATCTCCCCCCTCTAAGTCGGTCCTATACATATTATTTACCAAACCCATTTGTTTTATTTTTTTTTTAGAACCGAAACCTTAAAACCTAAAGTGTCGAAAAACCAAAAAAAATCCCTCATCCCTCCATTCGACTTCTGGACCTAAACCAATAATTTTCTGGTGTTCTTTGGAGTCTTAAGGAGCCAAGAAAAATAAGAGTTGTAATTTAGGGAGCTTGGTTTGATCGTGAGAAGTGTTGGTTCGTTTTATTCCATCCGAGAGGTATTAATTCCTTTCGACTTATTCCTACGTTCTAAAAATTATCCAGTATTTTTCTAGTGATCTACATGTCGAATATGACCTACGAAAAATAAATAACACGAATCATGCATGTTTATATAGGCGTACGAAATTAAAAGGGTTAAAATACACTTAATTTGTAAATCATGCTATATGAATTTTCTGAGGTGCAACCATAATTTTTATAGTTTCTTTGACATTAATATGAACTAATAAAAATAGCCACATGAATTTTAGAAGCCTGGATAAATTGATGTAAATTGTTGTTTAAATCGGATTATATAAATAATTAAGAAAAATTAGGAAAAACCCTATTCCGAATTAGGGTTAGGGTTGATCTTGGGTAATCTGATGTTAATTAATGTTATAATGATTGCATAATTATTGCATGATGATTTGATAAGATTAGAGCTTGATTTGGAATTTAAAAGTGTAATCGATTTGAATATTAAATTGTAAGGACCTGTTTTGCCAATTTTGGAACTTGTAGGGTATTTTTATAATGTTATATACATCTGTAGGAATGTGGGAAAAATATTACTTTGGGGTCCTAAGAGTAAGTATTGCAAGGTAATGAATTAATTGTATTTAAAAGGGTTGTTTTATAATTAATTAAAATAGAGGGGCTAAAAGTGTAAATTCTGGATTCTTGATATTTTTCTGAGTAAATACTGATATTAAAAGTGTAATGTAAAATTTTGAGGATTTATGGGTCTAATATGTAATTGTTAATGAATTATGCAATGTAGGGTTTGTTTTGTAAATTATATATAACTAAAGGGGTATAAACTGTAAACTGTGAAAACTTAAGAGACTAAAATGTCATTCTGAATATAGTGTGTATTAAATCAGTAACTTAAAGTGTTTTCATGATTAAACCTTTGAATTAGATGAATTTGCAATTGAAACCCTAAACTATGTAAACTTATCGTAATTACTCTTAAACTTTTGTAACTTGATAAAATGTACCTTACTTCCATAATAATCTTAATAAGGACTTAACCTAATCTGTGATATTATTAACTTACTAATAATGGAAATATAACTAAAGACCCTTTGGACTTCTGTCTTCTACTCCTTAGGTTCGAGGAAGGAGTAATCTAATCCCTGTCAGCTTTTAGCTTTGTGTCCTTGCATTCGTAATAAGGTACAGATATTCTGTCCTCTTTCAGTAAGGGTGTTCATTTCCTTTTTCTTTCAGTTCTCATTTTCCTTATTAGGATTCCCTATACCATTGCTATGTTCCCTGCTGTTTGTGAACCTTTCGTGTGAACTTTTGTTTTGTGAACCTTCATGAACCTTGTGTTTGATCTCTTGTTCTGAACCCTGATTTGTGAACTTCGTTTTGAATCTAAATTTAGTATACTTGTTATAAAACTAAATTGATCTTTGATATAAACCTTAATCTGTTAAATCCTTATTTAAACCTAATTGATTTTGAACCGTTCTTAGACTACATATGAAACGTTTTGGGGATAAACTACTTTTAAATAAGTAATATCACTTTTAATGAAAGTTACTAAAAGTTTTGGAAGACCATTTTGAAGAAAACTATTTTGAAAGATCAGTTGTTATGAAAACCATTTTTTGAAGGATTGTTTAAATGGACTTTTAAATAGAAACCTTTAGAGATAAACTGTTGATATGAAACTTTGATTATGAACTTTTGTTATACTCTTTTGAACCATATGATATAGTTCTTTTAATCTGAACTTAAACTTTGATATAAAACTTAACCTGATAAAGTCTAAGTTGAACCTATGATATATAATCCTGAACTGGTTGACATGAACCTTTGCCATGTACCCTTAGGATATGACCTTTTGATTATTTGATAGTACGTTTGACCTTTGACCTATAGTTGATATTACGAGCCAATCACTAGGCATGAGGGTTTCATGTCCATGTCATTGACGCACCTCTGACATGACTCTAGGGCAGGAGAGTGATGACCTGTTCCGTCCCTTATTTATTATTTGCTATGGCCAATATAATTATGATCATTGATTTGTCTGTGGGGCGTATGGGTGCACTCTAGATTTGACCTGTTATCTGTATATGTTATGTTATAAGTTTATTGTTATATTTATCTGGTGACTGATGGTGTGTGCGATACACGTCTTTCACATATCTGGTAGCTAGCTACTCTATTTGATGACAATTGCGATGATATGATATGGCTTGTTTCTGGGCTCGTGATAGATTTTGTTTTCTTTATCTATTGAACCTCATGAATTTTCCCTATTACTTGTTCCTTTTCTTTTCCTTAGTCTTATTCCTTATTTATTCCTGACATCGCATTTCTACATCTTGAGTTATCGGTATGACCTGTATTCTTGGTCTTCTTGATTCTACTATCTATTATTGTTTGTTACCATTATATCTGTTCACTGAGCTCTCGTAGCTCAGCCGCATTTCTTTTCGTGCGGCAGGTTTTAGTAGGAAGCTGGGAATGATTGGAGAGTGTACTTTTGGATTTAGAAGATTGAATAGCTATGCTGGACTTAGAATTGGACCGTAGATAATATATTTTAGAAATAGTGTTTTGGAAGCTCTCTTTTGTAACCTTGTAGATTTAGTATTTCGTTTGTTCTCCTTTGAGATTTTTGTATTAATGGAAATGTATGCTTGGTTTTGTTCTGATGTGAATCCATTGTTGTAATATCTTTACCCTTGTCGGGTTGGGGTGTTACACTTGTACTTTCTTGAACTTTTTCTCTTTTGGGTCGGTCGGAAATTTGAACGCTTTAACAAAAGTAGACCATGCCGGATGTATGCCATCGGTTAGATAGTACCCACGCTTATACATCCGACCGTGCACAAAAAATGGGCACTTAGGTGCCGTACCATTACGCTCGGTGAGGAATAGCGGAGATTGCATCAAAACATTAATATCATTGTTTGAACCCGGCGGTCCAAAGAACGTGTGCCATATCCACAAATCATGAGACGCCGCTGCCTTCATCATAATCGTGGGGTATTGATGATCACCCCTTTTATATTGACCCCTCAATTCATTTGGACACTGCCTCCAAACGAAATGTGTACAATCTAGGCTCCCGATCATACCGGGAATGTGATGTCTCTGTTCGTGCGCCTCGTACAAACGTGCAACATCATGACTTGTTGGCCTACGTAGAAAATCTCGACCGTATAACTCAACAATAGCGTCACAAAAAAATTGAAGGCATTCACGTGAGGTTCTTTGTGCCATTTCTAAATACTCGTCGTAATCATCAGGTGGATTACCGGTTGCGAGTTGTCTAATGGCAGACGTACATTTTTGTATGGGTGTGAAACCTTTTTTCAAACTAGCATCATAACTCTCTTGAAAATACTCGTATCTAGACTCAAGATCATGTGTGATTTTTAAAAATAAAGCTTTAGGCATACGATACCTATCTTCAAAAAATTCTTCATCGAATTTCGGTTCGTCACAAAAATAATCACGATGCAATCTTTCTGAAGCGTTGATCCGATTTCGGTTTACTACTTTGCGTGACCTCGCCGTATCGACTTCCTCATCTTCCTCGATCGCGTTTGCAAAAACCTCGAGACTACTATCGTTGGACCATTCAAACGGTTCATCTAACAATACAGTCGAACCAATTTTTTTAGCCATATAGAGTGAGTTTTTGTAATATTTAGTGTATTTTTTTGGATGTGTGAAAATGGTTTTTTTTAATTGTTGGAGTGAGTTTTTTGGATGTGTAATATATAGTGTATTTTTTTTGTAAATGTGGTAGGTATGAAATTGAAAATGAGGTAGGTATGAAATTGAGTTAACTAGATATTTTGTAATAAATGTGCTACGTATGAAAATAAAAATAACCGTTGAGATACTGTCAAATAGTCCATACCACATGCTACATACTTTACCACATTGATCATACCTTATCCCATACCACTACCTCGGCGGTGGTGTTGAGGTGTGGTATGGGCTCATACCTTGCCCCATACCACTACCACTGCCAACCCCCTGAATACAACGAATGGCACATTGTTTTGACTAGTTTTTGCCTTGGTGCCACAATTATCTTTTATTTATTTTTGTTTTTTTTTCTTGACAAAATTTTTTATATATTACACTCTCTATTTCACTACCTTTTATTTTTTATATATTCTTGACAAAATTTTTCTTGACTACTATTACGAATTTCTATCTAATGAAGGTTTTATCTTTTATCGCTACAATACGACAAGCATCGTCCATTACACTCTCTATTTCACTACCTGTTGGGAATTATCACAAGACAAGAGAAGACTTAATGGAAGACCAGAATTAAGTCTGGTGGACTACAGAATTAAGTCTGCTAGTATTGTTAGTTAAGTCTGGTCAAAGTTAAGTCTGGTCGGTTTAGTGTTAAGTCTGGTAAAGTAAATGTAAAGTTAAGTCTGTTTGACTTTAGTCATTAAGTCTGGTCATGATATTATAGAAGTCGGTTAGCTATAAGTTAGGAAAGGAGATAAACTTATCTTTGGAGAAGATACGTTTATCCTTCAGCAAGTTTTGTATCTAGGGTTTCCTTGGTGTATAAAAGGAACCCTAACACATTAGTTTAGAGATAACGACGAAGATTGTAATTCATTAAACAATTAGTAATACAAAGTTAGTTATTGTTTTATTGTGTTCTTCATAGTTGATTGTTTAGATTCCGCATAAACATTCAATTCGTGTTTGTGTCTCACTTAGATTGATTTGATTTATTCAAGTCGTCTACTAAGTTGTTAAGGCTACTTAGAGATCCATAATTCGTGTGGACCAACAAGTGGTATCAGAGCCTAAAGAGACTCTGAGTTTGAAGAAACACAACAACCAAACCCTAAATTCATTCACCTAAACCCTGCAACATGTCTGGCTTAGAAAATCCCAGTAAGAATGATGATTTCTCAGTTCACAACAGTGATGATGAAAAATCAGTCCATGATGAAGAAAAACCTGAAGCAAGCACATCTAAACAACCACAACCCATCTCTGCAACAACAACCATATCCAACATAAAACTCCTAATCCTAAAAAGAGAAGAATATGACATCTGGGCTATGGAGATGGAACATTATCTGGAGTATATTGACAGCGAAGTCTGGAAGGTCATACAGAATGGAAATTCGAAGAAAAGGATTTCACAAGGAACAGATGGAGTAATTAGGGTATTACCACCAGTATCTGCTGAAGAGATACGGGCTGTTGAAAAGGAGAAGAAGGCCAAGACTATGCTGCTAATGGCAATTCCCAAAGAACATCTGAGAAGGTTTCATGGCATGAATGATGCCAAGGAAATCTGGGAGGCTATCAAAAAAAGATTTGGAGGAAATGCTAACTCCAAGAAGATGAAGAAGGCTGTTCTTAAACAGGAATTCGAAGCTTTTACTGTATCTAGTTCAGAAGGGTTGGAAAAAACTTATGATAGGTTTCAACATCTTCTATCACAATTGGAGGTTCATGGTGCAGCTGTTTCAGAAGAAGATGCAAACCAGAAGTTTCTTAGAGCATTACCAAAAGAATGGTCAAGTGTGACATTGACCATGAGGATGAATGGTGAAATTGACACCATCACTACTGATGACCTGTACAACAACCTCAAGGTGTTTGAACAGGAAATCCAAGGAAAAGCATCTTCAAATTCTACAAATGTTGCTTTTGTTTCTCAAAGCAAGAGCAGCACTAACAAGGTTAAGTCTGGCAGCGTTAATTCTGGTGGTTATGGAACTTCTCCTAGCAGCATGAGAAAAGAGAGAGATGTTCCAGCAGGCTTTGCTGATGAAGTGATTCACTCACTTCTTGCTCAGGAACCAGAAGATCAAGATTTCATCAGTGAGGATTTTGAGCAGATTAATGATGTTGAAGTTGAAGAAATGGATATCAAATGGCAAATTGCCATGATTGCTTTCAGGGTTAAGAAGTTTTACAAGCAGACTGGGAGGAACATTAAGCTTGATGGGAAGTTACCAGTGGGATACAATAGAAGGACTATTGAGTGCTACAATTGTCACAAGCATGGTCACTTTGCCAGAAATTGCACAGAAAAGGTGACTACTGATTGGAAAAAAGAAGAAGGGTTCTGACTCTCAAGATGATGATAAGATGGGGAAGAATCAGATGAGCTTGATGACATTGGAAGCTGGAGCTGTGAATTGGGATGAACACACACCTGAGGATGAAGAGCCAAATCATGCACTTATGGCTATTGGGTCCAGTAATGAGGTATCTTTGTGCTCAAAATTATGCATTCATTCATATAATCATCTTAAAGCTTTGTGTGATGAGCAGTTAACACAAATAGGTGATCAGGAAGCAAAAATTCTTGCTTATACTAAAGCTGTTAAAACTTTAGAAGCACAAATAGATCATTATCAAAACAAACAAGCTTCCTTAAACGAAAAACTCACCTTTCAAGCTAATGAGATATATGAAAAAGATGAAAAACTTAAGAGATATAGGAAAGCAGGTTTAAAAGCTGTTAAGGAAAGAGATGAATTGCAAAAGAAATTAGATAAATGGACTCATTCTGCTAAGTGTCAGGATAAGATAATTGCATCTAGTATGAGCTCTACAAGTAAGATTGGCTTAGGTTATGGAATACAGTCAGATAGTGAAGTCCTAAGCTATGAGGAAGAGATGGACAGATCTGTGTTCAAATGTAGGAAAGAGGATTCTATTGGTAAACCTGTGTACAATAGGTTTGTTAAATCTGATGACTTTAAAGGGGTGCCACCTCCATTAAGTGGAGATTACACTCCTCTACCAAAGAAAGACCTAGATGACTCCTTGTTTGTATATGGTAAAAAGGGTCCTATCTATCCTGAGACAGGCAACTCAGACAAATCTAGTGAATACTCCACTTGTCAAACCAATGACAGTGAAGGATCTACTAGAGATGTCTCTGAGCAGTCTGATTCAGAATCAGAGAGTGCACCTAAAAATGTTTCTGAGTCAAAATCAGTCAAAAATAGTGAACCCAAACCTCATACAGATAAACCTAGTTGTGATTCTCACATAAAAACTCCTAGGAAGTCTGTTAGAAATCAAGAGTCACCAAAGACTGATAGAATGAGAAGAGAGTACAATGGAAACCACAATTTTGGTCCTAAAAGATGCTTTGTGTGTGGTAGTCTAAGTCATTTGATTAGGGACTGTGATTTTCATGAGGTTAGGATGAAAAGAGAGGCTGAACTAAGAAAGAATAAGAATGTTAATGCTGGCCACATGAATGATAAACCAGTTTGGAATAATGCTAACAGGATTAATCATGCTAATAAGTTTGTGACTAGACCAGCACCATTTAATTCTGGTGTGTCTAATGTTAATTCTGGTTGGTCATCTGTTAGTTCTGGTAGACCAAATTTTAATTCTGGTAGACCAAATGTTAGTTCTGTTGGTCAAAATGGTAATTATGTGAGGCCAAGTGTTAATTCTGGGTGGTTTAATCATTCTAGACCCAGACAACCAGTAAATAGACCACAGGTGAATTCATATAATCAGAGAAACAATTTTTATAAACCTCATTCACCTGTGAGAAGTCCTTTTGTTAATAATACAGCACAAGTTTCAAGTTCAAATGCTGTAAGGGAAAATGGGGAATCTGTTGTTAAGACCCCAGCATATTGGTCTTGGGATCCTTTTAAGAACACACTTACCTATGAATCCAAGACCAAAGGTGGATCAAGCTCATATAAGACCTATAAATATGTTGATCCACAGGGCAGATCCAAGTCTTCACAGGCTTGGGTCTTAAAGAGAAACTAATTTCTCTACTTTTGTGCAGGAACATCCATTGAAGAACATAGAATACAAAGGAATATTTGATAGTGGGTGCTCTGGGCACATGACTGGTAACAAGAATCATCTGAAGGATTTTCAAGAATTCCAAGGAGGTTCTGTTACCTTTGGAGGAAGTAAAGGACAGATAACTGGTAAAGGTAGAATTGTTGTAGGCAATTTAGAATTTGACAATGTATCTTTTGTAAAAGAACTAGGGCAGTTTAACCTTTTCTCAATATCACAAATTTGTGATAAGCAGCATAAGGTGCTTTTTAGTGAAACTGAATGTTTTGTATTGACTTCGGACTTTAAGATGTCTGATGAAAGTCAGATCCTTCTTAAAGTTCCTAGACAATACAACATGTACAGTTTTGATATGAAAGCACCTGAAGTTGCAAAAGGTTCTGCCTGTTTGCTTGCAAAAGCTACATTAGATGAATCTAAATTGTGGCATAAAAGGTTAGGTCATGTTAATTTCAAGAATATGAATAAACTTGTGAAGGGTAATTTAGTTAGAGGATTACCTTCCAAGGTTTTTAGGAATGACCATGCCTGTGTAGCTTGTAATAAGGGCAAACAGCATAGAGCTTCTTGTAAGGCTAAGTTGGATAGGATTGTCACTGAGCCTTTGCATACCTTACACATGGATCTGTTTGGCCCTACATCTGTTAGAAGTATCAACCATGCTAGCTATTGCCTTGTCATTACTGATGACTACACCAGATATTGTTGGGTATTCTTTATGTCCACAAAAGATGAAACCCCTGATTTAATTCAAAGGTTCATTAGGCAGATAGAAAACCTACTAAATCACAAAGTTAAGATCATTAGGAGTGACAATGGCACAAAATTTAAAAATAGGAGCATGATTGAGTTTTGTGGTGAAAAAGGAATTAAGCAACAATATAGCAATGCTAGAACTCCACAGCAGAATGGAGTTGCTGAGAGAATGAACAGGACCCTGATTGAGGCAGCTAGAACCATGTTAGCAGACTCACTCTTACCTACAACCTTTTGGGCTGAAGCAGTAGCAACTGCTTGCTACATATTCAATAGGGTTAGAGTGACCAAGCCTCAGAATAAAACACCTTATGAGCTTATTTTTGGCCATAAACCAGTTGTTAGCTATATAAGGCCTTTTGGGTGCCATGTGACCATTCTTGATACCTTGAGTGTGCTTGGAAAATTTGAAGGAAAATCTGATGAAGGGTTTCTAGTTGGGTATTCACTGAATAGTAAGGCCTTTAGGGTTTACAATTTAGTAACCAAGAAAGTAGAAGAAAATCTGCATGTTAATTTTCTTAAGGAAAAACCCAATGTGAAGGGACTAGGTCATAGATGGATGTTTGATCTTGATTATTTAACTGATTCTATGAACTATATTCCTGTCTCCAAGGAGAATCAAGCTAACCCTGATGCAGGTTCCATAGAAGTGCCTAACAATGCAGGTACTCAAGATGCAAGCACTACTGATCAAGGCAAAGAAATTGAGGAGCTTATTGTGATTCCTACCACAGAAGTCAACCATGTTGCTGCTAATGAAGGAACAAAGAAATCTTCTACAAAAAGGAAGGAAACTGTGATCAAGCCTCAACCAAAAGAAAAAGAGGGTTCTCCTACAAATGTTTCAGAAGAAATCTTATCCTTCAGTGAAGAAATGAATGCTTTGGCTGACAAGTATCTTGGGAAGAAGGCTACCAGCACTAATTCAGTTAATTCTGGTAGTGCCTTGATTAATTCTGGTGGAGAAAAGGCTACCAGAACTAACCCTGTTAAGTCTGGTAGTGATGTTGTTAATTCTGCTCAACCTGAGTCTACTCCAAATGCTGATTTTGATGAGTCTGAGATGCCTGAACTTGAGGTCTTTGATAAACCAGATGAAGGCATTTTTTATGGGGCTTCTTATGATGAAGAAGGGGTAGTTACTGACTTCAACAACCTACCCACATAAGTGAATGTAAGTCCAGCTCCAACACTCAGAATTCACAAAGTTCATCCCAAAAGTCAGATAATTGGTGATCCTCAATCAGTTTTTCAAACCAGAAGTAAAGTGCAAAAGATTCCTACATCTCATGCACTCATCAGTCTTATTAAGAAGCAGCAAAGGGTCAACCACAAGGATCAACAACATTGCTTGTTTGCTTGTTTCCTTTCTCAAAAGGAACCCACCAACGTCTCTGAAGCACTTGAAGATGAGAGTTGGGTGGAAGCAATGCAAGAGGAGTTGTTGCAGTTCAAATTGCAGAAAGTTTGGGTTCTTGTAGATCTACCAAGTGGAGCTAAGGTGATTGGCACAAAGTGGGTCTTCAGGAACAAAAGGGATGAAAGAGGAGTAGTTGTTAGGAACAAGGCAAGATTGGTAGCACAAGGGTATAGACAAGAGGAGGGGATAGATTATGATGAGGTCTTTGCTCCTGTAGCCAGGATTGAGGCTATTAGGTTATTTTTAGCTTATGCATCATATATGGGATTCATAGTCTATCAGATGGATGTGAAGAGTGCCTTTCTGTATGGCACTATTGAGGAAGAAGTATATGTTCATCAACCTCCTGGCTTTGTTGATCCAGCAGAACCCAAGAAAGTGTACAAAGTCATCAAAGCTTTATATGGTCTCCATCAAGCTCCCAGAGCTTGGTATGCAACTCTCTCCAACTTCCTTGAAGAGCATGGGTATAAAAGAGGTGTAATTGACAAGACCTTGTTCATCAAGAGAAACAAGAAGGATATCATCTTAGTTCAGGTTTATGTGGATGATATTATATTTGGTTCTACTAAAAGGTCTTGGTGTGAGGAGTTTGAAGCATTAATGAAAGGGAGGTTTCAGATGAGTTCTATGGGTGAACTCACATTTTTCTTAGGACTGCAAGTGAAACAAAAAGCAAATGGACTCTTTATCTCTCAAGACAAGTATGTTGCAGAGATCTTGAAGAAGTTTGAATTTACTACTGTGAAGACTGCAGTCACTCCCATGGAGAACAAGGTGCCTTTGACAAAGGATGAAGATGCTGCTGATGTAGATGTGCATCTTTACAGATCAATGATAGGTTCTCTAATGTATCTTACTGCTTCTAGACCTGACATTATGTATGCAGTCTGTGTTTGTTCACGTTTTCAGGTTAACCCAAAGACTTCACATCTTCATGTTGTGAAGAGAATCTTTAGATACCTAAAGGGTAAACCCAATTTGGGCCTTTGGTATCCTAGAGAGTCATCTTTTGACCTGGAAGCCTATTCAGATAGTGATTATGCAGGTGCAAGCCTTGATAGGAAATCCACAACTGGAGGTTGTCAATTCCTTGGAAGAAGATTAATCTCTTGGCAATGCAAGAAGTAGACCATTGTAGCTACATCAACAACTGAAGCTGAGTATGTAGCAGCTGCCAATTGCTGTGGACAGGTCTTGTGGATTTAGAATCAAATGCTGGATTATGGTTTGAACTTTATGAACACTATAATTCACATAGATAATGAGAGCACTATCTGTATAGTTAAGAACCCTGTTTATCACTCTAAAACTAAGCACATAGAAATCAGGCATCACTTTATTAGGGATTGCTATGAAAAGAAGCTAATTAGAGTGGAGAAAATACACACAGATTTCAATGTTGCAGACCTCTTAACTAAACCGTTTGATGGCCCTAGGTTTAATTACTTAGTGGTTAGCATTGGTATGATGAACCCATAGCTGGACTTAAGGGAGGTTGGACTTAAGGGGAGGCCAATATGTAAAGTTTGTATACTTACCAGCACTTAGATTTTTTTAATTCTGGTAGTTTTAAATTTTAAGTCTGGTAGTATTAGAATTTAATTAGCATAGCTGTTATTGAGGGGAGGCTTTTTGTTATCCATTAACCATTATTTGTTTAGTTTGTATATTTTGGTTAACTTTGTTTTGCAGTAGTAAGATTTTATTGTTGCTAGTATAATTGGGGCACAATAGTATCAAAGAAACATGGAGCTTTCATTCATTCATAATGGTTGCATTCTCAGATGCAACTTACAAAAACAAGACAAAAGCCTATACATATTCATCAGACCCAAACATCTACATCAACAACCCAGACTACTACTCTATCTTCCTCTTTCCTTTCCCTTTGTAGTCAGGCATAGTTTTGTGGACTCCTCTGCCACCAATGGCATCAGATACTTGCTTGCAAGGGAGTCCCAGCACTACTGTTCTTGGCTTTGGATTTTGCTTCTTCTCAGGCACAGGGATCATTCTCACTGATGATGCAGCCTTTTCAAACTCCTTTGTGAGTAAGACTGATAGCACTTGGAGATCGTCATCATCAGATGATTCAGAAGAGGAGGATGAATCATCCACATATGGTGGAAGTTCATCTGTTGAAGGTTCATCAGAAGAGGTTGTTTCAACCTTTTTCTTTGAATTTTTGTTTCTTGAGGTTGAAGTGTAGTTTGGTGGAAAGTATCCTTTCCATCCTCCAGAAGATGAGTCCGAAGAAGAATCGGACAAAATCTCTAAAATGTTTGTTGGGGAAGGATTCATTGTGATTGGGTGTATGCTTAAAGTTTGTGAAGTGTGTGATGAAGTTATGTTGAAGATTTGGGGTATTTTATAGAGCCAATGGAGGCTTAAGGGAATTAAATGCTCGGTTGGTTTAGGAATAAATTCCTTGCAGACATAACTTAATTATCGTATTTATGGTACTTTTAGAGAATTGACCAAAAATTTTTATACCTTTTTCACTTACTTATAGTAATTAGTTAAAAAAAAATGAAAAAAATGTTTTTTTTTGGTAGCTTACATTTAAGGGGAGGATAATGTATAGTTTGTATATTTAAATTTTTCGAGTAGCTTTAAGTTTTAAATCTGGTAGTTAATTTCTTTGAATTTTCTTGTAACTTTGCTTGTTTCTATGTTTTTCTTGGTGTGGAGACTAAAATTTGCAGAAAGTATGTGGATTGGTGATGATGTGAAGCCTTGCTAACGATCTCAGTAAGTGGTTGTGTGCAAACTTGGTTAAGTCTGGTGAGTCCATGATTAAATTTGGTTGACCAACTTTAAGTCTGGTAGTGTTAATTGTAATTAATTTATTACCGTTAGGTCTGGTCAGTCAAATAAAGAATTTTTATCTTATTCAAATTTGACCGTTGATATCTTTGAGACAAGAGGTATATATGGATAAGATTTAATTCATTTTTCATCTTTATCCATTATTTACTTCTCATTTTTAAAATCTTTATATCCGGCCAAGATTTACTCTATTTTCTACTACCAGCACAAACCCTAGTTTTAATTGTCAACCAGCACTTAGTTATTCTCTCATCTATGGCTTCACTAAAGTTTGTTGACAAGCACAATCAAGTCGGTTTCTTGAAGAAACCACACCAAAGTGACGGCTTTGCGTAAATAGTAGACTTCTTGAAAGGTTCTAATCTTCGGTACGCGTTAACTCATAATCCTACTATATATGCATCTCTTGTTAGGCAATTTTGGGGATCTGTGACCTATAAAACCCTTGCTGATGGTACACCACAGTTAAGGGTAACCATTGACTCTCATGACTTTACCATTACTGAAGCCTCCATTAGGAGTAGTCTCCAATTGGGTGATGCTTCAGGGGAATACATATTGTCTAATGATGATCTTTTTGAGGGTATGCGCACTATAGGATATCCCACTGATGGTACATTTACTTTTTGGAAAAGCCATTTTACACCACAGTGGAGATTTTAATACATCATTTGCTCCATTGCCTAAGTCCCAAGAGTGGAGGATGGGATCAGTTTGGAAGCAACATTGCTTCTGCATTGGTCTGTCTTGCACTTGGAAGGAAATTTAATTTTTCAAAAATGATTTTTGATGGCATGGTTGCAAATGTCAAAAATGCAAAACATAAGTTTTTAATGTACCCAAGATTTTTGCAAATGATTTTCAATTTTGAACCTGAAGATAAATTGCAGATATATATAAGTGTGGCCTTTACAACCAAAATTTTTGCAAATATGAAAAGAGGTTTTGATGGGGCCCATTGGCCTTTATTGCCTGCTATGCTTCCTGGTTCCACTAACATTGCAGGTACATCTCATGTTGAACCACCAACCAATGTGGAGCAAGCTCAGGCACAACCAAGGTCACCATCACCACAACCAAGATCACCAACACCACAACCAAGTCCATCACCATCTCCAACCAGGGCAGCTACACCTATACCATCTCCTACACCCTCACCACAACAAACCCAGGTTCCAAGTCCCATTCGGGAGGAGGAATCTACCCTATCTCAAAGAGTGTCAGCATTGGAAAAGTCCAATAAAGCTTTGAGCACTGCTGTCATCACTTTGGTAAAGAAGGTCAAGAAATTGGAGAAGGTTTTGAAGGACAAAGGGGTTCAATTTAGTGCTGAAGAAGGGGATGAAAATTCTTCCAAACAGGGGAGGAGTTTTGGTGAAGCACAAAGTTTTAAGACACCTTCTTAAGTCAAATCTGCTGGTACTAAGGATGTAAGTCCAGAAACCATGGAAGCAGTAGAGACCTTAGCTCAATCCTTCAGCAAGATTAAACTAAAAAGAAAGAAGCTAAAAAGGAAGTTAAGGATTGAAGAAAGTGAAGATGAAGGAGTTAATTCTGGTAATGAGAAAGATAATGCTGGTGTTAATTCTGGTGATAATACTGGTGCTAATGCTGGTAATGATATTAATTCTGGTGATAAAGAAAAGTCTGGTGAGGTTGATAAGTCTGTTGAAGAAGAGTCTGTTGGTGCAAAAAGAAAAGGAAAAGAGATTCTCATTGAATCTCCTAAGCCAAAGAAATCCAAAAGTCAACAAAGGGAAGAACAAGCAACCTTGGCTACTATTGCAAGGATACAAGAAGAAGATCAAGCTGAAGCTGCTAGGGTAGAAGAACAGAATAGACAAGATGAGCTGTATGCTAGGAGATTAGCAGAAGAATCAGATGATCCACTTATGTCTTTGATTGAAGGAGATGATGAGTTAAGAGCAAAATTTGAGGAGATTAAGTCTATTCCTGGTTTGACTACAGATGAGAAAGCAGCAGAACTAGCTAATTTCATGAATGCTAGAAGAGCAAATGAAGCTTTGGGGGATTTCTTGTCTAAGTTTAGAGAAGCTCAAAAGCAGAAAACAAAAACCAAAGTTTCAAAGAAGATGACCAGGGGTGAACAAATGAACTATATGAAGATTTATTTGAAGCACACAATGTACTCAGACTACAAAAGGATGCAAGGAAGACCATATGAAGACATTTTGGGAATGTTTCAAAGAGCTTATGAGAGAGATCATGGGTACAAGCCCATTGATTATGAAGATACTCTTCCTTTCAAAAGGCAGAAGACACAGTCTGAGCAAATTAAAGAAGCTGAAAAGGAGATTGAGAAAGAACCAGAGGTTGAAATGACTTCAACTGAAGTGAGGAAAGAAGAAGAAGTGAAAAAGCCTATCATAAAGTTTACAAGAAGGAAAAGTGTTGCAAGGAAAGGCAAGTATAAGAAGGTATCACAAGAGGAGGAATCAGAGGAAGAACCTTCATCTAAAGGGGTTACTATGGGAACAATTGAAAGCACAAAGGAACCAGCTAAGATAGTAAAGTATCATGTAATCAAGACTGGGAAAAGGGCTGCATATCAAATAATAAGGGAGGATAATTCTGATATTGTGTATACTAATTTCCCAGGGATCTTAAATGATGTGAGTAGAGAAGATCTCCAAGAGCTCTATAAGCTGGTGAACATCAAACATGGAGATAATCCACCTGAAGAAGAATTTGAAAGAGTACTGTGGGGAGATTTGAAAGTGATGTTTGAGCCTCCAGCTGAGTCAGATGTAGTGTGGAAACTACTTGAGGAGCAAAGAATTGTTAGTTGGAGATATTTTCACAACTGTAAAGTACATTGTTTGTCTTTACAGAATGCTGATGTTTATATGCTTGCAGAAGTGGAATATCCCATTTCACCAAGGGTCTGCAAGGCAATGCTGAAAAAGAAATTGTTTGCTGATAAGAAAGATGAAGGATATAAATTGCTATTGGATCTGATTAAGGAAAAGTCTTTAAAGGAAACATATTGGGATGCTTAAGTATGTTTGAAAGAATTTTCATAAGTTGATAAGTAGGATTATTGGAATTTTCTACTTGGTGAAGGTGCATAACACTAACACAACAAATGGTTATCAGTCCACCATGTCTAACCAACATAAGGACTGGCTAATCCTGAGCAAACAGCTACAGGTAAAGATATTCCAAATCCGTTAATGGTTGGCAATTTACCAAAAATTGTATGGTATTCAACTCACCATATCTGAGATAGTGAAGAGTTGGCTAGCCCACAAGATTATGGCTTGTGGTAAAGGCTGTGGAAATCCATAAATGGTAATCAATTCACCATGATGAGGTACAATTCCATCAAGAATTGGCTAGTCCAAAAGGGTACGGCTTTTGGTAAAGACAAAACAAATCCGTTGATAGTTGACGATTTACTAAAAATCATGTGGTTATCAATGTACCATGGTCTAACACACCAAACATTGGCTACTCCAGTAGTGATGGCTATTGGTAAAGAGACATCAAATCCATTAATTTTCAATGATTCACCTCTCACAGGAGTTAACACACCTGGAAGTGATGAGAATAGTATGAAACTTAACAAGAATTTGATGTACAAGTTGTCATTGTTGCTGTGAAGATCAAGTGGATTGCATATCAGATGGTTGCTGTGAAGATTAAAAGTGTTTTAAAGATCAGATCAGATGATGGAAAGATTATCAAGGTTAAAGTTGCTGAACAAGTTTAAAGTTTGAAGTGTTAGAGATAATTCCAAGTGTTGAAGATTAAATCCTCAGAAGCTTATTCAGAAGGAACTTGAAGTTCATGAAGCATGAAGATCAAGTTAGGGGAGGATTGTTGGGAATTATCACAAGACAAGAGAAGACTTAATGGAAGACCAAAATTAAGTCTGGTGGACTACAGAATTAAGTCTGCTAGTATTGTTAGTTAAGTCTTGTCAAAGTTAAGTCTGGTCGGTTTAGTGTTAAGTCTGGTAGAGTAAATGTAAAGTTAAGTCTGTTTGACTTTAGTCATTAAGTCTGGTCATGATATTATAGAAGTCGGTTAGCTATAAGTTAGGAAAGGAGATGAACTTATCTTTGGAGAAGATACGTTTATCCTTCAACAAGTTTTGTATCTAGGGTTTCCTTGGTGTATAAAAGGAACCCTAACACATTAGTTTAGAGATAACGACGAAGATTGTAATTCATTAAACAATTAGTAATACAAAGTTAGTTATTGTTTTATTGTGTTCTTCATAGTTGATTGTTTAGATTCCGCATAAACATTCAATTCGTGTTAGAGTCTCACTTAGATTGATTTGATTTATTCAAGTCGTCTACTAAGTTGTTAAGGCTACTTAGAGATCCAAAATTCGTGTGGACCAACACTACCTTTAACTCAACCTTGTCTTGAAAAGCTAGCCCCACATCATATCACGTTACAAGCCAACAAAGTCGAATTCCTATCGTTAAGGTTCGCTGGAATTCTCAAGGAAATCCCGAGATCACTTAAAGCGAGAACATACGTCTGTAGGAGGAATGAGTTGAATTCAGGGACTGAATTCCTTTAACGGGTGGAGACTGTAACAACCAGTAATTTTCCACGTCAATATTTATTTTCAAACTCTAAAATTACTACTTTAAAATTTTACAAGAACACTTTTTAAGTATAGCTTTCTAGTTAAATAAACGTAAAACTAGGAATGTCCCTCTTCTGCACTAGGACTTTAGGCTTAATCTAGTCCACAACATCCTAATACCTTGCTCCTACTCCGATTCAAAATTTTAATCCCTAAAACAAATCCCTTTTTATTTATTTACGTTTATTAAGTTAACAAACGCTTTTCGCGATTTAAATAAATAACGCACCCGACACTCCTGACAATTATTCTTCATGCTTTTCCATACTCCTTAAATTAATTCAAAAGTGCCAAAAAGTATTTTTCAAACATTTTTCGATTCTTTTACAAACATTACTTAAATATACGTATTTACCTTTAACTACCAAACTAATACCCAATACCTATTTTTAATACCCAATACACACTTAAAATACATTTTATAAAGTCTAACACACATTTTAGTCTTTCCTACTCACAAACGCCCCCCCCCCCTATCCTATAATAATTACTAAACAACTCTTTCTAATCACATTAATACTAGACAACTTCCTTAAGACAAGGAGTTTCAAAATGGATTTTTACTAGCCCCCTTGTCCCCCCTTACTACCCCATAAAATTCGGCCAAAGACCAAGACCAAGGACCCAAGACTTTGACTAACTAGAAAATTAACCTATATATACAAACCTTAACACATATTCTCTTTACTTACAACTACAAAGAAAGAAAGAAGAAAAACATATCAGCTCTCATCCTACACTTACAAATCGACCCACCCAAAGGAGCAAGGGAAGAAGAGAACTTGATTTGGCTAAATCAAGTATCATTAGGATATACTAGTAAGGGTTTTGGAAACACTAATCTTGGGATAATCAAGTAAATTACCTCCTCATAACACTAATCTTCCTAAGTAAGTGATCTTGATCTTGATAAATTTCATACTCTTTATATCATAATATCTAGCCTCAAGTTGCATATACTTAGTTTATCACTTTATACATGTTAACCAAAACCTTATAACCACAATAATCTTGTAACTAATGGCTATGTTTTAAATAAATTTTTATCATGAACAAACTAAATGCTTATAAATCTCAACAAGAAACTAAAGATAAAAACACCATAAATATATAAACTAGTGAACTTGTGTTCTTAACCATTCTTGATGATCATTTACATTTATAAGAAATGGAACTTTTCATATTGCTAAGTTTAGTGTTAGATCACTATTGACATGTTGAGAAATTGGTGGAAGAGCTAGGATTAGTTTTGGAGTTGTTGTTAAGTGGTTTTGATAACTAGAAGGCTAAGAAAAATGTTTTGACACTTTTGGCAAGGAATCTGTCCCATTCGACCTTCCACAGAAAACTCAGTAGCTTGGTGACAAGTTTAGGCTAGAAATATAGAAAATAGACTTTATAACGAAAACGTAGCCGCTTGAATGAGTTAAAACGGGCTTATAACGAAGAAGATACGTTAGTTTTAAGTTATGCGGCGGAAATAAATTTTCTGAAAATATTGCTTGCTGTCAGAATTTTTCAAAGAACAAAACTGGACTTTAAATGATAACTAGACTAGCCGAGGCCTTAGAAATCCGATAGTATACTTATATACCTTCGCGGGGATAAGTAAAACTTAAAAAACGGAGCTAAGACGAAAAAGTTATGGCCTAAAGAAGTAACGATGACATATAAACTTTTGACAGCTTTATTATTTGGCTATTAGAAAAGCTGATGGAACATTTTAAAGTGGATTTTTGGACACTTTAGGCTTGGTTTTGGCTAAAATGATGTAACACGAAAACGGTAGAACATAGTGTATATTTATTAGACGCGTTAGAGGTTTTCAAAATATCTATTAACAAGACGACTAAAGTTTGAACATGAGATTAACAAGTTACGTTTTCTAAAAAGAGTGATTTTCTAAACAAAAGATCACATTGACGTAACTATATTTTTGGTCGATAAATATTGCAACAAAATGTACAAGTGATATAATAGTATATGAACTTGCATGCACGACATCATTCCATGACCTAAATCATATCATTCATATTAGGTTGCGAGTAGTTTTCCGAGCCCCAATTCCGTACATTTTTCTTTCGTTATCGTATCAGTTGTTCAAGGTGAGTTCATGGCCCCTATTTTACTTGTTTTGAAATACTTTTGGGGGAGAATACATGCTCGTTTTTATCTAAATGCAATACTTGTTTTACTTGAATATGCTACTTGTTTACTCAAACCATTACTTGCTTTACTTATGAATTTGTTGTTTACTCGAATGCGTTATATATTTACATGTTTCATACTTAATTCTTTCTACTCATGGACACAAGCACTTTGAATGATTATTCATACATGACCGAATGTACTGGTCACATAACCGAGTGAACTGGAACATGACCGAGTGTAATGGTCACATGACCGAGTGTAATGGTCACATGACCGAGTGTAATGGTCACATAACCGAGTGTACTGGTCAAACCAATTTTAAATCTTGTGGTCCATATATTACTTTTGTTTACTTAAACCTATGAACTCACCAACCTCGTGTTGACACATTATAGCATGTATTTTCATGTTCTTAAAGTGTCAGCTCACCTTTGGAAGCTTTTGGCATGGCATGGCATGGTTATAGGATCAAGATACTCTGATATTCATTTGGGGACCACTTTATTTCTTTTATGGGCCTGTATTTCCGCATTTTATGAATGATGTAAAACATAGTACTTTTGATTATAAAAATTTCTTTTAAACGGATACGGTAAATCCGTTCTCTTTACTCCGAGTTGTGGTACCAATTTAGTAGCATCCCAGCGACATGTATGCTTCCACTGGACCTGATTTTGGGGGTGTTACATAGATGACCCTTTAACTTCAGGTTCCTAAACTTTAAGATTGTTGCACAGATCATCTAAACTCATAGTATTATGATCATCCTTTGTTGATCCCAGTTGAGCTATCGATCTTGTTAATTATCTTAGATATAAATCTAAAACAATAAGTATAGAAACTGTTCTTGAATGATTATTAAACACTATGCGGAATCTAATGTTTAATCTTAAGAAGAATTATTAATGAACAATCGAATTCTCAATAAACACTTCAATATATTAATACGGTTACTCAAAAGTAACAGGAAGTGATTCGACTTAGCAATAATACGTATGCTAAACTCTAACCCTAGATCCTCCTTTTATAGACTAAGGAGTCCTAGTCGGTTTACAATAGCTTTCTATACAAGAATAATCTTTTCGTATCTATTCTATAATTATCCAAACATACTATACATAGTTATCTAATAAGCAGCAGAATACTAACTCTAGCAGTAGAATCTTCGATGCCTAGCAGTAGTATCCACTTAGCTTATTTCCTTGATCATCTCGAATACTCCAGCAGTAGAATAAATACACCAGCAGTAGTATGATTAAGCCTAGCAGTAGAATCATACTTAGTGTATTTTCCATTTAGCACAATAAGAAGTAGTATCCAATCTGAGCAGCAGCATCTCAAAACCCAACAATCCTCCCCTAAACTTGATATTTTACACCAAAATCATCAAGTTTCCTTTAAGCCTTAAACCATCACCAGGAGGATGCTTCCAAACACTCACTTCTTCTTCTTTCTCCAATAATCTTGCCCATAGAGTTTTCTTTGTATCTTTCTGATAAGATCAATAACCATCTGATTCCAATGATCTACATGAAGTTTAATATTCCCATCAACCATCATCTCAAGCATAGTTCTAGCAAGAGGATAATCCTTCTCAACCAACATGTAAAGTTGAACTCCTCCTCTCATTTCAATATTGTGAACTCCACATGATTCAATCAGTCTCCAAACAGTCAGTTTAGTACTTTTAGCTTGCTGAACTCAAACTCTGTCTTCAAGATCCACTTCAAACCTAATCTTTAGATCTCCCCAGAGCACTCTATCAATCTCATCTTGTGGCCTTGTATCTCCATATTTATTCTTGACTAATCCTCACAAGTTCACCAAATCTTCTCTATCAATGTTTCTGAGCATTTGGGAAAAGGATTTAAACCTTTGAGTTCTTCCACCAACTCTGTAGATCTCAAACCAAGGAATCTTCTTATCATCATATCCAACCTTCCATCTAGTAATAGGAGCTTTAGAATGTAAAGGAGCAGTATCAACAAATGTATCATCATCAGCATCCACAATTTTAGTCATTTGTTGTAACTCAATTGTTTCCTTGTAGAACTGCTCTGATTGCTCTGTTTTCTCTGTTTCTTTACTCTCAGACTCAGAACTTTCCACAACTGCTTTAGAATTAGTCTTCCTCTTAATCAGCTTGAATTTTCCTTGTAGCTTCTTCATTATACTTTTCTTGAAGATCTTTTGGCCAGAACTCAAAAGGAACATCATCAGGATAAGATTCAGATTCTTCAACCATTTTCTCTTTACCCTTTCCTGAGTATGTATGTGATTGAGTAGGTTTCTTGATTGGGATAGGTTCTCTAATGGTTACTCCTTTCACAGGTAGTCTAGCAGCAGGTTGTGGTTGTGGTTCAGGTGTTGGTTTTGGTTTAGGTGATTGTGTTTTAGATGGTTGTGATTGTTTCAATTGGATTATTGCTTCTGCTAAGCTTATATCATCATCCAATTCAGCAGTAGGAACTTGCTCTGGCTCAGCAGTAGCTTCTTTAACACTAGCAGCAGAATGTTCTGATCCAGTAGCAGAATCACCATTAGCTATCTTTTCAACACTTTCACCAGCAGCAGATTCAACTTGAGCATTAGCAGCAGCATTACCCAAACCTTTAATAGTTTCTACCATCACATCAGTGTGTTTAATCAACTGCTCAGCATTCAAACTCTTCAATTTATCACCAATCTGCTCTTGGTTCCCCTTATCAATCACAACCTCATTACCATCTTGATCTTTAACCACAAAATCATCATTCTCACCACTATCAACATCCATATCAGCAACACCTTCATCATGAACAACACTTTCAACATTTGGCTCAGCCTCCCCTGAAGTCTTTGTCTCTTTCCTCCCCTGTTTGGGAGCATCCTCCCCCAAACCTTGGTCTTCAGAAGAGCTAACCCTTTGTGTTGTTCCCACCTTTTTCAATCTTCTAAATGCCTTGGTTCTTGACCTCTTCTGACCTTCCAAGTATTTCACCCTCAACTTCAAATTTTTAACTGTAGCTTGAAGGTCAAGAACCTGTGTTTCCAAGTTGGTACATTTTGTCATCAATTCATTTATAAGTTTCATACTATCATCACCACTTCGGTCTGTGTTACCTGACCCGAGAGGTGGATCACTGGATTTGGCATTTTGTACATGAGAGTCCATCAATTCATTTGTTTCAGTTCTATCCTCATCACTTCGGGATGTGTGACCTTCCCTGAGAGGTGAATCATTGGATTGAAACTCAGTATCAAACCTGGTTTGATCAGCTGAGCCCCCCTTATTTGCCATTTGGCTGGGGTTTCCATCATATGTTTCTGGTTCATGAGAACCTTCAACATTAGATGTTGTCATGGTTGAGGTCTTACTTATGTTAACTCTTTCCTACCCAGCTACTAAGCCAGAAGTAGTAGTGTTAGCCTCTTCCATAATGTCACCACCCACACCTGTGACATCCTCATCTGCATCCATCCTAACACTGGCCTAAGGTTGCTCAGTGTTCTTATTTGGTGAATTCCTAGGGGATTGGGTCTTTTCAGTTTGAGGAGATGGTGTTTCCAAATTGGATGTGTGTTGGGAAGTAGTTGGGATTTCTACTCCTTCACCCTGGTTTTGAACTAGTGACAACATATAAGGAAATAATGGTGTCACAGTTCCAGAAAAATCCTTGCCATCCTTTTTCAAATATGAAAATAATTTTTGTTTAAGCACAGGACAAAGAAATTTCCCTTTATGTACCTTAAGATTTGAAATTTGATTATTAAAAATGAGTTGCAAAAATCTTGGATAAATGTAATGTTTTCCTTGAACATGCTTTTTCAACCCATCCATTATCATAGCCGAAAAATTAAAAGGTTGTCCTTTGGCCAGACAAATCAAAGCAGATGCTTGAGTTGTACTGAACTCATTCCAACCTGATGTTTTAGGACTTAGACAATGGAGAAGGGTATGAATCAAAAATCTCCATTGGGGACAGAAAAGACCTTTATAAAATTTTAAATTATTATTTTTCTTCTCATACCCCATATGTTCAAGTTCCTCAAAAATGACAAAATTTTCAAGACAATTTATTTCTTCATCATCTGCAAAGTGAAGAGCTTTCCTTACAGATGCTTCAGAAATAATTACCTTGTGGCCTTCTACCTTAGCCTTTAAATATTCTTCCCCATTTTTAGTTTTGATCTTAACAGTAGACTAGAACTTTTCAATGTGAGAAATGTATATGGTAGGGTTTGCTGTTAATGCATACCTTATGTGAGTAGCATTAAGAAAGTCGATTACCTCAGCAAAACCTTCAGCATCCTTGGGCTTTTCAAGAAAAGCAACCTGATTGTGACTTTCAGAAAATGTTCTTTGCGACATTGTGAATTAGGGTTTTGATTTTGGGGTTTTTTAAATCAGATGTTAAAAAGTGTGTGAGGGTTTGAAATAAAGTTAATTTTGGGCGCACAAAGTTAATTGTGAGATCCAATTAGGTTTTAAGGCCCTTCGGATTGAATTAGGTTTTATTCGCGCCAAATTTACAAAACCGACCCTTAACTTTCAAACCAAGCAGTAGAATCCCAAAAGTTCCAAAGCAAGCAGCCAAACCCCAGCAGTAGAAAGTTTTGCTTAGCAGCAGAAACTTTGTAGCTAGCAGTAGAATGTCTGCTGATCTTTCCAAACACCTTTTTCTCATCCAATAAGCAATCCCCTTTGACTTATCCTGCAAGAGATTAGTCCAAACCCACAAAAACACAGGAAAGAATATACCACAATAATCACAATCCATAGTTATACTTAGCAGTTGTATTAACAACTAGCAGCAGGCTAAATATAACTAATCAGCAGAACCAACCATACATTATAGCAAGCAGTAGAAACAACTTATTGACTAATAACAAGTACAAATCCTTACAAAAACATTACAAAAACATACAGAGATAAGATTTTTCAAAGATTGATCATTCCAATACTAGCAATTAAAAATTGAAATCTACCCACATCAAAACCTTTTGTGAGCAAATCTGCAACATTATTGTCAGTATGAATTTTAACAATTTGAATTAATTTCTTTTTAAAAGAATTTCTTATAAAATGATGTCTTATCTCAATATGTTTTGTTTTTGAATGAAAAACAGGATTTTTAATAATACACATTGTACTGTTATTACCAATGTAAATTTTGGTGTTCATAAAGTTGTACCCATAATCCAGTAACTGATTCTGAATCCAGAGCACTTTTCCACAGCAACTAGAAGCAGCCACATACTCAGCTTCAGTTATTGAATTAGCCACCACAGTCTGTTTCTTGCATTGCCAAGAGATCAACCTATGTCCAAGAAATTGACAACCTCCAGTAGTTGATTTCCTATCCAAATATGCTCCAGCATAATCACTATCTAAGTATGCCACCAGATCAAAAGGTGAATCTTTAGGATACCAAAGGCCCAACCTAGGTTGACTCCTTAAGTACCTAAAAATCCTCTTCACAGCATTCAAGTGAGAAACTTTAGGGGTCACTTGAAATCTGGCACAAGCACACACAACAAACATAATGTCTGGCCTTGAAGCAGTTAGATACATCAATGAACCAATCATTGATCTGTATAAGTGCACATCAACTTCTTCCCCATCTTCATCCTTGATCAGAGGTTTGTTGGACTCCATAGTTGTCTTTGCTGGTTTCACATCAGAAAAGCCAAATTTCTTCAAAATATCAGTCACATACTTGTCTTGACTGATGAATATCCCATCTTCTTTTTGCTTAACTTGAAGCCCCAGAAAGAAAGTGAGTTCCCCCATAGAACTCATCTGAAATCTGCTATGCATGAGCTTCTTAAATTCCTCACATAACACCTTGTTTGTAGACCCAATAATGATATCATCTACATATACTTGAACTAATAAGATATCCTTTTTGTCTTTCTTGATGAACAAAGTCTTGTCAATGGTTCCCCTGCTAAAACCATTATTTAACAAAAACTTTGATAAGGTGTCATACCAAGCTCTAGAAGCTTGATGTAAACCATAGAGTGCTTTCTCCACCTTGTAAACCCTATCAGGATAATTAGGGTCTTCAAAACCAGGTGGTTGGGAGATATATACTTCCTCATCAATTGTCCCATATAAGAAAGCACTCTTCACATCCATTTGATACACAGTGAAGTTCTTGAATGAAGCAAATGCCAAGAATAGTCTGATAGCCTCTACCTTGCAACAGGTGCAAATACTTCATCATAATCAATTCCCTCTTCCTGAGTGTATCCTTAAGCCACCAATCTTGCTTTGTTTCTGATCACTATTCCTCTTTCATCTCTTTTGCATCTGAACACCCATTTAGTACCAATTGCCTTTTTCTCAGAAGGCAAATCAACCAATGTCCAGACTTCTTGAAGCTTGAACTGCAACAATTCCTCTTGCATAGCTTCAACCCAACTTTCATCTTGTAATGCTTTGTAGGCATTCTTGGGTTCCATTTGTGACAGAAAACAGGCAAACATACAATTTTGTAAATCCTTGTGGCTATTTCTATGATGAAGAGATTGAGCAAATAACCCTTGATCAAACAAATCTCTGAAACCTTTTGTTTTACTTCTTGTTTGAACAGCAGAATGAACATCTTCAATAATTTGCTCCTTTGGATGATCCTTGTGTATTCTGGTGGTTGGAATATGACTGACAGGAATTGCATTCTCCATATTGTTTAAGTCAGCCTCTGCACCAAACCTATCCAGAACTTCATCATCAGTATCTGCATAGATGTTGACCAAACCAGGTTTATTGGGGTCACTTGAATAGTTAACATCATCAAAGGATCTTCCATTTTCATCAGCAGTAGAAAAACTTGGTGCAGCAGTAGGATCAAAAGGCTTAGCAGTAGTCTCTTTTGGTTTAGCAGCAGAATCAAAGTTACTACTGCTAGTCTTATTCTGCACTTCATCAACAACTTGTGGTCCTTCATTAACCACATTATCAGCCTTAGAAGGTTTATTACCACCTTCTACATCTTTATGAACAACAGCATCTTGTGAACTCTTGCCCTCTTTCTCTTTGGCCTTGAAAGTTTGATCAAGCTTCCATTTCTCTATCAAGACAAACTCCTTTGCATATTCATTCTTCTTAGCTTGTGTACCTGCATTGGAATTATCTTGTGTACCTGCAGATGTGTTAGTTGTACCTGCAATCACAGGCTCATAATTCATACTTTTGGTTAATGAATCAATGTCAAACAACCATTCAGGTCCACTCCCTGCAACATTAGATGTTATTTCACTAAACCTAACATGCAGGTTTTCTTCTATATGCCTAGTTCTTTTATTGAATACCCTAAAAGCTTTACTATTGGTAGAGTATCCAACAAAGAAACCTTCATCTGCCTTCTCATCAAACTTGCCTAGGTTATCAATGGTATTTAAGATAGTAACAAGACACCCAAATGGTTTTAAGAAATCTATCATAGGTTTCCTACCATGCAACAACTCATAAGGGGTCTTGTTATGAGGCTTAACTACCTTACTCATATTTTGCACAAAACAAGCAGTGTTAACTGCTTCAGCCCAAAAAGTAGTGGGTAATTTTGACTCAGACAACATAGTCCTAGCAGCCTCAATTAATGTCCTATTCCTCCTCTCAGCAACACCATTTTGTTGAGGAGTTCTAGCCACACTAAACTGTCTTAAAATACCTTTTTCAACACAGAACTGATTCATCACACTATTCTTAAACTCAGTTCCATTGTCACATCTGATTACCTTAACTTTGTGATTAACTAGGTTTTCTACTCTTGTTATGAAAGCCTTAAGAATGCCAGAAGTCTCATCCTTAGTTGCTAGAAAGAAAACCTAAGTAAATCTACTATAGTCATCTGTGACAACTAGGCAATACATTTTCTTATTCAAACTTTTCACATAAGTTGGCCCAAACAGATCCATATGCAACATATACAAGGGCTCAGAAATAGAGTTCACCACTTTGGACTTACAAGAAGCTCTGTGTTGCTTTCAATTCCCATCTGACAAGCAACACAGGTTTCAGGGTTTTCAAAAACTTTTGAAGGTAAACCTCTGACAAGGTTTCCCTTAACCAATTTATTTATTGTTTTGAAATTTAAATGGCCAAGTCTTCTATGCCAAAGTTTGGATTCATCATTGGTGGCCTTTGCAAATAGGCAAGTTAAATCTCTTTTGGGAATTATGTTCTTTATGTCCACACTATATATATTGTCTGTTCTAGGGACTCTAAGTAACACAGATTTATCATCAGGCAACTTAAAATCAGAAGATAAGACAAGACATTCAGTGTCTATAAAAAGAACAAAATTCTTCTTGTCACACATTTGTGAGACACTAAAAAGATTGAACTTAAGCCCTTTTACAAAGTATACCTTTTCAAAATCCAATTTCCCTGTTCTAATAGTACCTTTACCAACAATCTTTCCACCTTTAGGATCATTACCAAAAGCAACATAACCACCATCAAAAGCTTCAAAATCTTCCAGGTTGCTTTGGTCTCCAGTCATATGTCCAGAGCATCCACTATCAAAAATGCATTTATCCTTTAGCTCATCTTGTAGATTTCCCTGCACATAAAGTAAAAGAGTTAGTTTCTCTTGGAGACCCAAGCCATCACTGACTTGGATCTGCCTTGTGCATCAACATAATCAAATTTCTTCAAGTCCATTGATGCACTGCTGTGTCTGAGAACATGATCTAAAACCTTGATTTTTGGTTTCCAGACCCAACAAGCTGAGGCCTTAACAGCAAAAAAGTGATTGCCCACAACAGTGTTTGTAATTAATTTTGGCTCAGCAGTAGAAACTGCTTTTGCCTTAGCAGTAGAAACATCTGTTTTCATTTGATTGGGCCTTTTTGGTGCAGCAGTAGTAATTATCCTAGTAGCACCAGTTCTCAGCAAAACTTTCCTAGGAACCATGTCTCTCTTAGGATGTGGGGGAGTCTTTTTAGCAAAATTCTTATGGTTCACCCTAGTGTGTTGGTTCCATACAAGTTTTTGGTAGTAGTAACAATCTTCTTGAAGATGCTCAAAACTACTACAACTATAACAAGCCTTCTTAATTAACTGAAAATCACTACCTAATTTTTGTGAAATTAGGCTGTTCCAATTTCTTTGGTTTCCTCTAAGCAAGTTATTAGTTTTCCTAGGATATTCTCTAGGTTTCTCATCAAATTCAGCCATTTTCCTAGAGATACTACTACCTAACACAGGTTTTATAAATTCAACATGTTTAGCTTTAGAGTCAACTGGTTTAGAAATTTCTTCCTTGTTAGCCTTAGGTGTTGACTCAACCTGTTCATCTTCACTATCTGACACCCAATCTTCAATGATTAAGGTATCAGACAACTTCTTTTTTACCTTAGGTGCATAAGTTCTATCAAGTGTTTCATTATTTGATTCACTAGTTTCACCTACAGGTTTTGCATTTATCTCAGTAATGAAAGACAATTCCTTCCTAGGAGGTGCAAAGGCACTTTTGACTGAGGGAGCTACTTCATTGTACCCTAAGCCACTCCCTCTTCTCATTAATTGACTTTCAATTGACTTATTGACTAGGTCAGATGCAAATTTTGTTTCTCTACCCTAACAACATGTTTCTCTTTCTCAGATAAGGCTATATCTTTAGCTTGTTCTGCTTCCTCTAGCCTTTTGTTAAGCACATTAATCTCACAATTTTTCTTAATAAGCTCACTTTCTAGAATATGAATTTTATCAGCATACTCTAGCTCATTTTGCTTAAGAAATTCAAGTCTATCTTCTACTGATTTTAGACCATATTTATATCCTAAGTTATCAAGTTTTAGTTTTTCAACTTCAACTCTTAAACTCTCATTCCTAGACTTGAGTTCCTCTACAGTATCTAAGCATGATTTAAATGAACAAGTAGACTCATTAGATACCTCAGAGTCTGAACCAGATGATGAAGAAGCATAAGCCATCAAAGCAAAATTGTGTCCCTTCTGTCCTTCTTCAGCCATAAAAGCAGCATTTGGTCCTTCTTCAGCTTGATCACTCCAATCATACTCTCCCAAGCCATCACAAGAAACCAAAGCTGATGTAGTCTTGACCTCTTCAACAGGAACCTTCCTTACATTCTCTCTGTTCTTCTTGGGTGCTCTGCATTCCCTAGCAAAATGGCCCTTTCTCTGACAATTATAACACTCAACCTTGGATTTGTCAAACCTCACATTGGTTTGACCTCTGTACTTGAGTTCCCTACCAGTCTTCTTCAGAAATCTCCTAGCCCTCATGGTTAGCATAGCCATCTGCCACTTTAAATCAATCTCCTCAAGATCATCAGGATCTATTTATTCCAAGTCCTGATCAGTAACAGAAGTACTTGTGGTGAGATCAGCCAAGAAGGCACAAATAGCAGCATCACTGATGTTGTCACTATTTGTACTAGCAGTAGAACCAATAGCAGAAACTACATGCCCAGCAGCAGAATAGTTTTCTTGAGGGCTTCCAGACCCCTTGTTGTTTAAAGACATAAAAGCTAGGTTATTTGCACTAGAAGATGAACTGGATGATCCTTTGACTTCAGACTCATACACCTTCAGATTATTATACAAGTCATCCAAACTCATCTTCTCAAAGTCCTCCTTGTTCCTCCAGACCGCAGTATGCATGTTCCACTCAGATGATAGGCTTCTGAGAAACTTGAGATTGATGTCTTCCTGAGGCACTGGTACCTTCATGAGAGCCAATTGACTTACCAGCTTCTACAATCTATCATAAGTAGCATCAATGTTTTCAGAACTTGAGCCCACAAAGGTCTCAAATTGATGCTTTAGCAAGTTCTTCCTTGACTTTTTGGTGGCTTCATTCCCACCAAATCTGAGTTCAATGGCTTCCATCAAGGCCTTAGCAGTCTGAATGTTACTAAAACTCAATTGGTATTCATTGGGTATCCTCATCATGAGGATACTATGAGTTTTAATTTCCAACCTCCTCTGAGCCTTCTCCTCATTAGTTTTAATGGGTAAAAGTGTCCCATCAGTAGCCTTGGCAGGTAAAGTATCTCCATTCTGAATGACTTCCCACATGGAGTAGTCAAGCATCTTTATGTACTGCTGAATTCGCATCTTCTAGAGTTCATACTCATTAGGCTTAAGCATAGGAACTTTAGAAGCAGTCACAATATGAGTAGATTCAAAATCCATTGCTTTAGTCGATGATGAACAGATCTTAATTAACAAAAATTCTTCTCGATATCAGTTTCTATATCACAAGCTCTGATACCACTTGTTGATCCTAGTTGAGCTATTGATCTTGTTAATTATCTTAGATATAAATCTAAAACAATAAGTATAGAAACTGTTCTTGAATGATTATTAAACACTATGCGGAATCTAATGTTTAATCTTAAGAAGAATTATTAATGAACAATCGAATTCTCAATAAACACTTCAATATATTAATACGGTTACTCAAAAGTAACAGGGTTACAAAAACCTTGAAGTGATTCGACTTAGCAATAATACGTATGCTAAACTCTAACCCTAGATCCTCCTTTTATAGACTAAGGAGTCCTAGTCGGTTTATAATAGCTTTCTATACAAGAATAATCTTTTCATATGTATTCTATAATTATCCAAACATACTATACATAGTTATCTAATAAGCAGCAGAATACTAACTCTTGCAGTAGAATCTTCGATGCCTAGCAGTAGTATCCACTTAGCTTATTTCCTTGATCATCTCGAATACTCCAGCAGTAGAATAAATACACCAGCAGTAGTATGATTTAGCCTAGCAATAGAATCATACTTAGTGTATTTTCCATTTAGCACAATAAGAAGTAGTATCCAATCTGAGCAGCAGCATCTCAAAACCCAACATCCTTGTTTCTCCATACCATAGTGTGTGTGTTCCACTCTGGTGATAAGCTTCTCAAAAACTTTTGATTGACATCTTCTTGAGAAATTGAGACTTCTACAAGTGCCAATTGACTGATGAGTTTCTGAAGCCTGTCAAAAGTTTGATCAAGATTTTCAGAACTTGAAGCAGCAAAATTTTCATATTGTTGCTTCAAGAGGTTCTTCCTTGTCTTATTGGTTGCAGCATTCCCTCCAAATCTTGTCTCAATTTCTTTTAGCAACTATTTAGCATCCTTGATGTGATTGAAGGTTAGCTGATGATCATTAGGAATTCCCATCATAAGAGTACTTCTGGCCTTTACTTCAAGCCTTCTTTGTGCCTTGTCTTCAGCAGTCTTGATAGGCATAATAGTGATAACACCTTCAGCAGAAGTTTCAGTCTTAGGTAGTTGATTACCATTCTCTGTGACCTCCCACATAGAGTAATCAACCATCTGGATGTACTGCTCGATTCTCATTCTCCATAGCTCATATTCTCCAGACTTGAGGATGGGGACCTTTGATGCAGTAATCATGTGAGTAGATTCTGAATCCATATCTTCCTTCTTTAGTGAGATGAGTTGCAATAGGTTCTTCTTAATTCACAGTCTCTAGATCACAAGCTCTGATACCACTTGTTGATTGATGAAGCGAAAAGTGTACCGCTTTTAAGGGGTCATTTAAGCCCTAAATCGTATTTATTTGATCAAATATTGCCCTAAATCGTTCCTTTTGTCATTTTAGGTACTTTGGAGAAGAAATCTGGAAAAAGAAGCATTTTGGACGTTTTTGGAGCATAAAAGTGAAGAAAACGACAAAGTCTCAAAAATATGCAGGAAAGTACATGTGACGGCGTCAAGTTCTATTGTGACGCCGTCAGCCCTTGATAAGCCAGAGAAATTTTGGAAGATTAAAGGGGGACGGCGTCAAGAAGGTCGTCAAGCCTTGATAAGCCAGGGAGGATTTTGGAGGATTAAAGAGGGACGGCGTCAGGAAGACCATCCGGGAACCCTAGCCACGGCGAGGTGACGGCGTCAAGATCTATAACGTGACGCCGTCAACCACTAAACTCATCGTTTTCATGCTTATCTTAACTCATCGTTGCCTATCAGTGATGCTGCTATTTGTGCCTTCTTGGTTATCATAGTTTTCATGTAAAATTGGTTATCATAGTTTTCATGCTTATCTTAACTCATCGTTGCCTATGAACATTATCTCTCGCGCTAATTATAATAAAATCATGGTAGATGAGCTAGAATATCAAGGAGATAACATTGTTGCTAGGATTAAGCCACTACATGTATTCGTAGGAAGTTTTGTGTATTTGGTGGATTTTATGGTTATGGAGAACTTAGGAGAATTTATTGATAACAAATTAACCCAAGTCATTTTTGGAGAACCCTTCAAAAGGTTGACCAACCTTGACGAAAAACTTGTGGACGGGTTAATTACATTCTCGGATGGGGATGAAGATTTTGTTTACCAAATGCCCCGATCACATCCTAGGTTTAAGAACTTCTCCATTGAATCTTGCAATAGACTTGTGCCTATTGACTTGTTAAGTGAGAATGATAAGAGAAAGGGGCTCAAATATCCACATGAGAAAAATAAGAGATATTATCATGGATGTCTGGAGCTGAATGATGAATACAAGAAGGATGAGGCAACAATTAGATGGCTCACACTCTGATACGTGAGCATAAGCGACACTAGATGAGCGTGACTTTGAGTCTAGCTACAAGACTCGTTAATAAAGAAAAACGCTTCTTGGGAGGCAACCCAAGCTTTATTTGCTTTGTGTGTTTATTTGTTTGGTTGTTTGATTTTATTTGCTTCCGTATGTGTGTTTAATTTTTATTATTATTGATTCATGTTCAAAACTAAATTATGAAAATGCTTTATCTTGTTTTTAACTTCGTCTTAACTACATATAAAGGTATTTTGCAAAAGATAAGTGTAAGGGAAATCCAAATCGGTTTATTAGAACAAATGAGCATGAATCATAACAATAATAAATTAACATACATATTAGTAATAGTTTGAGTCAAATGCTTGTATCGAGTCATAATGATATTTTGCAGGATTTCCAGGAAGTAAGGTATAGGTTTTCCAGAAATTTTCCGGAAACTTAACATGAGAATTCTGTCAGATCATTTCTGACAGCGTCAGGCATTACAACCTGACGGCGTCAGGTTTTAATTTTCTGAAATTTTTGAAAGTTTTGTTTTCATAAAAAGTCTTTATTAAATCTCTAACTTATAAACTCCAGGAATCTGCAAAATTATCATTCCACAAGCATTATATCCTTATATAGAATTTATCCCGCCGATGTTATGCAGGTTTTCGTGTTTGTTTTCTCAGGTTTAACAGGTTATTTTGGACAAGGAGATGTTTGTGGAATCAAGCTTTTGGCGATGCTTTAGTCTTGAAGCTTCTACATTCTCTTGGAAGAAGATCTAACCATGTTACCTCTTTATCCACCAAACGAATCAGGGGAGTATTTGATTTCATTCGTTTACCTTATTTACTTTTACATCTTGTTATTTGAACATTGGGGACAATGTTCATCTTAAGTGTAAGGGGGGGGGGGGTAAAGTACGATACTTTAGAGAATACAAGTGCACTTGATTTTTGTTTGTTTAATGGTAGATGTGTAATAAAACTGAGAGAAATACCTGTTAGGGAAATTTTAGTGCCAAATTTAAAATTTTTTACAACATTTAGGAGTGAAACTTTGATCTTAATGAGCGTCTCACGGATAGGAGTTATATGACTAGCACAAAACCGTACCACTAAAAAAAAATTTTCCACCCCAAATATGTGAGGTTCGCCCCTAAAATTGGTAGGAAAAGTATTTATGCTATGATGTGTGTACCGGTAGCACTTAGATTCTAGAACTTGCGTTAGGACCATTCCGAGGCCACAAGTGAGACTACATTCGTGTAGTTAGATTTACTACATGATAAGAGGCATTAGGATTAACCCATTGTTTTACACCTGTGTTTTTGTTATAATTACATTGGCTACATTGGTCAAGTAATTCTCCCACACCCTTTGCGTTGTACTCATTTTTAGTACACGATACCCCTAGTACACCCCTCAGAGCCTATCTTTTCGTTTCGACCTTTAAGCATTTTACTTAAAGGAAGAATTTGTTACACCCCACTTAAATGTACACCCAAATCGCCTTAGCCTACCTTGTATGCACTCATTTTTAGTGCATTATTGTGACAACATTTGTTTAAACCCCAAGTTAATTATCTAATTGATTACATGGTTGCTAAGTCGAGTCATATCCTTGTACATATTGTTTTGGGACGATTGGGACTCATGGGTAAAGTACTAGTGTAATGGAGTAATGGGGAAGAACAACATTATTACCCCCATATGTGCTAAATATTTTAAAAGTACTCCAAGTGTTTCGATTATCTTAATTCGAGTCATTAGAATAGTTATTTGTAAAGTTATGTAAAAGTTCAAGTGTAAGGGGAATGCAACGCCCCTATGATGTATTATTTTGGATGGTAGGGCAAGAGTGTATGAAGAAAAAAAAATCGAAAAAATCAAGAAAAATACAAAAAAAATGAGAAAAAGAAAAGTAGAAAAAACATACGGACTACCATCCCGTTTCATTTTATGTTTATTTTATGTTTTTGTTATTTTGTTTTTAGCTTAAGTCGAGTCTAGTCTTGGCTTAGCAACGCCATATTGTACATGTAATTAATCAAGATCTTTAACTCGCCACCAGTAAAATATCCCTTATCCAACAAAACCGTGTTTATCATATCCCTACTCTTTGATAGTTTATCTTAGGTGCTTACGCCTAGTGGAGAAGGTTTTTGATCCTTTCCCAAGCCTATGGTAATCTATTTGCTATGACAGGTAGTGAGAGATATTATCCGTTTTCATTTATGAGATATACTTTTATGACACCTGAGAGATGTGAGTATCTAAACACTACTTGTGAGGTGCTAGTTTGTAATCTCCGTGCTTATTATGATTAAAGTGGAACGACTATTTGTTGTAATTACTTTTATATTAGCATTAAATGACCCCTAACTTGTATTTTGATTAGAATAAAAGCGCATTTGCTTGAGGACAAGCAAATCTCAAGTGTAAGGGTATTTGATGAAGCGAAAAGTGTACCGCTTTTAGGGGGTCATTTAAGCCCTAAATCGTATTTATTTGATCAAATATTGCCCTAAATCGTTCCTTTTGTCATTTTAGGTACTTTGGAGAAGAAATCTGGAAAAGGAAGCATTTTGGACGTTTTTGGAGCATAAAAGTGAAGAAAACGACAAAGTCTCAAAAATATGCTGGAAAGTACATGTGACGGCGTCAAGTTCTATTGTGACGCCGTCAGCCCTTGATAAGCCAGAGAAATTTTGGAAGATTAAAGGGGGACGGCGTCAAGAAGGTCGTCAAGCCTTGATAAGCCAGGGAGGATTTTGGAGGATTAAAGAGGGACGGCGTCAGGAAGACCATCCGGGAACCCTAGCCACGGCGAGGTGACGGCGTCAAGATCTATAACGTGACGCCGTCAGCCACTAAGTTCTATATATAGTTTTGCAATTTTTTGTCATTAGTGTGCAACTTTGTGAGGAGAAACCCTAAGACGAATTTCTGCCATTTTTAAGGGTTTTTATACCCTTGGATCTCCCATGTTTAATTGAAGATAAGTAATCATTTAATCATTCAATATGTCTATGTGTTGTTTGATTATATCTTGTTCTTGTCTTTTAATTAACATGCTAGGCTAGATTTATCTTGTGTTTGCTTAGATCTAATGAAACCTAACTATTAATTATTGGTTATTAGTGTGTTATTAATTGTATTGGATGATTGTTTATCGATGTTAGGCTTAAGAAAACTGGCTAACCGCTTATACTGTAACTTGCTTGAACGTCTTAAGAAACATGAACCAATGCGTACTAGGTTTTTATGGTTGTATTTAATGCATGAGCGAATTCTAGTGATCCCATGTTAGGAGCTTCTTAGCCGGCTCGACATAGGAGTGAAGTAGGAGCTTGTAGAGTTGGGGAAGTACGTACGCCACCCCACGATTGGTATTAAGGAATACACCCGTCATCCACGCAATTAATACACACTAATCAACCGGTAAAAGATAGTTAGGGAGTAAGGAAATCTAAGTAAACACATTTCTCCCCATATAAGTTCCACAACCTTTTTATTTTCAGTCATTTTATTTTATTTGCAATTGTAGTTATTTGGGTTAGTTGACTAGCAACTAATTCCGCCCACTCCTTAAAACCCGAGATTTTACTTGCTTCTATAAAAAATTATAAAAATACAAAAAGAATCTTCCCTCACCCTTAGACCTATTAGAGTAGTTTTTCAATCCTAACGACACTATTCCCCTAGAGAACGATCAATCCCCCGGTACTTGCCACTTCACTATACTACATCGGTCATGTACACTGCCTGGTGGGGATTGCAAGCCTCTTGAGATCCCACGAGAGGTAAAACCTGTTGTAAGGTCGCAAAACCACGCATCATTGATCCCAGTTGAGCACTTGATCAAATCCCTTAGCTTGTAAAGGTTTAGCTATGCTAGATAAATCTAACACAACTAGGTATAGAAACTGCCTTGTGGTTTATCAAACACAATGTGGAATCTTGTATTTGATCTTAAGAAGAACTTTATAACGAATGAAACAATGAACAATGAATATCAAACTAAACACTTCAATATTATTAATAATACGAATACTCCTTGAGTATTAGGGTTTACAACCTTGAAGTTCTCTATCTTAAAGTCGTATGTTCATCTATGCCCTAGGTCCTCCTTTTATAGACTAAGGAGTCCTAGTCGGCTTTACAATAACTTTCTTTACAAGATAAATCTTTATAAAATCTTTTCTTTACTTATCTAAACATATTATACATAATAACCGACTCTAATACTCTAGCAACATTAATAATGTATTAGCAATACTAACTATCTGTTCTAGCAGTATTAATCTTGTAGCAGCATTAATCTTCCATAAGCAGCATTAACTTCATAACCAGCAGCAGTAATGACTTGTTGTATTTCCTTTGTAGTACCTGAGCAGTCTTAACAATGTAAGCAGTAGTAACTTCAAGAAACCTTTAAAACCCAACAAACCAAATCCAGAGTCTTCAACAAGAACTTTTAGAAGGGTGTATGTGTGTTTGGGAGCTCTGAAACAAGGTTTAAAAGCTTGTGGCAGAGAATTCTTAGGATTAGATGGATGCTTCATGTCATGTCCTTTTCCAGGTTAATTACTAACAACAGTTGGGATTGATGCAAACAATGGGATTTATCCAGTAGCATATGCTGTAGTTGATGCACAAAATAAGGCAACTTGGTGTTGGTTTTTGAAACTACTTGGAGAGGATCTTGGTATAGAAACCAACTACAAGTTCACTTTCATTTCTGATAGGCAAAAGGTACACATTTCTATTCTATAATTAATCATGTGTTTTATGCAAAATGAGAACATGTACAGTTTTAACACCATCCTTAACCTTAACTGTTCACAGAGACTAATACAAGACATTACTAGTGTGTTTCCAAGTGCTGAACACATGTTCTGTGTTAAGCATATTCATGAGGATATGAAGTCACATTTTAAAGGAGGTGTTTACAAGGAATTGCTTTGGAAGGTAGCTAGAGCCACTACTGTTGTTGAATTCAACAAAAAGATGGCTCATCTCAAGTATTACAATTCTGCCGCTTATGATTGGTTGATCAAGATTCCAGCTGAACAATGGAGCAGATCACATTTTTCAGGTAATTCATTAACTTGCACTGGACAAAAGCATACTGATAATTGATCATATACTTATATAGTGTGTGATTTGTTTAACAGGCAGAGCCCAATGTGGTCTACTCTTAAACAACATATGTGAGGTGTTCAATACCATGTAAACATGCTGTGGCTGCAATAAACCACATGATCGACAATGAAACATGGTTTGGTATACCTGAAGAGTGGGTTCATGCTGCTTACAGACTAGAAACATGGGCACGTATATACTCATTCAAGATCAATGGCTGTAGTGGCAGCGACTTCTGGCCAAGAATTGAGTCTACATCAGTAATAATACCACCCATTCACAAACCTCAAGTTGACAGGCCACCAAAGAAGAGGAAGAAGCCAGTTGATGAGCTTGCAAGTCAAAGTTGTTCAGTTGTTATGCAGTGATCTTTGAACAATAGAAATTCTGTTAACTTTCATGTGTTTTGGATTATATGTTTCAACTCTTTGTTTGTCGTTAATGTCTTTAGAACAATGTTATGTGTCTATCTTTGTTTAATCATGTTATGTATTGAGAATTTGGGATGAAACAGTTACATTGAATTAAAATGAAATGAATGGTTACAAAGACTATTTTTAGTACAATGGGTCAAAATCCAAACTGACCCAAACATTGACATTCTAAAGTCAACTGTCATGTAGTGTATCTAATGTGTGTATTTGGCTGGAAATCGTGCAAATGCTAATGGATACACTCATGCCAAACACCCCCTTTATCTAATGTAGTCAAAACCCAGGATTCCCATTTGCATTTTGACTTTCCAAAGTCAAACTACACATGTTAAATGAGAATTATGTATACACTCATGCCACATTTACCAATTGCATTTTGACTTTCCAAAGTCAAACTGCACATGTTAAATGGGAGTAATGTATACACTCATGCCAAACACCCCCTTTCTAATAGTTTATGCATTTGCAGACTATCTGAATTCATCACTTTAGCAATTTACAACAAAAATAGATCAGTAACATAAACAACCAACATTTTATTGATGATAATACGAGTTCACAACCATTACAAATTTGCATATAATCTAAACACACAGTAAGTTAGAAGTTAGAACCGCTACTTTTCGCATCATCCATTTCCTTCCTTCCCTTCTTTTCCTTCCTTTTCTTCCTTTCCTTTAGAAGTTTAAACACAGCTTCAAGATTTGAAATCCTACTTTCCAAATCATCAACCTCCGGTAACTTAGTATCTGCAGCCTCTTTCTTCTCCTCCGTAACACCCAAAAGCTCTTCATAGTAGAACTCATGTTTCCTCAGCCAAATCAGAATCTTTTCTCTCAACTCCTTAAGTATCTTCCTATATGAACCATACTCACTAATTGGTTCATCGTCAAATCCATCAAGAACTAAATCAGATAGTAAATAGTTGTCTAACACTTTTGCCCACTCCTCTTCATCGGACCCAGTGTAGATAGCCTTCCCTTTATTATTTTTTGCCATCGTTAGTGGTTTGGTTCATTGGGATTATGTGTGTTTTGGGGAAAAAAACAGGGTTGTGATATGCGTCTTTCATTTGGTTCGTTTAAATAAGCGGGATACATACGGAAATGAATAGTCCCGAGGCAATCTCTTCGGTTGCCATGTGTTTTTGGCGACAAACATAAGTTAAGACGTTTCAAATTTGGTCCTTCAAATAAAGTGTGGCTAGTCAATGGCGGGAAATGAGTAAAATGCTAATACCCTTGACTAACGAGATAACTAACGGGCGTTAGCAAAAAGTAGCTCTCGGTGGCTGTTTTGCAAAAAAATGAAACATTAATGTCGTTTTTGCAACACTTTTTGTCGGTGTATTTCTTGCGCATTTAGGCTACTTTAGGGACCATTTTTGCAATTTACCCTTAAAAGATTGAACATTTTATTTTTCAATATCTTACTATCTTATAATAGAGAAGACCTTTTCCTTCATTAAATGTCTTAATTTTGAGTAATACAATTTAGTATGCACCATGTACAAATTATTAATGCTATCCATCTTACTATCATTGATGTATAATTAATATACATTTTAAAACACTCATTTAATGATAAATACAAGTATTAAAATAAAAAAGTACAAGTCATGCAAGCTGTTAATTAATAATACTTAAAAAAAAACCCTTTCAGTGAAAAATACAATTTAAAGAACACATTGTACAAACCAAGCAGGCTACTAAACACAAACGACAAACAAACAAAATAATACAAACTATGCAAAGTTTCACCAAAACTTTTGTCATTGTTTATAGTCCCTAAAAGAACAAACTAATCGGTAAAGTTATTACCAAAAAACGTACAAATGAAATAAATTATTAGCCGAAAAAACTAAATTACAGGATACCCATATCCGCATCACACGGAAACCCTACTAGTAAGAATATAAAGTATCAAAATTAAAAAATTTGTGCAATGAAAATTCTTTTTAAGGATTATTTGACTTATCGAAAGATGTTATCAATTATGCATTAAGTTGTTTGCTAAAAAAAAATATGCGTTATGTTGAAACGGTTAATTAATGTGATGTGTCATTATATTGAATTAGATGATTACACGCACATAACCTTGGTGTATAACGACAAATAATTATACTTGTGAACTTGTGGTTTTTGTGTGACCCTTAATGCAACTATCAAGGGTTTATTTGTAGGCACTGTGAGAAAAGAAAAAAATTGTGGACTGAATCGAAAAATGATGAAAGTTTGAAATTAAAAATATTAACTATTAATTTAGTATTAGATGTTATTACCATCTCTACTCCTTATAATGTATTTTGAACCTTTAATCTTTAGAAGTCTTAAAATTTTAAGTTAACACACCTTATATTATTAGAAAATTTAAAAATACACTAATTACACATTAAATTATGACATTAATTGAATGTTACAATCATAAAATATAACTAATATAATGGATTTAATATGTTTGTAGTTCAAATTAATAAAATTTTCAATTTGCGGATAATAATAATGTTATATTAAAAAAATCGTTAAACAAATTCGTCACTCACTGCTTTGCACAGGTATCATGCTTTTTCAATAAAAGCTATATTAGTTAAGGGTCAATTTCATATCTCCCCTTCTTAAATTTGTAAATATTATATATACCTAAACATGTTTTAAAAACATTTTACATTATGAATTCAATGATTACATTTTGAGTATATATGAAGTTAATCATGAAAGTAGAGGATATATGAATTTAATCGTATTAGTTATTTCATAGTTCTCACTTTGCAAGTTTTTTTTTTCAAAAAAATATGTTAGCTCTCTATATGCAGAGAAAGATAAAAATATCTAAAATATATTTTGGTTAAAGATCAGGACAGATGAGCCCTTTCAAACACTCAAAAACCTTTAGGTAATTTTTTTAAAACTTAAATACTTTAAATTAATAATAATAATAATAAAAAAAAAATAAAAAAAAAATAAAAAAAAAAGTTTGAATACTTTAAATCTAAATTGACATAAAAAATACTCCATATTTTTGTGAGATTTGTCCAAACTTTTATTATATCCTATTATTTAAAAAATAATAATGTATGTTATTGATGTGTAATAAATGCAATTACTACTAGTATTTTCTATTGTAAAGTTTCAAAACAAGTATTGATTTTCTTTTCCATTAATGCTTACTATGCAATAAATAAAATATTATTCATGATTTGAATGCATTATAAAACCGATTATCATAATAACTTTGGAATAAATACCACCAAAATGTGAAAAGCACATTCACACACCTAAATACACAATATCACATTTGAAATATAGTAGGTTAGATTCTCCAAAATTAATATGGGACGGAGGGAGTAACAAGAGTTGGTAAATCCTAATAAATGTTAGGGGTCAGATAATAAAAAGGGTTAGAAAGACTAGTGGGTTAGATGTGAAAGGATTAGAAGATAAAGGAGCATCATGTGAATGTGATGAAACAAAGAAACAAGAACCAAAGTATTAGTGGTCATTTCTGTCATTGGAACACTCAAATTTCATTTAAAAAAAGGGAAACTACTATGAAACCATACCATTACAAACCACTTTGTAATAATTAAAAGATTACCCTTTTATTTTATTTCTAATCCAACCTCCTCAAATTTAATTTCTCTCATTCATTTTCACCTATCAAATACACACACAATTTGGTCTTCCATTTCCTCTCATTTTCATCTCCTTTTTCTCCAAAACCCTTTTCTCTTCTTTGCTTCAAGAATCATATAATTGATTCATTCTTGTTTTTTGGACCAAAGAAGATACAAATTTTGTTAAAGATGGAGTCTTTTTGATCAAGAACAGTTTCAAGATCTTCTTAGATCCATTTTTTATATAGTTTTTGGCTCTTTTTTCAGGTATATATCTTAATTGTTGATTATTTACATAACCCAGTTTTGATTTTGCGTTTTTTCATGTAATTTGTGATAAAGATTGTATTTTTATTGTTAAAGATTGTTTTTTTAGTCTTTATTTTGGTTTTTAGATGATTTTTATTGTGAAAAATAATCTTCTTTGTATACCCATATGTGTTTATATATTTATGTGTTTGTATTTGAATCTTTATGTGTGGTTATGTTTATGAATTGATTGTAGATTAAGGTTAGATCCATTGGTTTTGATGCATGTTGAATTTGGGCTAATGGGTTTGTTTGGTTGTAAGATTAGTGTTTGGTTTGTTGTTTGTTTAATTGGTTGAGTTACAGGTTAAGATTTTTTTATGGTTGTTTGTTGTTGCTTCAAGTTTTGACATGTATCCACCTAATTTAGGTCAGAAAGATTGACTTTGGTATATCATTATCACATGGTTTGGTGCCTGACCATTTTGGCAATTAATGGACTAGTGCATTTACAAGTGCAGATTATGCAACCCTATGAGTTTTTTAAAGGTTTTTTGTTTTATTATTTTAATGATAATGTACTTACATGTAATAGTAGTAAATTTTGAAAGTACATAGTTTAAGTTTGATTACAATAAAAGTAGCTGATGTTTTTTATTGTTAATGTGTGCTACTTTTCGGGGCGTTTGTTAGTGTATTGGGTATTGTTGCTTTGTAGTGTCGATATTGATAGCGTTTGGACTTTGCTTATGGTAGTTGATGCTGTAATATTCACTTTTGACTGTTTGGCAATTTAAGAAAGTAACCGATAATATAAGGATAACATAAAAGTAGATATATGTGATTTTGTAGCAGAAGTATGTATCGGGACTTCTTTACGGTTCCCCATTGAGTGTATGTTACTAATTGATAGCCTGTACACTTATCCTGTTTTCTTGATGATAATGGTAGATAATTCATTATTTGTCATCTTATAATGCTGTAAGCTACATTGTATTGTGATATGAACCATAGTATTTTTCTAATTCTATAATCATTCCATTAGTAGATAATTATTAAAGGTATATTATTTTATTAGGCAAGTTTTATTTAGATAAAGATTTGAGTTAGAGTTTTATTAGGAATGGATTCTTGTTTATAAATCTGTAAATAGGGTATAAGGGTTTTAATATTGTTATATATGCTGAATATGAATTGGTGATTTGAAGCCATTGGGAGAGCTATAGACCTCTGGAAATTGGTTACATATATCTTGTTCTGTATCTATTTTATTCTTCATTTTTTTCTCAATATTGGATCCGGTTTGTATCAATTTGTTTGTCTTTATATTCTTAAACGTGTTTTGTTTTCTTGTTAATGTTGTGATTATTTGCTCTAAAAAATCTCAGGGTTTTTTGAAGAAATTGTATAAAGAAGATTCTTGGCTTCTGTCATATTCCTAAGCCATTAATTCCAATGCAAGGGCAGAAGGGTACTATTGGTTCTTTGCCTGAAAGCTTAGCCATGGAACATGGCTCGTCTTCAAGTGATGCAGGCATTGTAGAGCAGCAAGTTTGCTGGACCAACTTCATGCGAAGCCCTGCAGCTAATACAAATGATATATATTTGAACACCACAGATCAAGAAAACCAAACCGTAAGCATGTGGAGTATGGGTGAATCAAGTTCGAGCTCTGTACCAAACCAGATGGACCCAAAAACCGAACATGGGTGGTCATCCCTAATGAGAGCTTGTCCTGAACCACAGCACCATGAACCATCACCTGCAAGTATGCTTTCATTGGGTAATGCTAATTTGAACATAACCCATAATCATGCTAATAACTCTATTGTGAATCCATCAACCTTTATCGGGTTAAATGCCAGTAGTTCTTCCAACCCTTTTGAGATGAATGAACGACAGTTGCCTTGTAAAAGAAAGGCATCTGAATTAAGTATCGGCCAGTCATCTTCTGGTGCCGGAAGTTCAAACATGTTTCAAAGGCCAGATGGTAGTAGTACTAGTATGTGGCGCTCGGTTTCTGAAAACCCTCCACCAATTAATCCAAATCCTTCAGATCATATCTTTGCGGGACTTGGATTAGGTTCTTCTGATAGTCGGATTGCAGAAAACACTCGTAGAAATGTAAGAATAAGAATTAACAATTCTCGCCAACCAGACCTTTTACCAGCTAACGGGCAAACATACCCTTCTCTGGGACTTAACCCTATAGATTTGAGATCGCCACCTGTTCCGACAACCGCTGAAAATTTGACGGGTAATGAGGGTCAACCTGTATTGAGGGTCCCCTCATTGAGAAGAAATTTGCTAGCATCGTCTAGGTATAGTAGAAGTTCTGCCTCAAGAGCTAATCGTTCATTAAATGTTAGTGGTTCAGGAGACAACTTGAGATCAATGCCAACTAATATTTCAGAACATCCTTTATTTATCCAGCCACGTGAAATAAGAAACGTTTCTCAAACCGCAGTCAACTCGGTGCCAGCCTCATCATCTGCAGCGCCCAGTTTGGGCTCCCAACGTGGCTCTCCACATTATCCTTCTAGAAGACTCTCTGAGATTCTTCGTCGGTCTTTAATGTCCTCGATGGATTCTGTTTCTATTGGAGGGCAAAACAGTAATAATCTTTTCTCTAGACTTCCACCACCCATTGGTGCCTCTGCTTCTTCTTCACAAGAATTGGGAATGCCGCCTGTAGCTGGTAACGCGGGCCCACATCTGCATCACCATCCACCTCATATGCGATCCTCTGACAGACAGCTCGATGGTGCTCTTGGATATCCGTTTTTGCCACGGGCAGTGTCGGGTGGAAGTGAAAGAAGAGGCAGATTAGTATCCGAGGTTTGTTTCATGATTTAAAAGTATCTATCTATATATACATATACATATACATATTACATATACATATTGCATATTGCATATACATATGCATATGCATATGCATATACATATACATATACATATATATTGTTAACTCGAGCTTCTTTGCTATTTCAGTTGTGTTAATTAAAAAGTTGTGTTAATTTTATATTTTATTTGGTGCAGATACGCAGTGTTTTGGATCTTATACGTAGAGGAGAGGGTTTGCGATTTGAGGTAAGTTTGTAGTATATGTGATGTGATATTATATGTTGGTTAATTCTGTTGCTGATATAGTTTTTGATTTTGTGTGGCAGGATGTTATGCTCTTAGACCAATCAGTTTTCTATGGGATGGCTGATATGCATGATCGCCATAGGGATATGCGGCTTGATATTGATAACATGTCGTATGAGGTAGCCAAATTATATAAGTTAACATCTACTCGTATTTTGATAGTTCTGTTTTGCATGATTGATATTGGTAATGTGTTCAGGAGCTATTGGCATTGGAAGAGCGAATTGGAAATGTGAACACTGGATTGACCGAAGAAAACATATCCAAGTGTATGAAACAAAAAATATATGTGATTGAAGACGGTCAGCCAGATGCCGAACCTTGCTGTATATGTCAGGTACCAATTTTTTTTAACTTTGTATAATTTGTAAATAATTAGTCTCGGTGTGGATTCCTTAAAAAAGGTGTTGATTGTGCGGTGTTATCATTTTATGATCCTACAGGAAGAATACAAGAATGGAGATGATCTCGGGGGGTTGGAATGTGGGCATGATTTCCACACAAGTTGTATCAAGAAATGGTTGTCTCAGAAGAACGCATGTCCTGTTTGCAAGGCGGCGGCTACTAAATGAGGCTGTTGTTGAAGATGACAATTGCTTCATTTTATTGGATCAAATATTAAAACAAGCAAAGGTGGATTTGGTAATATTTTTGAGGGAAATAATATTCTTTGGTTATTGCACCATCACGTTCACCCATTGCCCTAGAGTCTATGGAGTATTTGTACTTTTTTAATATGCCATTTTCCCTTTTCTTCTAAGATTCTTTTTCCTTTGGTTTTGGTCTCCTTATGGAGAGGATATTATGGAATTAAAGGTGGAACTAATGCCATTTTCCCATTTATTTATGACTAATTTGTTTTTTTAAGGTTTTGTTTCTATCTCTTTGGTTGCTTGTCTCTTCATGTATGGATAACCAGTGGAAATCGGGTGGGTTAGGTCGATTGAGTAATGGTAAACTATAGGAAGTGGTACAACCTAGGCCAAAATTTAATAATTATAGGAACCGAGAACCAAACCCTACGGTACTTAGTTCGGTTCTGAACTTGATCACCGTCAACTGAACTCAAACTTTAAGCTAGAGTTGATGCCGGCACATTAATTTCACCTTGTATTGTTTTGCTTCTGGTTTTATGAAATTGTCTTGAGTTTTGCACATTTTCAGTCAAGTAAACATTTTATCTAAAATGGGTTGGGTTTACCACTTTATGGGTTAAAATGGGTTGGGTCATGTTGTCTCTTGTGGACTCAAAGTCTCACTTTCTTTGTCTGGATTTTTAGATAACATGGGACCATGGTTACTGAACAAAAGATCAGATAAGATTCATATAGTCTAGAAATATAAACTATTTTTATATGAAATACAACTAAAATTGTTGTACGAAAAATTGACATTATATACTGAAGATGCAATGACTAATAGGCAATGATTAAAATTTGTCGTGTATATATATTGCATTATGCGTTTAATTGCAAAAGATTTGATACGTGATATGATGATGTGGTTTTTCTTTACAGGATTTTGTATTATTTGTGTTACAATATAAAGGTGATGGCAACCCATCCCTCCGTCTTAATTTAATTGTCCATATTTTTTTTATGGATGTCTCAAATTAATTGTCCACTTTCCTTATTTAGTAAAAACTAGAGAATCTAATGGAGGAATATTCTATTTTAGTGGTTGAAAATTAAAGTGGCCCCACTTTTATTAAACTTTGTGTTTTCTCTCTCCTGACAAATAAATTGAGACGGAGGGAGTATAATATAAAGGTGATGGCAACCATCTCTCACCCAAAATCTCATCACTCACTCTCAATTTATGCCACATCATTCACTTACTTTTTCCATCACTCACTCATATTTTTGTGGGTTGTGTTATACAAATACCCCCTATAGTCAACCGTACAAACCCGCGAAGCAGACAGTACAGCAGTCTGATGCATCCAATGATTGCAAACACCCCCTATAGGGGGTGTCAGGATAACATCAGCCATTTTTGTAGGCAACACCATCACTCATTACATCCCATCACTCACTTCATTTTTTTTTAAACAAAACTAAAATTCCATTAAAATTAAAAAACATTACATAATATTACTAAAAAACATAAATAACTAAAATTCCATTAAAATTAAAAACCTTACATAAAATATTACTAAAAAAAACCTTAAAACTAAATTAAAACTAACGTAAAAACATTAAAACTTAACTTAAAAACATAAAATCATACAAACTACACGGCCAACCGTATTTGGCGCATATCTTGCATTTCCTACTGATGACGAATTTCTTAAAAGCCGGGTCTGGGATATTGTCGTGCGGGTCCATAACGAACTTCATGTCACGATTGTAGACCTCCCCGTCAATAAACTTAAAATATTCTTCGTCCTTTTTCTTTTGAACCTCCAACTACGCCTTCAATAAACTTTCCTTTTCGACCGTGTAACTTGCGAAGGTATCACGAATCGAACTTCGGCTTGAATCTTCATAATTCGCCTTTTTTTTCCCCCTCGATTGACGTGATGGAGCAGGGTTATCGTTGAGGTTCGGTAAGTGACAGTCGAAATCTTCCTCGTTTGTTGGCGTTTGAGCGTTACTTGACTCGGACGACTTTCTTTTCTTGCTCGATCCCTGGGATTCTTGAGACGGACCAATCACCGGTTGTGAGCCACTTTGGTTGATCTTTGAGAATGTGCACGCTTTAGAATGCGGGAACACTTTCCTAAATTGTTTTTCAAAATCAACATTGGCTCTCTCAAAGATTTGTAGATCGTTGCACCCACTTTGGTTGATACACACCTACATATTTATAAAAAAAATGTAATACAAGTATATATAAAACTTCAAAAAAAAAAAAAAAAAATATATATATATATATATATATATATATATAGTGGGACTTTCATTTCAGAACCATCTTATCTGCGAGAACTGACAGAACCACCAAAAACATACATGCACGCTTTTTAAAATACATGCAAATCATCAATAATCATAAGTATCCACCTACGTTCTTCAATATCATCATGAACTCATCCTCTTTTTTCACAAAAACCTTACATACGGCCGCAATATTGTTATTGCACGCCTTATAAGAACATACATGCACACTTTCAAAGAAAAATTTTGTATTTCCAATTTCTTATCAAATTCTTTAGAACAACCATGTTTTTTTTAAAACATATATGTTGTTTTAAGAACATATGTGCAAAAATATAATTTTTGAAGCCGTACATGAATGTTTTTGGAGGTTCTGTCAGTTCTCGCAGATAAGATGGTTCTCGCAAGAAAGTGCCCCTATATATATATATATATATATATATATATATATATATATATATATATATATATATATATATATATATATATATATATATATATATATATATATATAACGTATGTATTTATTTAAAACTTCAAAAAATCACAAAGATATAAATTATACCGCTTGATGGAAGTAACCGTTGAACGCAACGATAGCCGCGTTCATAGGAGTCCATTTCGAGTTCAATTGATCTTTCGTGCGTGTGATTCTCGGCATAAGGCTTTGATAATGCTTTAGAACTCGCTTCCAAAATCCCTGCTTTGTTTGACAGTCGCCAACTTGTTTGTCCACTGAAATTTTAATCCAAACCTTAGCTAATGCCTCCTCCTCCTCGGCCGTCCAAAGCTTGTTGACTTTTTTTTTGTGGCCGCGTTACCACCACCTCGGCTTCAACTTCTTCGACATCTTCGGCTTCTTCATTTATTGGTTGTGTCTCGGGTACCATGTCAACATGGTCGAAATCTTCATCATCATCAGCATCATCACGAATGGGTAACGGAGCGCTTTCCCGTTCACGCCTTTTTTGTTGGCCATACCGCGGCTCAAACGGGTCGAAGTGAGTAGGCAATTGCGGGAGGGGTTGTTGGGTGTAGAAAAATGGTGGAGATTGAAGTTCGTACATTTGAGGTTCGTACATTTGGGGGCGGTAAACGGGTTGCGATTGAGAAGATGATTCGTACAATTGGGGGCGGTAAATGGGTTGTGATTGAACTCGAGGACGAAATGCACCCCTCAATACTCGGTTGGTTTTCCTTGGATCCCTATTTTTTTTAGGCTCCATATCTTTTTTTTGAGTTGATTTTTAAGGTTCGGTTGCTTTTTTTTTTTTTTGGTTGTGTATGTTTGTTTGCAAAACTAGTACAATATTTATAAATAAAAAATGAGCCGTTTGTTTTTTAATGCCCAACGGTCATTTTTTCTGCTCGTCCCGTGCGTGATCTGATCACGCAATACTCACCCCGCACCCCATCTTGCGTTCACGGCGGCGGTGGTCTAGTGCTAGATCGATCCCGTCTGGTGCTATCACTCGGGTGTTGCCATCACCCTAAGATTGCATGCAAATATATAAATTTGGTATAGTTTTTATCACTATGTTATATGATTTCAAGTTGCAATATTTGGCATTGTTTACCATGTCATAACAAAATACATTGATTGTAATTATTTATTTATTTATTATTATTATTTATTTTTATTTTTTTTATTTTGTTTTTGTTTATGTTATTAAGACCCCCTATGATGTGACAATAGAGGGTTTTGGTCAAAATATACAAACTAGGATGCACACCGTACAAACTCGCAATGCACAGGGCCCCACGAAACCCCTTATGAGAAGATCCGTATAAACTCCCCCTTTTTTTAATGTATTGAACCTTGAACTCTGAGCTTTCATGAGCTTTTCAAGTCACAATCAAACATTTACTTGTTAAAAGATACTATTTAGATACATTGTGTAAAGTTTTATGCATACACACACAATGAACAGTGGCTTAGTACTCTGGTGGTCACCACTTTGACGTCCTCGTAAGAGGTTCAGGTTCAAACCTTAATAGTTAGACATATTGGGGGTGGACAGTAAAAAGCTCAAAAATGATCGCGGGATTTCCTGATTAGGCCCCATACATCTGAGTCAAAACTCGAAAGACTTGTTATCATCGGATAACGTAAAACAGAGAAAACCTTATTCGTTTACCTGTTTTACATAACGAAGCAATCTACTTATTTATGAAAGTGTTTTAACGATATTGTTAACTTCATAATGAACCTATAATCAGTGTTTTGAAAACTGAACCGAATCGACCGGTTCAACTAGAAAAAGACTCGAGCCGGTTTGGACGGTTCCCTGGTTCAACCCGGAAAAAAACCAAGAAACCAACAACACTCGAAGAAAACCGAAAACCGTATGAAATCCAGTTCGCTTTCCGGATAGGTTTTAAAAACACTGCCTATAACTACTAAATGTCACTTAAGATAAAATATTAATTTACCAAAAGCATTTTGCACAACTTGGTTGTGAGAAAATAACAAATGTGGGGCGCTTGCCGCTTTGGGCTTTGAAGGACGCGTATAACCAAATTGGTTAAACCAATTGATAGTGCAACTATTATGAAGAGATAATATTAACAAATTTCTTTTTGACTTTTTCTTTATTCGACATATAACTACGATATTCTTTTTTAATAGAGAATTTGAAATGTGGAAGCAAAGGTGCTAGCTTCATGAAAGATACTGCAAATGATTGAAGTTTGCTAGAATCAATTAAAAACCAATCGTATATAGATTTTTTACATGCGCAAGTTACTGCATTTTGCATTTTTTTCTCCCTTTTAGTTAATCTACTATTTTCTTCATGTGATTTGTAACATACTTATAATTTTTGAAAAAATATGCAACATTGTTATATTGAGTGGTAAAAGTGTCTCTGAGGATTTACGTGCCCTATCCGAGCCGTTAAAAAATATGCCCCTTAGACCCCTTATTGGGCTTATAAATTTATTATGGGTTATAAGTTTAGTTATAAGATTGAAATTTAATTGGGCCCAAGTTTAAATGTTTAATACCTATTTAAAAAAATACATATAATATATATATAGGATTTTTTTTTTTAAATATGCCCTCGCGTAAAACGAGCCCTAGCCGGTTGGCCTCCCCGGCTCACCCAAGAGCCGCCCATGTTATATTGAGTGGTAAAAGTGTTTTAGCATATTGTACCTTTTAATACCATTATGTCAAGTAAATGAACATGCATATATGTTTCATACATTAGTAGTAAAGTAAGTCATTTACAAGTTTAAAGTTGTAATAAAAAGAAGTGTTGTCTTCTTTTTCAAGTTACGATCAAAATAACCATGATAAAAGTTGGAAAAAAGAAAAGAAAAAAAGAAACAAGAAATACGATATAGAAGAAGAAAGTTAGGTTTGAAAACTGAAAAAGTAATATAAAAAGAGGCCTCGGGAATAGCAATTTGTCCGATGGTTGAATTAATAAATACGAGTAGAATTGGTTCGTGATTGGTTGGATAACATTCAATTCAATGGTTGTGGTCTTAAATTGTGTACTCTACGCTATGTTTGTTACATCTATTTACAACCTCTCTTTCGTCACGTGTGGACTAATGTTTAAACTATTTTGAACGATTTTGATGCATGTATTTACTTACTTGTTGAGAAGAAAAACAGCTTAGCTATGATAAGGTTATGTGACATTCTTGCTTTAATTATTAAAGAAAAACACAAACGATATACCCTCCGACTAATTATTACCCATACCTCTACCGCTACATGTTAATTATCTAACGATGAGTAGAAAAATAGGCCTATTATCAGGTCGATAGATAAGTGACGCACAAGGTGCAGAAGATCAGGTAAAAATATGAGTAATAGAATGTATCGTTTCTAAAATAATAAAAAATACTATAACCATATAGATTTTACAAAAAGGTTTTCACACAATGATCTATAACAAAATGATTTGTTGCAAAAGAAAAAGTTTTTGAAATATGGAAAAGAATAAGTTGTCCAAATATCATTGTGTAAATGTTTTTACGTTAACATTATGTGATAGGAACCGTAGTTCATTCATTAATTTGTCTCTTGCACATATTTTTGATAGGAATTGAAAACAAGGAGAGACCGTAACCTTCATATTTCTAATAAAACATCATGTTACCAAAGAATGTTAATCATCATTCTTGACATTAATGTAAGTATGGCAATGCTTCTAGAGTTCTAGACATAAGTTCCAATGTGTGACAGAGGGTAAAAACTGATACCATATTGAGTGCACTTGGTAAATGCTTTTTGATCAAAAATATACCAAAAGATAAAAATAAAAATCCTATATGTATATATTAAGAACTTGGACAAAACAGAGATGAGCCTAGGGGGTCCCGGCCCGGGTACTAATCCATTTTTGCACTATAATGCTAATTTTTATTAAATAAATCTTGATTATAATGAACGCAACCGGTCCAAAAATATTGTGTTTCAAGTCTTGTTTAAGCATTCTAATCATGGATGAAATGTAAGTGGTTTTTCGCTATAGATGATCGTAAGGACCCTAGTTAGCAGTTAACATGTAAATTCTTTATCCTTTTAATAAAATCATAATTTTTTTATTTTATTTTTCTTCCTTACATTATAGTCGAACAAAATTTACGAATCTTTTAGTCGAAGTTGAATCCTTAGATAAGAAAACTTTATTTATGACATATTTACTAAATTAATTCTGAGATGTGATATTTGAAAAACATGAAGGACTTGAAAACAAATAAAAAAACAATTAAGGCGGGAGAAAAGACACAAAGTTAGTTAAAACAACTGTTTAATCTCGTTTTTAAATTCAACAACCTTATAAAACACACACACACATACTCAAGTACAAAAAACACACACACCAAATCTAGACACAACAAACAACGTAAAACTCAAAAACACATCTTTGCAAAAACAGGAAATAATCCTCATTGTCATCATCTTCCATTACATTACCTACATACATTATCTTGTACGTTTTCATATCAATCATTACTACTACACTTTTTTTTTTAAAAAAAAAAATAGAAAAAAACTGTTTTTGTTTGGTGAGTTCATTAATGGCGGATCTATACGGAAATGACCATCGTTCATTTTCATCATCTTCTTCACTTGAATCTGAAGATATGTCTTCTTTTCTACAAACTTTTATTAATAATAATAATGGTTCTTCAGCTAGTAACAAACATGGAGGACCTTTGATCCCTCCTCCTGTGCCTGACTTTCAAGATTCTGACTTCCGGTTTTCCGATCTCAGCTCGTTTTATTCGCCCGAGCCGAATCAGGTCTTTTTTTTTTTTTTTTTTTTTTTTTTTGCATTTTTGTTGTGATTACTGAAGAGATGGTTTAGTTTGATGTTTATCGTTTTTTATGTGGTAATTAATTATTATTGTTATTTTAGTCTAATGGTACCTCATGTTGTGTGAGAATGCTCTCAACATGAGGTATCATTAGACTAAAATAATTAGCTGTCTTTTAAAAAAAGAAAAAAAGAAAAATAAGCTATAGTTTGTTAAGTGTAGTTATTTATGTGTTGATTAAGGTTTTTTTTTTTAACAAAAAAGTTAGTTTGGTAATTGTAGTTATTTATATGGTAGTCAAGTTTATATTTAAATGGGCTGGTACGCTAATTTGGTAATCATAGTGTAAAAATAAGTTTTACCACAAGGGACAAGAAAATAGCTAAATACACTATAACCAGGTCATCTTTGTGCATTTTGTTTGTTTGATATGAGGAGATTTGGGGTTTCTATTTTTTGGTGTAATTGGTTTCGAGAGGGTATAATTTGGTAATTACTCCGTATAGTTTTTCATGTCGTAATTACGATTAGTTTGGTGATTAAAGTGGAAATAATATGTTTTTACTAAATCGGACAAAAAAAGTTTATAGGATTAGGTATACTTAATAGGAGCAGAAAAAGTTTAATTACAAAAATAGACCGTTTTCAAAACATTAGATACCGGCCCGGACATGATTAATTACATTAAAATTATAATTATTAGGGAGGGTCATCTTGAAAATGTATGTTGTTGTTTTATGATATTTGCTCTTGTTGTTTTATGTGTATTATTTTGTTATTGATGGTTGATTGGGATTTAAAGGTGCAAAAAGTGTCGGATGTGCGTCAAAGTTCGAACCCTACTCGTTCCTCAAAGAGGACTAGAGCTGCTGAGATTCATAATTTGTCTGAGAAGGTTAGTGTTTTGTTTTTGATAGATAAGGTCGAGTTTGAGACTATTTTGTTCAATGGATGTTGATGTTTATTCTGAAATATTGTATTTAGAGGAGGAGGAGTAGGATTAATGAGAAGCTGAAAGCATTGCAGACATTGGTTCCGAACTCTAATAAGGTATAAAGGTCTAAATTTGAACATTTATATCAATTTTCTAGCAACAAATTAGCGGCTCTGTTTGAGTTTCGATAATTGAATTTCTCTTTCTTTTCTTTTTTTATTTATTTTTATTTATTTTTTTTATTTTTTTTTTTTTTATTTTTTTTTATTTTTTATACTATATTATGGTAGACTGATAAGGCTTCAATGTTGGATGAGGCAATTGAATATCTGAAGCAGCTTCAACTGAAAGTGCAGGTATTGTTTTTAATTTTTATTGTATTTCTGTGTGTAGCACTTTAATCTTTTTAGCTTTCTGTTTTGTAATTTGTAAACAAGAAATTATTGTGTGTTTTGTTTGATGATAGTTAAAGCTTTAGTATAGCAATATAGCTTATAACAATAAACATGAGCCAAGATAAGTATATAGTTGATATAAACATTATAAGAGATAGGAAGTGATATTGTCCCGGTTCATTGCTTGTAAATCTTAATTTTTAGATACTATGGAAGAGATTGCTATATTTTATCTTTTAAATGATGTGCTTAATTCGGGACACATTGTATATTTGTATGTGTGCTTCAGTGTTGTCACCAGAATAAAAATTTGCTATGAGTGTTGTTGATGGATTTTGATGCAATATTTCTAGTTCTAGATTGGCTGCTGCTATAAGGCTTGGATAATTCGATGGCATACTAGTAATTATCATATGCTACAACCACTCTGCCAAAGAATTATTATTTCCAGCAAATCGGAACGATCAATCTTGGAACACGTGCTTAACCAACTCAATATGCCCAACAACTTGTCAATAAAAATAGATCTTGTTCTCATGTGCAAGTCTGCTGATATAGTTCTATCTAGCTTTTACCTATGTAACACTTTTCTGTTAATTTAACTTCTTTATTTTGATCAGCCATATTCAACATGCTTGTTGCATTTGTCTTCTGTATTCCAAAAGTTCCGCTTAAAACAGGATAAAAAAATGGACATTGCTAAATAGACCAACACTCATCCGTCAAATTTATCAAACTCAGTAGTAAATGAACACAACTGCAATTTACTTCATCGCTTTTTTGTGGTTGCTCTTTCAGACACTTGCTATGAGAAATGGGTTCGGATTACAACCTGTATTCTCACAAGAACAAGAAATGCAAAGGGGAATATGCTACGATGAGGGATACAAATTTGTAAGTTTATGTGACGGGGCTGCTGGTACATCTTCTCAAAACCAAGGATTCTCAGTGCGAAGGGAATTTGGTATGCCCAACCACCAAATCGGCATGATAATGAAACCAAATCCTGTTTTTGGTTCAGAACTTGCAAATGAGAATCAATATGGATTTACCAGTCATTCCACGTCAATGAAGGTAATATGGATGTTTAATTATTTGTTTGGTACAGTTAGCTTGATCATAGAAACATCAGTTAACACAAGGTTTTCTTCTGTATCAGGACACAAGCAGATCATTCTCAGGAAAAGGAGTCTCGTCATAGCCCCTTGAATGTTAGATTGAAGGAGTATATATGAGAAGACAGTTGGGCATGATTACTAGTATTGGTATCATTATAGTTGTTAAGATAAATCTGACCTTTGTTAGTATAATAATTAAGATTAAGATGATGGCATGTGTAAGTTTAACGCATTTAAGCTCCTCACATAAGCATAGAGAAGAACTGTTTGGAGTTAATTGATTTGACATCCCTTGTGGATTTATTCTTGATGATTTAGCCCAAACAAGACCAGGCTAAACAGCCCGAGCATGATAGGAACAGTTTATGGCTTTACGAATTATTAATCTGATGTGATCTACGATTAGTTTTCTGGTTGAAGCCTGGTAAAGATCAGGGCCTGTTTAGGAACAAAGAACTATTCCAGACAGGGATGGGCTTGTTGTCAAGCTTCTTTATATGAACAATCGTATATAACAATAATAAACACACTGACTTTTATTTGATATAGACAATCGTTAGTTTACAAATGTTTACATATGTATTTATACCTTTCCAACCGGTACATACAAACCGGTATAACTATATTAACCGACACAACTATTCGAATGTAACTGTTTTCTTAACCGACAATAACTGCCACTTGACTTATATACATATGTTTGACTTTTGACTTTGACTTTCGTGTTTGACTTCATGTTTGACCTTCATGGATTAGATAAATTAGTATCCAATACTCCTCTCTAATTTATTAATCCATGTCTTCGATATCTTCATGCTCCATCATCTTTATCTTTGAACTTTGGCTTGTTTCCACTTCCTTTGTCTTGATCTTTAACACGAACTATGTCTTGAACTTTCTTCTTGATTTGACTTCTTTCTTCCTTGTCTTCAATTTCATCTTGATCATCTTTGTTACCTTTGTCACCATCTTTCTTCTCTTGTATCTGATGACGTATAGTCCGTATTCGGGTCACGAACCCGACCCATACTTAAGTCCATCACGAATGGACTCCAGCCCATCACGATATGGGCTATTGCGATAATGGTTTGGGCTTACGATGGCCCAAACCCAACGTTATTTATGGTTTTGATAGTATATCTTCTATTTATGGGATATATATCAATGAACCGCCCTATGCGGGATAGACCGAAGATTGGGGAACATGAAACCAACAAGGATTTCGTGTCCATATATAGAGGGCACCTCAGCCCTCACAAAGGTAGGATCTCAAAAACCCTAACTCTTCTACAAACCCTAAAAACCGATTACTTACTCTCACGCCGGAGGATAATCGTGGGAGACAATCCCACGATAAGCCTAACGGTGTCTTTTTGTTTTCTTAGTGCGCAGGTCTCAAGCATTAAGATCTGATTGGTACGGAATCAAGGAACGCCCAACTTTTGTATCAACAAGTGGCGCCATCCGTGGGACCCTACACTAAGAACTTTGCTAAGAACTAGAATGACGAAGCACGGAAATCAGCGGACTCCGCATGCGAAGAAAACGCATGACGACCTACTAGGGAAGAAACAACAAACTGATGCGGCCTCTAAGCAGGCCTCTGGGACAACCAGTGCGCCCAGAAGCTTAGGATCGTACTCAGATCTGCTCTTTACTCCAGTAGAACCGCTCACTATGACTACCAACGCTACTACAACAAGTACTAGCGCGGTAGACCTACAGCGCACTCCTCTCACCATGCCAGAAGTAAACTTCACTGAGCCACCAAATGCACCTATCCGAAACAAAGATCTTGTTTTGGAAACAGACTCCCTCGCGCTAGAAGGAGTCACACCTGAACTAGCGCCAAGTGATTTCGTATCTCAAAACTACGAAGCCTTGGCTGCGCTCATGCGAGAGGAGGCGAAAAAGAGGTCAAGCCAAAGTCTGCACGCCAGGCTCAACTTCGACCCTGAGCATGAGGCATCCCCACCGCGCTACCGAAAGGAAAGACGCGAGAGAGAAAGCCGCAAACACCCAGTGTTTACTAGGATTGGAAAGAAGGTTGTGGATGACGAAGCAGCCGACTTTCAATATCTAGAGGAGCATGAAGATGGAGAACGGCGCGCCAATATCCACAACAGGCTTGGTAGTCGCAGGGTTCATGATAGGCTTGGGCGACGGTGCTCCCCAAGCGAAAGCCCTTCAAGCTCTGACTCTGAGGATAGTCGGCGCAAGCACGGCAGAGGAGCGAGTTCGGATTCCGATGATAGTCGGCGTAAGCGTCGCAAAAGAGTAAGCTCATCCTCAAGTGACTCCTCGGACAACGAGGACAAAGAAACAGGACACTGGAAATCAAGGGGAAAATACCGCGACCAGGAAGACGATGACATGTCTCGTCCTTGGCGCCGCCAAAAAGTCGATGCGTTCACTAGGCGCATCAGCGATTTTTTCGGAAAATAAGAGAAGGCGCATGCCTGCTAATGTCAAAACATATGATGGGACAGGTGATCCTGATGATCACCTAAAAATTTTCGAATCAGCAGCCACTATCGAAAATTGGCCACAACCTGTGTGGTGCCACATGTTCAACTCTACATTAGTAGGGAATGCGCGCAACTGGTTCAGCAAGCTTCCACGCAAAAGCATCGATGGGTTTGAAGAGTTGCGAAAGGCGTTTCGTTTAAACTTTACTCAAAGAAAGAAGTGCGCCAAAAACCCTGTCGAGCTCGCTAGGGTAAAACAGCGCCAAGGGGAATCCACAAGCGCTTTCATGGAATGCTATAAGGACGAATGCATACAGGTCAAGGCGTGCCCAGAAATACTAAAGATATCGGGGTTTATGAACGGAATCAATAACCCAGATCTGATAAAAAAGTTAAACGATAGGGTTCCCCAAACCTTTGACGAACTCATGAAGCGCACGAGGTCCTTCATCCAAGGAGAAGTAGCCGCTGCGGATAGCAAGAGAGGCTACTCGAACCATAGGTCACAAGAAGAGCCAAGGAGACAATCCAATGACCAGAGTGGCAATCGTAACAAAAGCTATCGCAGTCAAGGTGGCGGACGGGGAAACGACAAGTACACCCCACTAACAAAAACTCCAAAGGAGATATTTGCGACGGAAGGTGCGAACTTTCCAAGACCCCCACCTATGCGCACTCCTGAAGATCGGCGCATAGGGAATGGATACTGCAAATATCATGCACAGAAGGGCCATACCACTAATGAGTGTGTTCAATTGCGCCAACTAATCGAGAAACTAGTAAAAGAAGGTAGATTGGATCATCTCGTTAAAAATATTAAGGATGGGAAAGACAAGCAGAAAACAGGAGGCAAGAAAGAAGCACCTAAGGAAAAAGCTGACACTATCTACATGATACAATCATGGCAGCGAAAGACTAGGCAAAAGGTCAGCCAAAAATTCTCCCAGGGAAATGAAATCTCTTTCCCCACCTTGGCTGCGAACAACGCAGTGGCAGAGCCACTCACCATTGAGATAAATGCGGGGGGTCACGATATCCACCGCATGTATGTTGATGGTGGGGCGTCAGCGGATATAATGTACGAACATTGTTTCAAAAGACTGCGCCCTGAGATACAAAGACAGTTAAGTCCAGCTACGACTGCGCTTACTGGCTTTACAGGAGAAAAGATATGGCCCATGGGGCAACTGCGCCTACTAGTCGCTGTTGGTAATAAGGAACACTCCACGACAGCCTGGATGAACTTTATGGTGATCAGATCTCCTTCGCCATACAATGGCATTATTGGAAGGTCAGGAATCTCAGCGATTCGCGCGGTACCATCCACAGCACATGGGATGCTCAAGTTCCCAGTAGAAGGCGGCATTGTCACCATATACAACAGCGCTGCGCCACCAGAAGAGTGTAACACGATTACATGTGAAACAACGCACATCCCAGAACAGAGCGCAGCTAAAGTACCAAACCTAAAGGTTGCGATTCACCCTGAATACCCGGAGCAAGAAGTGTCGATTGGAGGATCGTTGTCTGACAAAGGCAGAGCGGCGGTGTGCGCGCTCTTACAAAGGAATCTGGATATCTTCGCATGGGAACCAAAGCACATGACTGGGTGCCACGCTCGATAGCAGAACACAAGCTGAAAATCCGACAAGGATATTCCCCAGTAAGGCAAAAAAAGCGCGGCCAGGCTCCAGAGCGCGCAAAAGCCATTCTGGAAGAAGTGCACAAACTTGTGGACGCAGGCATTATGCGAGAAGTCTATTACCACGATTGGCTCTCCAATCCAGTAATGGTTAAGAAGAGCGATGGCAGCTGGCGGATGTGTGTGGACTTCACTGATCTTAACAAAGCATGTCCACAGGACTGCTACCCACTACCAGAGATAGACTGGAAGGTGGAATCTCTGTGCGGATATCCCTTTAAATGTTTCTTAGATGCATACAAAGGGTACCACCAAATCCAAATGGCTAAGGAAGACGAGGAAAAAACAGCCTTCCACACAAGCCAAGGCGTCTTCTGTTACACAAAGATGCCTTTTGGCTTGAAGAATGCGGGCGCCACCTACCAGCGACTGGTAGATAATGCGTTTGACAAGCAGGTGGGCCGCAACCTAGAGGTCTATGTGGACGACCTTGTCATAAAAAGCCATACAGAAGAAGAAGTGGTGCGCGACATTGAAGAAACGTTCACGACACTACGAAAGATCAACATGAAGTTGAATCCTAAGAAATGCACTTTTGGTGCTACAGAAGGCATGTTCCTAGGATATTTGATAGAACCAGATGGCATTAAGCCATGCCCAGAAAAAACAGAGGCTGTCATCCAACTTCCTTCACCGTGCACGTTGAAAGAAGTTCAATCTCTGAATGGAAAGCTAGCCGGTTTAAACAGATTCCTGTCTAAATCAGCGGATAAGTCACTTCCTCTATTTAAAACACTCAAGAAGTGTACGAAAAAGGGAGACTTTCGTTGGACTGCGGAAGCGGAAGAAGCTTTTACACAGCTTAAGCAACACATAGCAGCGCTTCCTAAGCTAGTTGCACCCCGACCAGGGGAGGAGTTAATCGTCTACTTATCTGCGACTCATGGAGCGGTCAGCGCAGTGCTACTGACGGATAGGAATTCCGTACAAACACCGGTGTATTTTGTAAGCAAAGCACTCAAGAAGACAGAGATTAATTACAGCCCAATGGAGAAGTTGGTCTTGGCATTAGTATTTGCTGCCAAAAGACTGCGTAGATACTTTCAAGCGCACCCAATAGCAGTGATTACCGACCAACCTATCAAACAAGTTATCTCTAAACCTGACGCATCGGGGCGATTACAAAAATGGAGTGTGCTACTAGGCGAGTATAACATCTCTTACAGACCACGCACTGCGGTTAAAGGGCAAATATTAGCAGACTTCATCATCGAAAAACCAGATACCGATGACGCACCACCACCGAGCAAGGTAGACTTACAAGAACCATGGGTCTTGTTCACGGATGGATCTTCATGCGTGGATGGATCAGGCGCTGGCCTTATCCTCACTAATCCAGAAGGAATGGAATTCACTTACGCACTGCGTTTTGAATTCACAACCACGAACAACGAGGCAGAATATGAAGCCCTAATCGCTGGATTACGCATTGCAAATCGAATGGGTGTACGCAACCTAGAAGCAAATGTGGACTCCCGATTGGTAGCCAACCATGTGTTGGGCGAATATGTGGCTAAAGAGGATAACATGGTCCAATACCTTGACAAGACCAAATCGCTAATACAAGGCTTTGACAGGTTCACCATTAAGCAAGTTCCTAGAGGTGAAAATAAGAAAGCAGACGCGCTAAGCAAGATCGCATCTACTAGCTTCGCGCACCTGTCAAAACAAGTCTTAGTGGAGATCCTAAAGAACAAATCCATCTCGGAGATGGAGATATCCACAGTAATAGAGGAAGAGAATCCTACGTGGATGACCCCTATTATCGAATTTATAAGCAAGGGCAAATTGCCCGATGAGCAGAAGGACGCTCGACGGATACGGCGCACAGCGCAGAGGTTCGAACTTAGAGATGGTATCCTGTATCGGCGCTCATTCCTACAACCATGGCTTCGGTGCGTTGGACCTCTTCAGGCAGATTACGTACTCCGAGAGATCCACGCTGGTTCATGCAGTATGCATTCAGGACCACGGTCCGTCGTAGCGCGAGCATTACGCTCAGGATACTATTGGCCTACTATGCACCGTGATGCGCGCGATGTGATAAAGAAATGCAACGACTGCCAAGTCCATAGACCCATCCCGCGCAGACCACAACAAGAGCTAACACCTATCACTTCTCCATGGCCATTCTATAAGTGGGGTATTGACATTGCGGGTCCCTTCCCTGTCGCAGCGGGAGGGCTTAAATTCCTTATTGTTGCAATAGACTACTTCACTAAATGGATTGAAGCGAAGGCAGTAGCGACAATCACAGGTAACCAAGTAAAACGCTTTGTTTGGGAAAATATTGTATGCCGCTTTGGATTACCTGGGGAGATTGTTTGGGACAACGGAAAACAATTCCGTGATAACCCGTTCAAAGACTGGTGCGCAGAGTTACATATCACACAACACTTCACATCAGTAAAACACCCACAAACCAATGGCCTAGTTGAGCGCGCAAATCGTAGTCTAGGCGAAGGAATTAAAGCACGCCTGGACAAACACAAAGGAAGATGGGTGGACGAATTGTCGCATGTCTTATGGGCGCACCGCACGACAATCAAAGTTAGCAATGGGGACACTCCTTTTTCCCTTGTCCATGGGACAGAAGCTGTCATACCAGCTGAAATTGGAATGCCAACTATCCGCACCGCGGAAGTTAATGTCGCAACTAATGATGACGAACGACGGATAGATTTGGACCTATTGGAAGAAAGGCGCGAGCGAGCAGCTATACGAGAGGCAAAAACCAAGTTAAAGATGAAGGGATACTACGATGCTAAAGTTCGAAGCACCTCATTCAGACCAGGCGACTTTGTGTACCGCGCTAATGATGCAAGCCACGCAGAAGATACAGGTAAACTTGGACCAAAGTGGGAAGGACCCTATGAGGTCATTGAAGCACTAGGACAAGGCGCGTACAAGCTGCGTGACATGGATGGCCGTGAGCTACAACGCACATGGAATATCTGCAATCTCAAGAGATGCTATCTTTAGGAAAGGTTACGACCCAATACATGGACACCTACGCACTTTAGTAAGTGCTCAATAAATATCCGTGTATTTACATTTTTTGTTTCATTTAGACAAATGTTTTTTATCTTTTTTACAAAAACTTGCAAGTATTAATAAAATGTTGCGGTTTCTAGCTAACTCCGCGACACACTTTACTTTATTGTCTACATATTATTTATGTTTCAATATGGTTTGTTATATTATCTTTTGCCTACATGGCGTGCATGCACTAATTAAAAACCCACGATGGTAAAAGGATGAGTAAACCTAATAAATGACTCGTTGAGTAAGAGGGTTGCAAACCCATCAACACCGGATCACGCATCCTTGTTAGACACCTTACTCTCAAGACGTTGGAGTAAGTTCGATGCGTACCCCACGACGGATACACATCAATGCACACTGTGCGCGTTTAACAAATTAGGAGTTAAGACAATCAACCCCTTAATATGGTATTAGTAGCACGCTGCAATCCATACACTTGTGCACCCCACGATGGATACACAACAACTTGTAAATTTCATACACAATTATGTTATATACAATCATGTCATACACGACTATGTCATAAATTTCATACAAGATAAGGATATAAGTGATTATAAATCCTTGTAACTTTTTCTAAATGTGTTTATACAAACGGTTTGATTCTTAGACATCTTTCATGCAAAGACTAAGTAACTAAGTACAAACGTTATAACCACAGTCAAATTTGATATAAGATGCATACAATTGTATTTTTCAATCAACGCTTCATTATGGATAACAAGTTCATCAAAAGTACACATCCAACACGCATATGTACAACAAAAAAGTGGACATACCACAAAATATCACTACATCAAAACTACCAAGACATGCTACGAGTACGCCTGAGCCCTGAGCTACCCACTTGGCGCGCCACACTACCAGCATCTCTAAGCCTCTGCAACAACTCAGCATCCTTGGGTGCTACCGTTGGCACGCTAACGGGCACCCCATCAGATCTAGGAATGTGAGCCGCACCAAGACCACAAAGAATGGCCTTACCCTCCTGACCCTTCTTGTTGGCAAGTCTCATCTCATGGGCTTCTAAGGACGCCTTCAATGGAATTTCTTTCTCAATGGCAAAAGGGTTGAGGATGTCACGAGGGCGAGCGAAAATAGGCACATGTGGCTGCGACACATCCGGCTTCAAAAAATAGTCAAGCTACGCCTCAGCATCCTCGAATGAGTGCCTAGCCAAGGTCAAACCCTCCATAATCACATTGATAGGAAAATCCTGGTCACGCTCCAGGCGAGCAATATGAGGAAGCTCGAAAAGCTTCATCTTCTCCATGGCAGCGACAAGCTCATCATAGGAGTTGGCATTATAACTTGGTACCTGAGTAATAGGCACGGTCAACAAATTGCTCTCGGCAAGCTTTTCTACAGCCTGCGCTTGGCCACGTGCCAACGCGCACTCAACAACTTCCCCAAATACCCCCGTCACCTCCTCCGACTCCAAAGTACCCAAAGCGGCAAGGCGCAAACCATGGCTGATAAGCCACCTGCGCTCAGCTATGGTTGACACCAAATGAGGATACAACTCCTCATCATACTCAATGCTGAGCTTGCGCAGTTTGCTCTCCTGATTCTCCAGCAAACTCTCCACAGCCTTGCGGAATTCATCCAAGTCAGACATGAGTTTCCCCTTGTTCAGCTCCATATATCTCAAGGCCCAAAGGCAGGAGGCCTTGTACTCTTTTGCTCCAGTACGCTCTTTATTCAGTTCGGCCATGAGCGACACCTTTTCATCAGCAATTTTCTGGTCATACATAGCAGATGCCCTAAATTCAGCCTGCGCATCAGCCAACTGCGCCTTTAATAGGTCAATCTCCTTATCCTTCTGCGCAACTAGGCTGCCCTCACCACCATACTCAGCCTGTAGCCGCGCAACCAATGAAGCCTGGTGCGCAGCAGCCAACGCCAACTCCTCTAGAAGGCTATTACTTGGCGCATCTCCAGCAGATTTTTCCTCATCCACAGGACTCTCACGCCCAAAATCAGTCTTAGGTGGCGAATTCTCAACATGCGCATCATCATTAACATCAGTCTCAGCACTACACGCAAATAACAACGTTACTCTATATTACTAATAGCGGATTAAGGACTAAAGATCTAAAGGTACAAGTACTTACTTGGGGGGAGGAGTTTTATGCGATGACGCATCCTCTCCAGTTGGTCGCTCGACAAAAATAGCAAGGCGCTTACTTGATGTCTCTGCGCCATCATCACCAGATGACCTCTTGCACTTTAAACCTTGGTCTTCCTCCTCAGAATCATCCATAGCACTCCCCGACGAGTCTACATGCAATAACTCCACAGGAATTTGCGACCCAGAAGGGGAAAAGCTACGTAGAGGAGTAGCCATAGTAACACCTGCGGGGATCTCCACAGTCTCATCTGTCCCCTCTGGCTCCCCCTGCGCGATCGCCATTGTGCGTCCTGCGGTAGCCTGCAGAATGGGCTCCTCACCATCTCTCAAAGGGCGCACACCCACAATAACCTGATTCGGCTTCTCCAAATGCACAACGCGGAATAGATCCATCTCTGCGCAACAAAAAACAAACAAACACAAAATGTGTTAATAAGCTACAAAGAGAGAACGCTTACAGCTATCAAACGAAGAGGAAGGAAGAGACAAGTACCCACCCCGACTATTTTCATCCAGAAATGTTGGCACTTCTTCTGGACTACCGAAGTAATTGCGGCTAATACCCATATGCACCAAAAACTCTTCGGGATACGCTTTGATTGGTATACGATTGGTGTTTATCGTATCCGCATCAGCTACATTGTACAACCCGGGGTCGGGGCGCTCGTCTCTTGGTAATAATTCTCGAGTATAGAACTCAAAAATCGATGGGAAAAATGAACTATCAACCCAAAAGAATTTTTCTCTCCAATCCCTTAGTGCATCTAACTTCTCAGTATAGCACTGCAGCGGACCTGCGCGCTTGGAGAAGGAAACCCACCCGTTTGACCACGACGTGTGGTAAAACGCGCGGAATAGATGAATTGTGGGTTCTATCCCTAACAAGCGACAATTCACTTCGAAGTTGGTTATCTTCGCTGGACCTATACAGTACAGCTGGGAAATATGAAGGCGATAGTGATTGAGAATATCGCATAAAAAGAGGGAGATGGGCGCACGCTGGTTAGCGAATTCGAAAAAACGCGTATATACCCCTACTTTCCCTTGCGGGAAATCCGCTATCGACGCATTTGCGGCCAGAATTACCGGATGCAATGCGAGTGGGATATAATAATCTGAAGTGAACTGACGAAGTTCATCCTCAGATAATTCGGAAGTAAAATCAGACAATTGAAGAACCATGATTAACCTTCAATAACTATTATAAGCGCACGCGCTATTACCTTAGTTTTTTGTTGATTTTTGATTGCTGTTTGGAGGTTTAACAATGGCGGAAGATGATGATTTTTTACTGTGATAACCACAGTGAAATGACGGCTCAAGTATATAAAGGGTTACACATATTCGTGGATGAACGACATGTGTACCCCACTTGCTCCAATCAGATGGTTGGGAACCCAAAAGGTAAAGCACTTTTTCACCCACCCTCACGATTTTTGAAGAAGATACTTGGACTAGGTTAACTTGCTAATTTTGGCGGGAAATACTTGAAACTTCCCCGCTACGCATCAAGGAATATTTTTAGTTCCAATTGTTAGTCTAGCATCCGCAATTTCGCATTGCGCACACTAGACTGGGGGGACATGATGACGTATAGTCCGTATTCGGGTCACGAACCCGACCCATACTTAAGTCCATCACGAATGGACTCCAGCCCATCACGATATGGGCTATTGCGATAATGGTTTGGGCTTACGATGGCCCAAACCCAACGTTATTTATGGTTTTGATAGTATATCTTCTATTTATGGGATATATATCAATGAACCGCCCTATGCGGGATAGACCAAAGATTGGGGAGCACGAAACCAACAAGGATTTCGTGTCCATATATAGAGGGCACCTCAGCCCTCACAAAGGTACGATCTCAAAAACCCTAACTCTTCTACAAACCCTAAAAACCGATTACTTACTCTCACGCCGGAGGATAATCGTGGGAGACAATCCCACGATAAGCCTGATGAAGCGAAAAGTGTACCGCTTTTAAGGGGTCATTTAAGCCCTAAATCGTATTTATTTGATCAAATATTGCCCTAAATCGTTCCTTTTGTCATTTTAGGTACTTTTGAGGAGAAATCTGGAAAAGGAGGCATTTTGGACGTTTTTGGAGCATAAAAGTGAAGAAAACAACAAAGTCTCAAAATTGTGCTGGAAATTACCTTTGACGGCGTCAGGATTTGTTCTGGACGGCGTCATGGCTTGGCAAAAGTGGTGGATGTGAAAATTACTCATGATAAGCCAGAGAAATTTGCATGGAATTCTGACGGCGTCACGCTTTAATGTGATCAAGGTTGTCACGGCTTAATTTAAAGAGGGACGGCGTCACCCCTAAGTCTGACGGCGTCAAGCCTTGATAAGCTAGAACGGATTTTGGAGAGCTAAAGAGGGACGGCGTCAAGAAGGCCATCCGGGAACCCTAAAAGCGGCGAGGTGACGGCGTCACACTCCATAACGTGACGCCGTCAGACCTGAAAGTCTATATATAGTTTTGCAATTTTTTGTCATTAGTGTGGAACTTATTGAGGAACTTTGTGTGTAAGAACCCTAAGACGAATTTATCATCTTTTTCAAGGCTTTTTGCCTTGAGATCTTCCATGTTACATTGAAGATAAGTTATCAATTAATCATTCAATATGTCTATGTGTTGTTTGATTCTATCTTGTTCTTGTCTTTTGTTTAACATGCTAGGCTAGATTTATCTTGTGTTTGCTTAGATCTAATGAAACCTAGCTATTGATTATTGGTTATTAGTGTGTTATTAGTTGTATTAGATGATTGTTTATCTATGTTAGGCTTAAGAAAACTGGCTAACTTCCTATTCGGTAACTTGCTTGAACGTCTTAAGAAACATGAACCAATGCGTACTAAAGGTTTTTATGGTTGTATTTAATGCACAAGCGAATTCTAGTGATCCCATGTTAGGAGCTTCCTAGCCGGCTCGACATAGGAGTGAAGTAGGAGCTTGTAGAGTTGGGGAAGTACGTACGCCACCCCACGATTGGTATTAAGGAATACACCCGTCATCCACGCAATTAATACACACTAATTAACCGGTAAAAGATAGGTAGGGAGTAAGGAAATCTAAGTAAACACATTTCTCTCCACATAAGTTTCACCACCTTTTCATTTTCTGTTATTTTATTTTATTTGCATTTGTAGTAACTTGGATTAGTTGACTAGCAACTAATTCCGCCCACTCTTTCAAACCCGAGATTTTACTTGCTTTCATAAAATTATAAAAACATAAAAAGAATCTTCTCTCACCCTTAGACCTATTAGAGTAGTTTTTCATACCTAACGAACACTATTCCCTGTGGAGAACGATCAATCCCCCGTACTTACCACTACACTATACTACATCGGTCAGGTACACTGCCTGGTGGGGTTGTAAGCCTCTTGAGATCCCTCGAGAGGTAAAACCTGTTGTAAGGTCGCAAAACCACGCATCAAGTTTTTTGCACCGCTGCCGGGGAATAGTTATTGTTTAGGTTGAATTTTTATTTTATTAGGTCTACTCACTAGATTCCTTTCTAGTGAGATTTTTTTTATTTTATTTTTCTAGGATTTCTTTAGTCTATCTTTTTCTTTGTGCCCTTTGTTTGTAAAACCATTTTCATTTGTCACCATGGCGGATGAAATTCCATTTAGATCATTAACAATAGAGGAACAATTACTTTACATGGATAGATTTGCTTCCTGTTGTTCCAATGAATTTTTAAGTGATCTTAGATATATACAAGAGGAGATGGGTATAAAGTTTGATAGGTTTGATGAATTATGTGCATGTGTGGCTTCTATTAAACAAACATTGTTAGGATCAACTCCTTTTAATAAGACCCTTTGGAAAATTTTTGAGGAAAGCCTCCTAACCGTGAACCATAAGTTTAATGAATTAATGGGTTCGTATACATCACAACTTGAGGAAACAATTGAGGAGGATTTAGCCGAACATGAGCATATTGAGAAAAAAGACCTAGGTTTTATGATCAATGACTTTGAATCTCAAGGAACACATGATGAATCCTTTAGGCAAATTGAACATAGCAATCAAGTTATCGGGGAAGATTCTTATGAATCGGACTTAGAACTTGAAATGGCTAGAGAAGGATTTGAGATACTTAGGAACATGTTTGGGTTAGATTCTACTAAAACACATGATGTGGATATAATTGATATAGAGACAAGGAAGGATGAGGTAAATAACACAAACCTACAAAGTACCCCACAAGTCCTACCATCATTCGAGGCATACACACCGCCCGTGACTTACCCGGAAGAAGTAGAAGGGACTATAGGAACCCCAATTAAAGTAGAACCTTTGGAAGAAACACAACTAGAGGAAATAGGTTTGAATACTTGTAGTCATAACCTTTCTTTTAGTTATATGGAAGTTCCTAGTTTTGATGAACCGGAGCCTCAGCCAAAACCGTTACCTAATCTTCCATCCTTAGATGTGAATTTAGGAATTGAAAAAGGTCCCGATCCACCCATCAAACCATATAGTCCGGGTAGTGTTACGCTGAAGGTATTAGACTCTAAGCCTTGTAGAGAGGAAGCTAACATAGGAGTGAACCATGACCTTACATACTTACATCACCCATTTATGATTGATCACAAGAAACATTATGGGTTTAAACCGGGTTTATTAGGTCAAGATGGATTCCCAACTAGGAATCTCTCGAAGTTGATAGAAGATGATCCCTTTTTAGGAGAAAACTTTAATTCACCCATTGGCCCAATTGAACTAAGTAAGGTTATGATGATTGGATCCCACATCTTTGAGCATATAATTCATCCACCACTCTTTCCTCACGTGGCATACTCATACCGAGTCGGTGTGTATCGCTACTATCACCCGCACTTAATCCTAAGTGTAGGAAAAACCTCTCCTTTATCCGTTAAATAAGGGTAGAGTCAGGCTCGTGACTCGAACAAAAACAAGCGCTTCTTGGGAGGCAACCCAAGCTTTATTTGCTTTGTGTGTTTATTTATTTGTTTGTTTGATTTTATTTGTTTCCGTATGTGTGTTTAAGTTTTATTATTATTGATTCATGTTAAAAACTAATTTGTGAAAATGCTTTATCTTGTTTTTAACTTCGTCTTAACTACATATAAAGGTATTTTGCAAAAGTTAAGTGTAAGGGAAATCCAAATCGGTTTATTAGAACACAAATAAACATGAATCGTAATAGTAATAAATGAACATACATATTAGTATTTGTTTGAGTCAAATGCTTGTATCGAGTCATAATGATGTTTTGCAGGATTTCCAGGAAGTAAGGTATAGGTTTTTCCAAAAATTTTCCGGAAACATAACATGAGAATTCTGTCAGATTATTTCTGACAGCGTCAGGATCTACAACCTGACGGCGTCAGATTTAATTTTCTGAAAATTTTTGAAAGTTTTGTTTTCATAAAAAGTTTTTATTAAATCTCTAACTTATAATCTCCAGGAATCTGCAAAATTATCATTCCACAAGCATTATATCCTTATATATAGATTTTATCCCGCCGATGTTATGCAGGTTTTCGTGTTTGTTTTCTCAGGTTTAACAGGTTATTTTGGACAAGGAAATGTTTGTTGGATCAAGCTTTTGGTGATGCATTAGTCTTGGGGCTTTTACATTACCTTGGAAGAAGATCTAACCGTGTTACGTCGTTATCCACCGAGCGAATCAGTGGAGTATTTGATTTCATTCTTTTACTTTATGCTTTTACATCTTGTTATTTGAACATTGGGGACAATGTTCATCTTAAGTGTAAGGGGGGGGGGGGGGGTAAAAGTACGATTAGAGAATGCTATTACGCTTGATTTTTGTTTGTTTAATGGTAGATGTGTAATAAAACTGAGATAAATACCTGTTAGGGCAATTTTAGTGCCAAATTTAAAATTTTTTACAACATTTAGGAGTGAAACTTTGATCTAATGAGCGTCTCACGGATAGGAGTTATATGACTAGCACAAAAACCGTACCACTAAAAAATTTTCCACCCCCAAATATGTGAGGTTCGCCCCTAGAATTGGTAGGAAAAGCATTTATGCTATGATGTGTGTACCGGTAGCACTTAGATTCTAGAACTTGCGTTAGGACCATTCCGAGGCCACAAGTGAGACTACATTCGTGTAGTTAGATTTACTACATGATAAGAGGCATTAGGATTAACCCATTGTTTTACACCTGTGTTTTTGTTATAATTACTTTGGCTACATTGGTCAAGTAATTCTCCCACACCCTTTGCGTTGTACTCATTTTTAGTACACGATACCCCTAGTACACTCCTCAGAGCCTATCTTTTCGTTTCGACCTTTAAGCATTTTACTTAAAGGAAGAATTTGTTTACACCCCACTTAAATGTACACCCAAATCGCCTTAGCCTACCTTGTATGCACTCATTTTTAGTGCATTATTGTGACAACATTTTTTAAACCCTTAGTTAATTATCTAATTGATTACATGTTGCTAAGTCGAGTCATATCCTTGTACATATTGTTTTGGGAGGATTGGGACTCATGGGTAAAGTACTAGTGTAATGAGTAATGGGGAAGAACATCATTATTACCCCCATATGTGCTAAATATTTTAAAAAGTACTCCAGTGTTTCGATTATCTTAATTCGAGTCATTAGAATAGTTATTTGTAAAGTTATGTAAAAGTTCAAGTGTAAGGGGAATACAACGCCCCTATAATGTATTATTTTAGATGGTAGGGCAAGAGTGTATGCAAAAAAAAAAAAAAAAAAAAAAAAAAAAAAAAAAAAAAAAAATCGAAAAAATTAAGAAAAATACAAAAAAAAATGAGAAAAAGAAAAGTAGAAAAAACATACGGACTACCATCCCGTTTTATTTTATGTTTATTTTATGTTTTTGTTATTTTGTTTTTAGTTTAAATCGAGTCGAGTCTTGGCTTAGCAACATTGTATAGTACATGTAATTGATCAAGATCTTTAACTCGCCACCAGTAAAATATCCTTTATCCAACAAAACCGTGTTTTCCTTTTCCCTACACCTAACGTTATAACCCATTTAAAAGCCCTCTTTGATAGTTTATCTTAGGTGCTTACGCCTAGTGGAGGAGGTTTTCGATCCTTTCCCAAGCCTATGGTAATCTATTTGCTATGACAGGTAGTGAGAGATATTATCCGTTTTCATTTATGAGATTTATTTTGATGACACTTGAGAGATGTGAGTATCTAAACACTACTTGTGAGGTGCTAGTTTGTAATCTCCGTGCTTATTATGATTAAAGTGGAACGACTATTTGTTGCAATTACTTTTATGTTAGCATTAAATGACCCCTAACTTGTATTTTGATTAGAATAAAAACGCATTTGCTTGAGGACAAGCAAATCTCAAGTGTAAGGGTATTTGATGAAGCGAAAAGTGTACCGCTTTTAAGGGGTCATTTAAGCCCTAAATCGTATTTATTTGATCAAATATTGCCCTAAATCGTTCCTTTTGTCATTTTAGGTACTTTTGAGGAGAAATCTGGAAAAGGAGGCATTTTGGACGTTTTTGGAGCATAAAAGTGAAGAAAACAACAAAGTCTCAAAATTGTGCTGGAAATTACCTTTGACGGCGTCAGGATTTGTTCTGGACGGCGTCATGGCTTGGCAAAAGTGGTGGATGTGAAAATTACTCATGATAAGCCAGAGAAATTTGCATGGAATTCTGACGGCGTCACGCTTTAATGTGATCAAGGTCGTCACGGCTTAATTTAAAGAGGGACGGCGTCACCCCTAAGTCTGACGGCGTCAAGCCTTGATAAGCCAGAACGGATTTTGGAGAGCTAAAGAGGGACGGCGTCAAGAAGGCCATCCGGGAACCCTAAAAGCGGCGAGGTGACGGCGTCACACTCCATAACGTGACGCCGTCAGACCTGAAAGTCTATATATAGTTTTGCAATTTTTTGTCATTAGTGTGGAACTTATTGAGGAACTTTGTGTGTAAGAACCCTAAGACGAATTTAGCAGCTTTTTCAAGGCTTTTTGCCTTGAGATCTTCCATGTTACATTGAAGATAAGTTATCAATTAATCATTCAATATGTCTATGTGTTGTTTGATTCTATCTTGTTCTTGTCTTTTGTTTAACATGCTAGGCTAGATTTATCTTGTGTTTGCTTAGATCTAATGAAACCTAGCTATTGATTATTGGTTATTAGTGTGTTATTAGTTGTATTGGATGATTGTTTATCTATGTTAGGCTTAAGAAAACTGGCTAACTTCCTATTCGGTAACTTGCTTGAACGTCTTAAGAAACATGAACCAATGCGTACTAAAGGTTTTTATGGTTGTATTTAATGCACAAGCGAATTCTAGTGATCCCATGTTAGGAGCTTCCTAGCCGGCTCGACATAGGAGTGAAGTAGGAGCTTGTAGAGTTGGGGAAGTACGTACGCCACCCCACGATTGGTATTAAGGAATACACCCGTCATCCACGCAATTAATACACACTAATTAACCGGTAAAAGATAGTTAGGGAGTAAGGAAATCTAAGTAAACACATTTCTCTCCACATAAGTTTCACCACCTTTTCATTTTCAGTTATTTCATTTTAATTGCATTCGTAGCTATTTGGGTTAGTTGACTAGCAACTAATTCCGCCCACTCTTTCAAACCCGAGATTTTACTTGCTTTCATAAAATTATAAAAACATAAAAAGAATCTTCTCTCACCCTTAGACCTATTAGAGTAGTTTTTCATACCTAACGAACACTATTCCCTGTGGAGAACGATCAATCCCCCGTACTTACCACTACACTATACTACATCGGTCAGGTACACTGCCTGGTGGGGTTGTAAGCCTCTTGAGATCCCTCGAGAGGTAAAACCTGTTGTAAGGTTGCAAAACCACGCATCAAAGCCTAACGGTGTCTTTTTGTTTTCTTAGTGCGCAGGTCTCAAGCATTAAGATCTGATTGGTACGGAATCAAGGAACGCCCAACTTTTGTATCAACAGTATCATTTCATAATCTTGCATCTCCAATAATCTGTTTCTTTTAGTACTTGTATCATGATCTTTTGGTTCAACTTTCTTGTTGTTTGATTTAATGTCTTTCTCAATCTGGCTTTCCTTCTGAAATCTTGATGGCGTCTCTCGATGCTTCTTGTATTCGCTCTTGTTAACACTTGATTCTTCTTCTGGATGTTTCTTATCTGAAACAACTTCATGGTTCTCTTTCTTGAATTGTTCTTCTTTTGTCTTTAACTCTTTCATCTTTTTGCTTGTGCAATCTTTCATCTTCTTGAGGTTCTCTAACTCTCTCTGCATTTGTTTCTCAAATGCCATTTCTCTATTTCTCATTTTCTTCTCAAACTCTTGTTTCTCCATCTCTAACTCTTGAAACATTTCGAACTTCCAAAACTCTAATTTGCATTTCAAGTCAGTTTCTATCTTTGATCTCATGTCTTCTAACTTTTCTTTTGGAATTTCATCCTTCTCAATGACAATTCCTTTCTTTCTCGATTCTTCCTTTAAGGATGTTATCTCTTTTTCATCCTTACTAGTAATCCAGAAATCAGAGAGTGGTATGTTTTTCTGTTTTAATCCAAAAGTGAGAATGAGCGGTTTGCTTTGTCGAAGAGAAGAAGGCTGTTTTGAATCGCAGAGAAAGACAGAGTTACTGTTGGCGATGCAGTCAAGAAGATAAAAGATTGTTGTGTTTGTGAGGGATTATGGCAGAAATTGGTGAAGATTTGAAAAGAGATGTTCGGTCAAAGAAAGGAAGATAATTGAATTGAAGAAAATTAGGGAAGAAGATTTGTTGATACATCAGAAGGTCAAGATCAGAAAACACAAAGGAGTTGATTGTTGTTTGTTGCTGTGCATTGGAATGATTGGAACCAGAAGTGTTACGGGACATGTGCAAATCCAGGAGAAGGCGCGATGCGTGTTCAAGGTGTTGTATGGCATATCCAGGAGGGATTAGAGAGGCCATGGTTGAAAGCAATAATGTGTCAAGAGGACCAGAAGATTGCTTGGTAGAGGAACATGATTGGATTCTCAAAATTTGCAAGATGGATTCGTGAGAGAAGAAAGTAAATGTGGCATGCAACAAACATTGGTGTTATGGAACAAGAACAAGGAAAGATTAAGTTGAAGATGCTTTTGACATTAGGGAGGAGATGTTGGAAACTCATAATGTCAAAAACATTAACAGGTTTAGTGTCAAAATAGTTAGTTTAGTGTAATGGGTCAAGATGGGCCAAACAATAAGTTTCTGTATTTAGTTTTAGAAGTCTGTAAACCGTATTGGGCTGGGTCCAAAAAAGAAACGGTTATATGATAGGGTTACAACAGTTAGAAAAGTTGTGTCGCTTAGTTTTATAGAATCGGTATGTCTCTTCTTTATGGCACCGTTTCACTAAGTATATATAGGGGTCAATGTCTGTAATCAAATCAACCCTCGTTCAGTAATTAAATATATTTGTTGGGTTCATTCTTGTTTCTTGTTCATATAGTTATTATGATTCTTGATTATGGTTTTGCATCAATAATTGCTGGGACAATATTCCAGACAGGGATGGGCTTTGTTTGGATTGAGATCAAGCTTGCTTGGTTTAAGTTAATTTTTTTCATGCTAGTTCGTGTTTATATTTTAACCATTTTACACCTTATAACAAGTTAACACTTAACAACTGGTTTCAGAAGCAATATAGATGTCAGTACCACAAAGAAGTTTTGTATTATGATTAAGTTTGGATGACGATCATTGCTATTCTTTTTTTCTTTTTCTTACTTTTTTGGTAACCATGGTTTCCAACCTTATGGCCTGCTAATCCACGGGGTTTGAGCCCACCACCACACAGACACAAACCGGGTAAAACGCTCCCTTTTTTGGGAAGATTGACATGGCCACATCAGAGTTGTTTGCACTAACCAGGAATTAAACTTGAGACCTCCCGCATGTTAGTGATGATTGTCACAAACCTTTTACCTCCAGGTCACCCATGAGTGGTTCGATCGTTGCTATCCTTCAAGTACATACACATACACAATTTTTGTTTATTCATGTTTAATTGTATGTAATTTGGTTCATTTAGACTTCTAGTAAACCACAGCTGCAACTATAACAACCAGAAGACAGAATACATATTAATTATGACTAAATATACTGAAAGGCAGGATTTTTGCTGCTTCAAAAACATGTACAAAACAGTTGTTGGCACTGTTGTTTCTACAGTAACATGTGCTTAAACAAGTTGTGCACAACAGTGAAACGTGTGCTGTACTGTAGCACTCAATTTTATTTTATTTTCCCTGCTATTACAAAAGTATGTATAATCAAATCAATATGATATTACACTAATTCGCAACAAATCCAACTCTATATCAAAATCAACCCAAACAAAATCCAAACCGCAAACAAATCCAACACAAACCTCACAACTCCACAATCCAACAATCCGAACCCTAACCCTAAACAACTATACCTCTCCTCGCCGTGACTCACCACGAGTCACGGCTTAAACCCGAGACCAAACCAAACAACCTACAACACATCAAGAGATAAAGGAGAATAAAAGAAACCGAATAAACAAACAACTCACCCCGAGTCAACACGAGTTGACTCGGTGAGTCCGAGTCGCAGCCAACTCACGAACGAGTCGCGACCGAGTCAGGGTCAAAACAGATTTCCACACGGTTTTCATAAAAAACAATAGGTTTTTATTAGAAAAAGTTTATATAAATCGGATTTAATAAAATATAGAAATTAGGGTTTCAAAAATATTTAAATACAAAAGGGATAGAGGCGCATGAAAATAAGGTGAGACGGGCTGTGGTGGTGGCAGTGGTGTTAACGAAGGTGGTAGTGGCGCGTGGGTGGTGTTGCGATGTGAGTTATGAGCCAAGAAGCTCCAGAAATGATCGGGATAAACCGATCTATTGATTTGGCAATTAAAAGATCTCGCCGGAAAATATTCCGGCGACGGTGGTTGGCCGGAAGTGACGGCGGTGGCCGGACGGAGGTTGTCGCCGGCGAGGGTAGAGAGAGAAAGGGGAGGAGTGTGTTTGTGTGTGTGTGTTAAAATGAAATAAATAAATAATTTTGGGTTTTTATATTTTCAGGAGGGACCAAACTTGGGCAAAAACAAAACTGAAAGGGTGGAAATAAAACCTTTGGGTGGAGGGACCATTTCTGACAAAATGGCTAAACTTTTGCAATAAACACTGTAGGACCCATTCGACGTACCAAACGGACTCGAAAAATTATGAAACTTGCGCCATTGTTCACGAAATAATTTTTTCAACAAAAACGAGTATAAATATGCAATACTTTCTCGAAACCAATAGGCCCATGCAAAATCTTCATATAACTATTTATTCATACAATCTAACAAACCAACATCAACACAAAAAATTTAGCCACTTTTTACATATACCAACAATAGCCAAAACAACATTAAAAAAAAAAAAAAAAAAAAAAAAAAAAAAAACCCCCGCAAAGCGTTCCCGCTGCAACGCGCGGTTTCCCAGCTCGTTTAGACCAAATGTAAGGAAAGTAGACAATTTCCAAGGGCTTTTGGTTAACTTAAATATGATGATCTAAGAACCCTTTTATTATTTGTTTTGTAATTTGCCGAAACCAGCAAATATAGTGTTTTGGTTTTTTATCGTGTTCTAAATGCACTTCTAACAACTATTATGGCTATCATCTTCTTATCCTCCATCTATTCTAAGCTTAGGCCCCGTTTGGTTCACGGAATCTTCAGGATTTTGATGGAATTGGAATCTAATTTCATTCCATAACGTGTTTGGTTGGCAGATTCAAGGAATTCAGAATCTGAATTCCATTCCTTAATGTGTTTGGTTGCAAATGAAACGGAATGAAAATCCTTTAAAATCCCAATTCTGCGGAATTCAACATTCCATAGCAAAATGGGAGGAATGTTTACAATTCCATGGAATTCATTATTTTTATCATCAAAAATCAATTATATATTATTATTATTATTATTATTATTATTATTATTATTATTATTATTATTATTATTATTATTATTATTATTATTATTATTATTATTATTATTATTATTATATAAATTTCATTAAATATAATATAATAAATTTTATTATTATTATTATTATTATTATTATTATTATATTATTATTATTATTATTATTATTATTATTATTATTATTATTATTATTATTATTATATTTTTTATTATTACTATTATTATTTTTATTATTATTAATAATAATTATTTTAATATTACTATTATTATTATTATATTATTATTATTATTATTATTATTATTATTATTATTATTATTATTATTATTATTATTATTATTATTATTATTATTATTATTATTATTATTTTTTATTATTATTATTATTATTATTATTATTATTATTATTATTATTATTATTATTATTATTATTATTATTATTATTATTATTATTATTATTATTATTATTATTATTATTATTATTATTATTATTATTTTATTATTATTTTTATTATTATTATTATTTTAATATTTTTATTATTATAATTAATTATTATATATTATTATATATCATATTATTTTATTATTATTATACTATTATTTTTGCTATTATTAATAATTATTATTATTTTATTATTATTATTATTATTATTATTATTATTATTATTATTATTATTATATTATTA